>OY757915.1:51992579-52342579 GCA_963585895.1 Sepioteuthis lessoniana
AAAAAATGTATATATGAAAAACTAAACTATTTTGTTTTTTCTCTTTGTGTTGGAACCTGTTTTGAGTGATGGCTAGTTCTTTTGATTAAGTAATATTTAAATTCACAGATTAAAATAACATCTTATAATATAACTTTTGTATAACAGCATAAACTTAAAAAAGTTCAAGTTTAATTTTTTTCATTGTGATATTTTCCCATCACCTTTGTAATATATATATGTTCAGACATATTTATCAATACATTTATAAATTATCTTTTTGTTGTACATAGTTGATTTTAGGCTAAGTAGAACCTATTAAAATATCTGTTTGATTTGTATTTCAGTTTATAAAGAAGTTGAGGAACGTGTTCATTTATTCCGTAAGATGTTGCACCAGAAACTCCTAGAACTACCAAGTTCTCTTGAAGAACAGAAAAAATTAATCAGGTGACTTGTTTTCCTCTTTTCTCTTATTTTGCAGAAAACAAAGAATGAATTCTTTTGATTAATACATTGGTCAGTTAAAAGCAACAAAAGTATAGTCATTACATAGATGTACTTGAATTAATATCTTAATCTTCCTTGTTTCCACCATTGTTTTTTTTTTGGGGGGGGGTTCCCCAAGTGTCTCATGTAGTCAGTAACTATCTCTGAATTTTAGACTGAGCCCTTTATCTACAGGAAATTGTCATAATGCTAGAAAAATATGAAGACATTCTGTTAGCAAGAAATAATTCTTGATATTTAAATTTTTTAAAAAAATCTTTCAGTTTAAAAAGAATCAAGTTGTATTTGGATGACTTTCATCAATTTAATTATATATACAAGGCATATATTGTTCAAATATAAAGAAAATATTATTTCTAAATGATTTTCTTCCCTGAAGGTACCTGGTGAACCTGGAATCTGGAGGTGACCCTGCCTGGGAATGCTTGAATAATCAACAAAACTGGCTTATGACAATGCTGTCTCAATGTAGAGATGAACACATTACTGAAGGTTTGCTAATGTTAATAATTTGGGAGGAAAATGTTTTAAAGAACTGTGAAGACTGCATTCACAATACTACATTAGATTATTTCTATGTTGGAAATGTTGCATTTTTGTATACTGGCAAATTTACTGTATTAATTTTAAAAAAAGTCTATTTTTCTGTTACAGGCAAGAAAAATAAAAAAACAGAAATAGACTCTCCAATTCAAAGGAAGAATTGTCCAATGTCCCCTCACCAAACAGGATACACTGCAGGTTAGTAACATCTGATTATTAATATATCACCTTGGATTTTATTTGATATATATTGTATATCTTGGATTTAAAAAAAAAATATATATTTAGTAAATGTCAATGATAAAACAGATGTCATCACCTATTAGCAATCTTCCCTTGTTTGACACATTTCCAAACATTACATTCTGGTCATTGGAGACATGAATAGTCATACAAGCAAAGATGAAAATAATAAACACTGTTTTCAGAACTCCCCAAATGCAAATGGGGAACATCTCACAGGGTTTGCTCTCAAAACAGGCTTGTGTATGCCTAAGCACTAAATTTCAGGACTACCCTGTTGACTAACCCCCCTCTACATGGGGCCACCTGTTCACAACCTGTAAGGCGCTAGTGTGAGATCCTGGTAGTTGAGCAGTCACTGATCCAATGAAAGCGTGGTTAATTACTTGCAACATGCCACTTTGGTCTGACAGGCAGTTGGATAGGCCCAATCCAATCAATCAACTGGTCATGTCAAGCCCTAGTATCTATACGTTTATCCTGAAAATACTTTTAAATCTGCACTTGTAGCAAGTTCCCAACCCTTATCTTTTGGGTGCTAGAAGGCGGGGGCTAAGGGTCAATTACATTGAGAAAATAGGAATTTGACTTGTGCCGAAAAGCTGAAATGGCTCAAAAACCTATCCTCAGCTCAAGTATACTGGTTGTGTAACTCTGTCTCAACCAAGGTTAATGGGTTTTCACCTTGGTTCATTCCCAACACAAGTTGAACTCCGTGGTAGGTGGTGGAGCACAGGGCCAGCGGAAAATATACTACAGCTATGGCATCTTCAAATAAGAGAACTAAACAAAACCTGTCAGAATCGGACTCAGAGAATGAGGCAGCAGACTTCTCCAGATTCATTGTTACTGAATCTTTGGAGGATGTCTGCCTTGCCAAATTTTTGACTTTCCTCCTAAAAAAGTTATTTATACAAGGGCTACTCTGAAAACTGTTTAGGAAACTAGAAATGTAAACTTAGTAGTCAAGGTGGACAGCTGGAGGCAGGCAGGAAGCATACTAAAAATGAAAACTTTTCATACAACAAAGTGCAGAGCTTAGCCGCATGAGAAACTGAACACTTCCAAAAGAGTTATCAGGAGTAGGGAGTTGGCATTGGCTACAGAAGAGGAGATAGCATCAGCTCTGGAAAAACAAGGAGTTACAAATATAAGAAAAATCTCCATTAGAAAAGGCAAAGAATGAATCCAGATCAACACTTACATCCTGACATTTTATCAGCCTTATACTCGCAAGGAAGTGAAGATTGGCTATTGTCTTGCGAGGGTTGTGTAGTATGTCCCAGTTTCCCTGACTTACTTCAAATGCCAAAAATATGTACATCACAGAAAAGCCTATAGAGGATGACACACAGGTGCCAAATGCGGTGAAAAGGACCACTTGGAGAAAAATTGCTTGAAGTAAATAAGATGTGCAAACTGCCAACAAGATCATCTGGCTTATGCAAGATCCTGTGATGTTTACAAAAAGAAAAAGCAAATACTTGAGGTGAAACACAAGAGGAATATATCCTTTCTGCAAGCAAGGAAAATTGTAGGGAGCTACATGGGAGAAAACAGCTACACCTCTATTTCATGGAGGGCGGATACAACTAATCAAGACAAGGAATATAGAACACTCTTGGAGAAACTAATCCAGTTGGAAGCGAATGATTGGCTAAATTTTCAGGAGCACCTGAAAAAACTACACCCTGTCGGCTGGGGCAATAGGATAGGCCAACTGCACCTCTCCGGAGGGGTAAGACCCCACCAATGAGGCCCACCCTGTCGGCTGGGGTTGTAGAATACGCCTACTACACCTCTACAGAGGGGTAAGACCCTGCCAATGAGGCCACCTGTTGGCCATGGGTGGCGACCCTTAAGGCGCAAGGACGGAATCCTGGTGGTTGAGCAGTCATTAATCTGGTGACAGAGTGGTCAATGGCTTGCAACACATCACTTTGGCCCTTACTTGGTCTAACAGGTGGTCGCATTGGGCCCAATCCGATCAATCGGCTGGTCCTGACATGCCCTAGCACATGTTTGTTTTTCTCCTGATCGTATCATACAATCTGCTCTCGTGGAACTATTTGATCTACTTTTGCAAAACTATTTCCAACCCTTTATTCCATGTCCTAGAAGGCAGGGGCTGAGGGTCAATTGTGCTGAGAGGTAGAACTTATGACTGTTGTTAGATTGTTGTATAATTAAAAACATAATTTGGCAGAGGCTCAGAATCATACTCTTTGCATGAGTATACTGGTATTGTATCCCCATCTCAGCCAAGGCAAATGGGTTGCCCCCCTTAGTTCATTCCCAACATAAGTTGGACTACATGGTGAGTGGTGGAGCATAGCAATCTATCAATGAAATGCCGCTCTCCGCAAATTTCTTATAGAACCCCTCACTTGTAACCTCAACTCATTCAAGCAGCTCAAAGCTAAGGCAAAAAAACAATAAAACAAGCTAAAAGAACCAGTTGGCAAAATTTTGTAAACCAACTAAATTCCTCCACCAAAACGAACAGTCTGGAAAATGGTATGAAAAATTGCTGGCAAAAATCAACCTATTTCCCTCAAGCATCTCATTAAAAACAACATTCAAATCACTAATATAAAGGATATTGCTGATACACTGGCTGAGACCTTCTCAACAAATTCCTCTTCTAAAAACTCCAAAACAGAATTCCATAAAAACAAAAGCTCAAATTTCAATCAGATAACACTGAAAATTATAACAAATTATTTACATTGTCAGAACTACAGGAAGCCATCCAAAAATCTCATAACACTACAGTCGGACTGGATGATGTCCATTACGAATTTCTCAGGCATTTACCTCTCAAATCCTTAAATTATCTTCTAAGTGCCTTCAATGAAATCTGGCAAAATGGCACATTCCCAGAATCATGGAAAATGGCAACCATCATCCCAATACCTAAACCTGAAAAATAATCTCTACGCATCCATTTTTTGGTTCATAGAATCCAACAACTTTTTTTACCAACTTCCAATGTTATTTCAGAAACTGAAGATCAACAATGGATAATGTGGTCAGATTAGAAACCTCCATAAGAGAAGCAATTATACAAAAGCAACACCTTTTAGCTATATTCTTCGACCTAGAGATGGCATATGAGACCTGCTTAATATGGGAATGAAAGGCAGACTTCCTAGTATTATAAAATCCTTTCTTTCAGACAGAAAATTCCGAGTCTGCATTGGTACAACATTATCAGATATTCAAAATCAAGAAGAGGGTGTTCCACAGGGTAGCATACTATTGGTAACACTTTTTAACATAAAAATTAACAGCATCACAAATTGCCTCAATCCTGGCATTGATAAATATTTGTTTGTTGATGACTTCTGCATTACTTCTTCATCCAATTATATTCGTACTGCTTAATGTCAATTACAACAGGGTATCAATAAAATAAACAAATGGGCAATGATAAACGGCTTTACAATCTCCAAAACCAAAACTCAGTGTTTGCATTTTTGCCTACTAAAAAAAATGCACCACAACCCAACCTTAAAACTGGATTCATCAGAAATACTAGTCATGGACCAATATAAGTTCCTCAGCGTTATTTTTGATAAAAAGCTCTCCTTCATTCCACATATTCAGTATTTAAAAGACGAATGTAACAAAATATTGAAACTCCTTCGTATGATAGCTCACAAAGACTGGGGTGCAGATCAGCACACCTTGCTGAAGCTGTACAGAACATTAATCTGTTCCAAGATTGATTATAGAGCAGCCAGAAAAACTTACTTCAAACCATTAAATACACTACACTACACCATGAAGGATTGACACTCACCTTGGGGGCTTTTAGAACATACCCAGTGGAGAGCCTTTATTCTGAAGCGTATGAACCTCCTCTAAAACTCAGGATTATAAAATTAGGACTACAATACTATTGTAAACTAAAATCACTCCCGACCAATTTCAGCTCATGACTGCATTTTTTACCCTAAAAAGCAGAGCCTATTTGATCAAGAAGAAAAGACCATAAAACCATTCGGCCCCCGTATAAAACATTTATTGGAAGAGACTGACCTTTCACTCACAAGCATTCATGATAACATACATTTAAGCTCTCCCCCTTGGCTACTCAAGCAGCCTGTGGTTATCCTTGACTTAAATAAACTACCTAAAAACAAAACTCATCCTTTAATATACCAAGAGAAACTAAACAACATCCAGGAAATTTATCCAAACTACCAACTCATTTTCACAGATGCCTCCAAAAGTAATTTCAGAACTGGATGTGGAGCAGTTCTTCACAAGAAATCTCTGAAAAAATGCCTCCATATTTTCTGCCGAAATATCTGCTATAAACTTGGCACTTGACCTAATTTCAACAAGTAACTCCAAAAAATTTATCATCCACTTAGACTCCATCTCAGTTTTACAATCACTCAAATACACTAAATTGGAAAATCCGCTAATTGTCAAGATCTTCAACAGACTCAACTCACTGATCCATGGCAAAAAGGTGATATTTTGCTGGATTCCAAGCCATATCGGAATTCAGGGCAATGATAAAGCCGACTCATTAGCTAAAGTTGCAATCAACATGACTCCCAATAAACACATTAAAACTCCCTGTACTGACCTCAAACCTAAAATGAAACAAATAGTAACCAAAAAATGGCAACAATTATGGGATGAAAATCCTCACAATATGTTGTTTCAAATACAACCCATTTTAAAAGAAAGGAAGCTGGAACCTAATAATACCAGAAGAGAAGAAACTACCCTTACTCAACTATGCATTGGACACACTCAACTGGCTCGCTCTTTCATTCTTAAAGAAGACCCTCCCCCAAAAAGTCCATGTGGAAATCAATACTCAATCAAGCACATTTTGATAGAATGCACAAAACTCAACCACACCAGGAAAAAGTTTTATAAGGCAAACAGCATGAAGGAACTTTTTAAAAAAATAGCTTTCAAAACATGATCAACTTCTTAAAAACAATTAGTCTATATCTTTGATAGGAGGCCATGTTACCAACACCTTCAACCATCAAGTTAAAACAAACAAAAAGCTTTACCCTATTTTAATGTTGTGAATTAAAAAGACAGAAGTCAAGTCACGCATTCCTTAGTAAAGGTTTTAATCGCTAAAAGTGCACATAGAAATAATATATGGTTTATATAATCTTTACTAAAGATTTTTAGACAGGTTCAAGTTCGTTGAGGGGGTGGGAAGGATGTTAAAACCATAATATTTTTCCCCTCAAGAATTATTACAACAGAGGATAGAATTAGGGGATATGGTCTTAAGTTATGGAGTCTTTATATTTACTGGGCATTTTTCTTATCCAAGATGATCTTTGTGTGGGTTCCTGTGGTTCTAAATCCGTAGTATTAGCTTTTTGAGAAATATCGATTTCTTCTTCTTCCGGCAATGCATTCAGTTCCTCTACCTCGACAATAGGCAATTCTTTAGGGCTCCCAGTGCTTGTGGAGAGATCTTTATTAGAAGTATCTTCTTCATTTCCAAATGAAGAAGATTTAGGGGCTCTATCTCATACATTAATTGTAGTTTCTACCCCAGAGGGCAGGCACACATGTGCATAGTGTGGGTTTATTTCTAAAAGTGTAGCTGGTGTTACAGGAGGATCATACTTACTCGATTTAGTATGATTTCTAATGTATATGGGGCCTGGTTTTGCCCAAGTGGTTGTAGGGAAAATCGTGTCTTATCTGACTAGCGTGTGGCCGTGTTTTTTGTACGGTTCAGTCGCTTAACAAAAAAATATGCTAAAATGGCAACAAACAGTCGCTTTTGTATTTGATTATCTCGCGTGAAGTAGTGCAGACTTCGGCGCTCCTATGCAAATGAGACTATGCCAGGTATATAAAAAGAGCTGTGGAGGGAACAGGAGGGAGTTGGAAAAAGACGTGTTGCGTAGGCAGACACGTGCAACAGGATTGTCTGTGTCAGTGACGTTATTGAAATCAATTTTCAAACTAGAAGCTATTTCGGCGATATACTACCTTTTGGCAATTGAGGGCAAGATGTTTGACGTCCGGCTGATTCTGGAGTTTAGTGGTGCTGCGAATGATATGCCCATCATCGAGTGGGTCAAAAATGTGGAACTTGTGTGTGAACATTGCACTGTGGCCCCTTTAGATTTGCAATATGGCGGCCACTGCGCCGACAAGATGCACCCACTGTTATTCGACAATGACATTGCATTCACTAGTAAAGACTTTGGAGAATTTGTGAGGAATTGGGATGTGTATCTGCGGTTTCAATGTGCCTACTCACTGAGTGGAAACAGAATTGTAGAAAGAAGTCATAGGACCATTAAGACTTAGGATCCTTGAGACTAATCGGAATCTGGTAGTAAGCAGACTGCAGATCCAGTGTAGAGAAGACGTTGTACTTGGTCGCCCTGTCAGCTGGGGCTGTAGAATATGCCGACTGCACCTCTGCTGAGGGGGTAAGACCCCCCCCAATGGGGCCGTTTGTTGGCTGTGGGCAGTGACCCGTAAGGCACTAGAACGGGATCCTGGTGGTTGAGCAGTCATTGATCCAGCAACAGAGTGGTCAATGGCTTTGCAACACACTACTTTGGCCCTTACTTGGTCTGACGGGCGATCAGATTGGGCCCGATCTGATCAATTGGCTGGTCTTGTCATGCTCTAGCAATCTGCATGTTTTTTCTCCCAAATGTACTAATCAATCTGCATCTGCAGAACAATTCCCAACCCTTTTTTATAGGTGCTAGAAGGCGGGGGCTGAGGGTCAATTGTGTTGAGAGTAGAGTTTTGATCGCTGTTAAATTTCCAGGAACTTAAACCAGAAATTAGCAGAGACTCGAAATTTCGCTCTTGATACGAATGTACTGGTAATGTATCCCCATCTCAGCCAGGGCAAATGGGTTTTCCCCCTGGCTTATTCCCAACACAAGTTGGACTCCATGGTGGGTGGTTGAGCATAGGACCAGTGAAAAACATACATCAATCATGGCTTCTTCTTTCAAAAAATCCAAAAGATATTTATCCAACTCTGTCTCAGAAACAGAAAATGACTTGCCCAGATTTATCATTATTGAATCATTACAAAATTAGATCAACTGACATGTTTTTTGATCGAAAAAGATCTAGTAGGTCCAACCCCAAAACTGTGAAGAAACTCCGAACTGGAAACCTGCTTGTAGAAGTGGAAAGCAAAAAACATGCTGAAAATCTATTGAAAATGGAGAAATTTCATAATCTCAAATGCCATGCCTATCCTCACGCCAAATTAAATACCTCCAAAGGCATTGTGAGAAGTAAGGAACTCTCACTAGCAACACTGGAAGAGATTGAAACAGCTTTAAAAAAAAAGGAGTAAAAGAATGCAGAAGGGTCACTCAACGTGGGAGTATGGCATTGTAAAAGATCTGAAAAACCTCAGATTAGAAGGCAGAATGCCAATATTTATCAAAAACTTCCTTCAAGATAGACGATTTAGAGTAAAAATGGGAGAGGTTTTCTCTGAAGAAAAACAACAAGAAATGGGTGTACCTCAAGGTAGTGTATTGTCTGTCACGCTGTTCAATATAAAAATTAGTAATATTGTGAAAAACATAAAAAGCGGAACAAACTGTGCTTTGTATGTGGATGACTTCCTGATCTGCTACAGAGCAAGAAACAGGAATCATATAGAAAGACAACTTCAAATATGCCTTGATAAGCTCCACAAATGGACCACAGAGAATGGATTAGAATTTTTAAAAGAAAAAACGAAATGCATCCACTTCTGCAACCAATGTAAGCTCCACCTAGATCCAGTACTGCTGCTTTATATATGGGGCCACAAGAAAGACATACTTGAATACCATACACCACCAAGGACTTAGACTAGCCCTTGGAGCATATAGCACTTCTGCTGAAAGCTTATACACAGAAACAGATGAACCACCTCTTACACTAAGACATGAAAAACTGACTCTCCAATACTCTACAAAGCTGAAATCTTGCCCATCAAATTCAGCTTATGACTGCACCTTCAACCTGAAATGCAAGCAACATTTTGAAAGGATAGAAAAAACAATAAAACCTTTTGGCCTCCAAATGAAGTGGACCCTTCAAGAATCAAAAATACCACTAAATAATATACATGAAAGCACTTTTCCACAAACACCACCCTGGATCATTAAAATTCCCAAAGTGATTCTCGAACTGAATGAATATTCCAAAACTAAAACCCACCCCAGCACTTATCAAAAGAAATTTCACTATAATCTCCAACACCGCCCTGATGACCACCTTTATGTCTTTACGGATGGATCCAAGGACAATAATAAAACAGCATGCGCATCTGTTTTAAGCAAAACAGTTCTTAAGAAAGCTCTTCCAATGGAAAGCTCTATCTTCACAGCAGAAGCCCATGTAATAGACCTAGCTTTCAACATCATCTCGAAGAGTAAGCATAAGAAATTTATAATATCTTCAGACTCACTCTTTGTCTTGCTATCATTAGGAAATAAAAAATTTCAGAACTGTCTTATCATTAAACTGTTGTGTAGATTAGACTCTATGTCAAATAGAAAAGAAATAATTATATGCTGGACCCCAAGCCACATTGGAGTGAGTGGGAATGAAAGAGCAGACTTGGCAGCCACATTGGAGTGAGAGTGAATGAAAGAACAGACTCAGCAGCCAAATCGGCCTTAGAACTGACAACTGATAAATCCAGGATTCCATATACTGACCTGAAACAAACAATTAATAAATCCCTTCACACAAAATGGCAACAACAATGGAGCAATAACATCCACAATAAACTCTTCCAAATTCAACCCACCTTGGGAGAGTGGAGACCAGCATTGAGAGAATCAAGAAGAAAACAAGTCGTTATATCCCGATTGTGAATTGGTCATACAAGGCTTACTCACTCTTTCATTCTGAAACAGAAACCACAACCACAGTGTTTGATCTGTCAGACAACTTGCACAGTTAAACACATTCTTATAGAATACAGAGCTTTCGCTGATATCAGAAAGTGATTTTTCAAAGTAAATAGCTTAACCAATTTGTTTGAGAATGTCAAAATAGATGATGATCTGTTTTTTTTTGAGAGAGACAGAGTTGTACCAAAAAATGTGACGAATTAAAACAGGTTAATCTTGTGCAAACAAATGAAATCCTGCTTATTGAAAATTTTACCTACATCAGTATTCGTTTAGAAACCTTTGGTTGAGCATGTATATATATATATATTTAGACAGAATTTGGTATTAAATAACCTACAAGGGTTGATATGCCATAAAACCCAAACAACCAACCAACCAACCTACCCAAACAGCTTGATAATATATTTATAAACTAGTAATGGATAAACAGTGCTATGAACTATGAAGCATACAATTATTTTGAAGGAGTGACAGAATAAGAAGTAAACAGGTTAGGCTTTATATGAATGGTCTTCACTCAGCAATAGTAATATATGCAATTACAATTGGTGAGTGAGGACAATAAGAAACAGATTTGATACTTTTCAGGAGTTACCCAGTCGGCTGGGGCTGTAAAATACATTTGGTGATTGTAGACCTGTTTATTCATGATTTATGTGAACAGATAAACATAATCAACACTTAATGAATTATAGTATGATTGTGTAAATAAATTCACACTGAATCATTTTTAAAGAATTTCTTAAGAATTTTCTTTTTGATAAGAATTTGGTAAAGTAGAAATTTCAATCAGAAATATTTTCTTACAAAATTCAGTAATGAATTGAGTAATTTAGATTTTTATAATACTTTAAGCTGATAGATGAGAACTTTTGATTGTTTTATTTGTCACTGTCTTCAGTTTGATTGGTCTAGATCTAAGAAATTCATATATTATTCATTGAACAAGTTTTTTTCTATTTTTGAATGTTATACACTGTTTCTCATTACAGCCAAAACATCTGGACAAAGTTGTAGCCAAGACCAATCAGCTGGTAAGTAATTGCTAATTTTTCTGACAAAAATCTCTACATTGTATAAAAAAAGGGGATTATAAAATATACATAACCTGTTTTTACAAAAAGAAAGAAAATTGAAAAGGTACAAAATCAGTGAAGTAGTTCCATAAAAATTTAGTAATATTTAATATCATTTAATAATAGTTGCCAATATTGAAAATGATGACACAATCAAATTATGTATATTCCGTGAATAATTAGATTGGTCTAATTATGATTCTATAATAGATCTTAATATTAAGCCAGCAATTGTATCCTACATTAATAACTTATCCTTTCTTCTGAATGTAAATAAAGGAAAAGTGAATTATTAAGGCATTTATGCATACAATTTTGATAATTTAAACATAAAGTTGAATGGAATTATGACTAAATTTTTAATTTAATAGCTGTTTTTACTCATATTCTTTGTTGGTGTTATTCTGCTTATGAAATACTCTAGATTTGTTTATACTGCTTTCAAGCAACAATCTGGATGAGAAGTAGACAAGTGCCATTATTTAAAATTATGTAAAGCTTCACATTTTGAAATGCCATATTCAGGTGTATAGATCAGCATATTTTATTATGGATCTTTTTCAGTTCTTTTCAGCAGAAATTTAAGTGCATATAAAAGTGTTTGCATACAAATTTTTAAGAATTTATTTTATTCTAGACTAGTGCTTCTCAAACCATCTGATGTTGTGTACTGGCAGGATATTTTTTTCAATATGTCATGGACTGGTGCCATCTTTGTTCCTACTCTTGGCTCTCAGCCAATAGCAAGTCAGCATTGGACATAATTTTCATTTGACCAAGTTCAAAGTATTTCTGTCTTGTAACATGTACTAGGACCTTGAGTAAAACTGTTCTAGACCCTTTCACAGCTTTAATTTTTACGCTGAAAGATTCTTTTTTTCAGAGGGTTGTGGGAGATTATTTCCTGTCACTAATAATGAAAGTTTCATCTTTGCTTTTTAATCCATTAATTTCTTTAATTTCAAAACATTTAAATTATTTTTTTCCCCTATTTCTAAATTTCAGCTTTGCGTTTTAAGACACCACAGAAAGTTTTATTTATTGAAGAACTAAATGATATTGTAACTGAAAACTTTCCAGACTTCTGGAAGCTTGGCCATGCTTATTTTGCAGGCAGTCTACTTCACAAAGAAGTAAGTGCAACAAAATATATAATTATTCTTATAAACTTAATGTAATATGGAATCAGTATCTGTAGTTGAATATTTTGGCCCTTCTAAGTACTAATATAGATGCATTATCTATTGTATTTAGGCCTTGAACTTTTTGTATTTCCCCAACTTAAAATTTAGTTTAACAAAGTCAATTTAGATTTTAATCTTATAGGCCATACAATGAAAATGATTAATTCACAAATATAGAATAAATCCTGAGAAATAAGATATGTCTGTTTTTTTGTCTTAAATATATATCAACTGAAATATACACCATATCTAATTGTGACCTATACTAATTTTTTTAGCTAATACTTGCTTAATATGCAGTACCATGCAAAAATCTTGAGTCACTTGAAACTATTGTAAATTTCTATTGATTGCCAACTTAGAAGTAGATGCTTCACATTGTGTTTTTTTATAGATGAAGCATTGGCTCTGTTGGGGTCATCTTCATCGTATTTTGTTGTACGGATCTGAATGAGAGGTGAAGATACAAGACCATCTCCAAAAATAGTCATGCAAAAGTTTTCAGCCACATATATACCAATCAAAATACTGTGTTTTTAAAACAGAAAAGTGTTCCACTGCTAATATACAGATCACCAATTCTTTTCTTAAATATAGTGAAGATGGCCAAGAGTATGAGCCAGCGAGCAATAACTAAGGAACTCAGAATTTGAAGAAATTGCATCTCAGAAATCCTTTTTAAGTTTTAATGCACTGGAAGTATTTTGAAACAAGCAAGATATGGTCACCCTCAAAAGCTGTAAAACAAATAGTATGGAAACTGATCAGAACAACAAAAGCTCAGACAAGTGATGGATGAGTGTGACTTGTCCAATGTGTTGTCAGTAGATACCACTAAGTACATCCTTCAAGAATATGATTCCCCTATCAGTGGGGGTTGTAGAATACGCTGACTGCACCTCTGTAGAGGAGTAAGAGCCCCCTCAATGGGGCCACCTGTTCCCCATGGGTGGCAACCCATAAGGCGCTAGGACGGGATCCTGTTTCTTGAGCAGTCATTGATCCGGCGACAGAGTAGTCAATGACTTTTAATACATCACTTTAGCCCTTACTTGGTCTGATGGGTGGTCAGATAGGCCCTATCCGATCAATCAGCTACCCTAGCATACATTTTTTGTCCTGAACGTATATTCAAATCTGCTCAAGTGGAACATTTCCCTACCCTTTATTTTATAGGGGCAGTAGGTGGGGGCTGAGGGTCAATTGTTTTAAGAAGAAAAGACTTTTGACCACTGTTGGATTGTAATGGAATAAAAACCTGAATTTGGCAAAAGCTCTTAATCTTACTCTTAACATGAGTATACTGGTAATGTATCCCCATCTCAGCCGAGGCAAATGGGTTTTCCCCTTGGTTTATTCCCATTCAAGTTGGACTCTATGGTGGGTGGTGGAGCGTAGGACCAGCAAGAATAAATAATACTCATGGCTTTTTCTTCAAATAAAAAACTGATATAAACCCTCACAGAAACTGATTCTGATTACAATACAGAAACACTTACCCTAGATTCATAATAACTGAATCTATGGAAAAACCGATAACTAATTTGTCACCATTCATAATTGAAAAAGTTATTTCATGTAACCTCACACCTACCACTGTAAAACAATTTTAAAACCAAACCCTGCTAGTGGTGGTGGAAGAAAGGAATCATGCTGATTTTGTACTGAAAATAATGAAATTTCATAACATAGCTGTCAAAATTTATCCTCACAAATGTTTGAACATAAGTAAAGAGGTTGTAAGAAGTAAGGAACTGTCACTACGTATAACTGAGGAGATAAAAAGAGAGATGAAAAAACAGGGAGTGATGGAAGTGAAGAGAAAATTTTTAAAAAAGCAGGGAAAACAATTGAAACAAACTCATACATAATGACATTCAACCAGACCAAAATACTAGAAAAAATAAAAGTAGGCTATACAATGGAGAGGGTCAAGCAATATATACCCAATCCATTGTGATGCTACAGATGTCAAAAGTATGGCCATCATGAGGATAATTGTAGAGGGTGAGAAGTATGTGGGAAATGTGGCCAACAAGATCCTGACCACCGTAGTGTTGAGTGTGAATTTCCATATAAATGTGCCAGCTGGGGAGGTGATTCTTAACTAGGAATAACCTACCTCAAAGCAAAATCAACCTCAACATTGAACTCCAAGCAATAGCTGTGAAAGTGACTTTACACAAAACAATCAATATCTGCTCATTATATATTCCGCCTCATATGCCCTGTCGGCTGGGGCTGTAGAGTACGCCGACTGCACCTCTGCAGAGGAGTAAGACCTCCTCTCAGTGATGCCACCTTTTGGCCGTGGGCAGTGACCTGTAAGGCACTAGGATGAGATCCTGGTGGTTGAGCCGTCATTGATCCAGCAACAGAGTGGTGAATGTCTTGCAACAAATCACTTTGGCCCTTACTTTATCTAACGGGCGGTCGGATAGGCCCAATCCAATCAATCGGCTGGTTTCGTCATGCCCTAGCTCCTGTATGTTTCTTTTCTCCTGAATATCCTATTCAATCTACATTTTCACCCTGTCAGCTGGAGCTGTAGAATACGCTGACTGCACCTTTGCAGAGGAGTAAGACCACTCCCCAATGAGGCCACCTGTTGGCTGTGGGTGGCGACCCATAAGCCGATGGACAGGACCCTGGTGGTTGAGCAGTCATTGATCCAGCCACAGAATGTTCGATGACTTGCAATACATAACTTTGGCCCTTACTTGGTCTGACGGGCAGTCGGATTGGGCCCAATCCAATCAATTAGCTGGTCCTGACATGCCCTAGCACATATGTTGGTTTGTTTTTCTCCTGATCGTATCGTACAATCTGCTTTTGTGGAATTATTCGATCTACTTTTGTGAAACTATTTCCAACCATTTATTCCATATGTGCTAGAAGGTGGGGGCTGAGGATCAATTGTGCTGAGAGGTAAGACTTATGACCGATGTGAGATAGTTGTGTAATTAAAAACAGAATTTGGCAGAGGCTCAGAATCATACTCTTTGCATGAGTATGCTGGTATTATATCCCCGTCTCAGCCAAGGCAAATGGGTTGCCCCCTTGGTTTATTCCCAACATAACTTGGACTCCATGGTGGATGGTGGAGCATAGGACCAGCAAATAACAATTACCAATCATGGCTTTTTTTCATCAAAAAAACTTAAAAGTACCCTAACAGAAACTCAGTCGGGCTACAAAGGTGTAGCAAGTTTCTCCTGATTCATAACAATTGAATCTACGGAAATGCCAATAACAAACCTATTGCCATTTTTAATTGAAAAAGTAATATCACCCCTGTCAACGGAAAAATACTAAAAAATCAAACTCTGCTCATTGAAGTAGATAAAAGAATAAATGCCGATTTCCTACTAAAAATAACTAAATTCCATACTATAAATGTAAAAATTTACCCTCACAAATCCTTGAATATAAGTAAAGGGGTTGTAAGATGTAAGGAATTGTCATTATGCACAATTGAAGAAATAAAAAAAGAAATGAAGAAACAAGGTGTAACAGAAGTAAAGAGAGTTACAATGAAAAAAGAGGGTAAACTCATTGAAACTAACACCTACATAATAATGATATTTGACCAACCCAAAATACCAGAGAAGATAAAAGTAGGCTATACAATGGAGAGAGTTGAGCAATTCATACTCAATTCATTGCGTTGCTACAATTGTCAAAAATACAACCATCACGAGGATAATTGTAGAGGTCAATGTATATGGCAAATGTGCTCAACAACATCCTGACCATGACAGTAACAATTGTAACAATCCGTATAAGTGCAAATTGCGGAGTCAAACATCCTGTCTATGCAAGTTGAAAACTGGAAAAGGAAATATTGGGAATTAAACACAGGGATGACATCCCATACAACAAAGTGTGGTAAATTATAGTAGGATCTAAGACCACAACCTACTCTCAAGCCGTCCAGCATAATAAAATCCAATATAACTATGAAAACATAGTAGAAAAATTGAATCAGCTGGAGCTGGGCAACTGGGAAGGCTATATCAAAGAAATAAAAGCCTCCCTTGATACCATCAAAATTCTAGAGATACCAACTACAAAGGCAGATCTTGTAGCAGACAAAGTGAAGACACCTGCACAAACTCACCCCTCCACAGTTAAGACCAATCAAGAAAAGAGCATGGAGTTATCACCAACCCCACAACTAATTAAATGTGTAATGGAGAAATCTTCTTCCAAAACAAGACCCAAAGATTGGAGATCCCCAATAAGACTACCCACTTCTACAGATACCTCCCCAAACAAGAAACTACAAAAAGACTAGACAAAAATTACTCCAAAACAAAAATCCGTTGAAAGTGAAAATGTTGACTCGAGTAACAAATTTAAAATTTTAGAAAAGATGGAGATAGAAAACAGCCCCCAAGTACATAAACATAGAGGCCATAAAAATAAACGCTCAAACAGTCTAGATTTAAGGCATAACAAAGAACCACAAAATAATTCAGTTGAACTGCCATGGAATCAAAGCCAATAGGAGTGAACTGCTTTTATTGATGACTCAACATCAACCTGCCATTGTCTGCCTTCAAGAAACATTTCTTAAAACTAATGATGATACCACAATAAAAAATCACCAAAGTTACAATTTCATCTATAATACTGGTCATAGAGCTTCGGGTGGTGTCTCAATCCTAATTAGGAATGACATACCTCAAAACAAAATCCACCTCAACACTCAATTCCAAGCAATAGCTGTCAAAGTGACTTTACACAGAACAATTAATATCTGCTCCATATATATTCTGCCTCATGATGCCATAAATGAAAGTGAAATCAACAACATATTACAGCAACTACCCACACCTTTTATTCTACTTGGCGATTTTAACAGCCATAACACCATGCGGGGCTGTAGAAGCACAAAACACAAAGGCCAAACTCTTGAAAATATCATTAACAATAATAATCTCTGCCTATTCACCAGAAAATCCCCAACACACCTGGATCCATCATCTGCTACCTACTCAGCCATTGATTTAACCCTCTGCGACACTTCACTTTTCCTTGATTTCACCTGGACGCTGTATGACGACACATGCAGGAGCAACCATTTCCCAATTGTACTTGAGAGTTTTCACCTCAAGACGACAACCTTCCCCAGTAGAGGTTAAAGAAAGCTAACTGGGAAGAATTTCACTCTCAATGTCAGAAACACCTCAGTAAACAATACCGAAACCATTCTCAAATTCTCCGAAAAACTCATAAATATAGCTAAAACATGCACACAACCCAACTACTCATAAACGAGACAGACCATGGTTCAGCAAAGAATGTAAACAGTTTATTCGCCTACAATGAGCAGCTTTGTGGAAATTCAACGCTGAACCGACAACCTCCAATTTAATCTCTTTTAAATTCCACCGAGCTAATGCCCGTAAAATCATCAGAGAAGCCAAGAAAAAATCTGAGCAAAATTACGTGAGCAAGCTAAATACCTCTTCTAACATCAAAACAGTCGGATAATAGCCGGTAAAAAACAATCAACTTCATTAAAACACCTCTCCGTAACAAACCACAAAATACAGGTAAAAAGGCCATTTCTTGCAGAAACATTTTCTAAAAACTCCTCTAGCCTGTTTAACACAGAATTCTATAAAATCAAACCTACCCTCGAAAAGAAAAAAAAAAGTTTTTCTTCAACTAACTCTGAAGAATCCAATAAGCCATTTACCCTAACTGAACTAGTGGACTCCACAAAAAAGTCCAACCACTCAGCTGTTGATCCTGATGAAATACACAATGGGTTTCTCAAGCAGCTACCTGATGAAACAGTCAAATGCCTACTATATAATAATATTTTGGTGAACAGTACTTTCCCAGAAACATAGAGACAGTCAGTAATTTTCCAAACCCACAAATCAGGCCAAGATACATCAAATCCACAGAATTATTGCCCCATTGCATTGACTACCTTTGTAAGATGATGGAACAGATGATAAACAGTAGACTGATGTTGTATCTCGAGACAAATGGTCTAATAACAAATATGCAAACGGGATTCCAGAAAAGGAGAGGAACCATAGATCATTTGATACAACTAGAAACCTTCATTAGAGAAGTCTTCATAAGAAAACAACATCTGATGGCAGTATTTTTTGATTTAGAGAAGGCTTATGACACTACGTGGAAGTATGGTATTATGCGGGACCTATATGATCTAGGCTTAAGAGGAAGACTGCCAATGTTCATAAAAAACTTTCTCTTCAAAAGAACATTTCGGGTATGTGTAGGATCCACCTTTTCAGACTCACAACACCAAGAGGAGGGTGTTTCGCAAGGCAGCATCCTCTCTGTTACTCTCTTCTCCATCAAAATCAATAATATTGTAAAATGTCTAACCCCTCAATCAACTGTGCTCTCTACGTCAACGTATTTGTCATATGCTATCGGGCCACTTATATGAACATAGTAGAGTGACAACTCCAATTAAACTTAAACAAAGTAAATAAATGGGCAAGAGAAAATGGATTTAAATTCTCCAAGTCTAAAACTAAATGCGTGCATTTTTGCTCTCTAAGGAAAATGTACAATGACCCTGTCCTAAAAATTGATGACTCCAAAATACCAGTCATTAACGAATACAAATTCATCGGCATAATATTCGAAAAAGCTTTCATTCAATCCACACATAAAATACCTAAAAAAAACAAATCAACCCGTGCCCAACAAATTTTGCAAGTCATTGCCCACACAGAGTGGGGAGCTGACCATCAAACTCTAAGGAATTGGAGCTGAACAATTTAATAGATCAACTACCAAGACCCTTCATTATAATGGGGGACTTCAATAGCCATAATGAGATCTGGGGAAGTAAGAAAACCAACAAGAAGGGCAAATTCATAGAATCTTTATTAAATCATCATCAGTTGTGCATGTACAACAAGAAATCCAACATATATCTGCAACCAGCTATAGGCACATATTCTGCAATAGATGTAACAATATGTGACCCTTACCTGTTTCTTGATTACAACTGGAAAGTACATGACGACACCTGTTGAAGTGACCACTTTCCGATTCTATTAGAAAACACCACTGATGAATTGAGTAAAAGAACTTCAAGCTGGAACCGTGGAAAGGCTAATTGGGATTGATTTAAAACTTCATGCTTTGCCGAACTAACCTTAGAAGTCAATAAAAACAATGAAGGAAGCATCTTATATTTTACAAACACACTGTTAAACATAGCTGAAGAACATATACCCAAAAGCTTTACCTCTAGAAAATACAATAGGCCATGGTTCATTGAAGAATCAAAAAAGCTGTCAGATTACACTGAGCAACATTAAAAAATTTTTAAATAAACCCAACACGAGAAAATTTAAACACTTATAAAAACAGCCGAGCCAAAGCCTGAAAAATCATCAGAGACTCCAAAAGAAATACATGGAGAAATTACATTGCCAAAATAGATAGTAACACAAAGCCAAAGAAAAATTTGGCAGATGATTTGGAAAATAACTGGCAAAAATAAAAATATTCCTACCAAACACCTCACTCACAATAATCTGAAGATTACAGATGAGAAAGATATAGCAAATTACCTCCCCAAAACTTTCTTACAAAATTCATCCGCCAAAAACCAAAGCAAAAGTTTTCAAATTATCAAAATAAAAGCAGAAAAAGTAAAAATCAAATTCCAAAGCAAAAACACTGAAACTTACAACCAACTTTTCTCTATAGCAGAACTAAAAGAATCCCTCAACAAGGCACACAATACAGCAACTGGACCCAACAAAATATATCATCATTTCCTGAAAGAATTACCTGAACCATCCACAAATTTCCTCCTACAAATCTTCAATGATATATGGAACAGTGGTGACATACCTAAAATATGGAAAGAAACCACAGTTATACCAATACCCAAACCTTTCAAAGACAATACAAATGCAAAAAACTACAGACCCATTACTCTTAGCAGTTGTGTCTGGAAAACATTAGAAAAATGGTAAATGCCAGATTGATCTGATATTTAGAAACCAATAAATTAATGGAATATCTATCTGGTTTCAGGAGCCAAAGAAGCCCTATAGATCGCCTGATTCGATTGAAAACATTCATCAGAGAGGCTTCTATTAAAAAAGAATATCTAGTGGCAGTTTTTTTTTTATCTCAAAAAAAGCATACGACAAAACCTGGAAGTACGGCATTATAAAAGCTCTCAAATACCTTGCATTAGAAGGCAGAATGCCAATATTTATCCAAAACACTACAAATACCTCTGAGCCATTTTTGACTGCAAACTCTCCTTCACTCCACATATACTTGAGAACAAAATGTAACAAAACCATACAATTACTCAGAACTGTAGTACACACTAACTGGGGAGGAAGCAAAGAAACATTATTAAAATATCACTCATTAATCAGATCAGAACTTGATTATGGCTGCTTTATATATGGTGCAGCCAGAA
Source organism: Sepioteuthis lessoniana (assembly GCA_963585895.1). Taxonomy (NCBI): domain Eukaryota; kingdom Metazoa; phylum Mollusca; class Cephalopoda; order Myopsida; family Loliginidae; genus Sepioteuthis; species Sepioteuthis lessoniana. The sequence goes on from OY757915.1 coordinate 52,013,470, forward strand.
AGACATACTTGAAAAATCTAAATACCATCCACCCTTGGAGCATATAGCACTTCTTCTATTGAAAACCTATACACAAAAGCAGATTAACCACCTCTTCCACTAAGACATGAAAAAACTGGTTCTCCAATACTCCACAAAACTGAAATCTTGTCCATTCAACCAAGCTTATGACTGTACCTTCAATCCTAAATATAAGCAACATTTTGAAAGAAAAAAAAATCAATAAAACTTTTTGGCCTTTGGATGAAGTTGACCCTATGAGAATCAAAAATACCACTAAATAATATACATGAAAGCACTTTACCAGAAACACCACCCTGGAGCATTAAAAATTCCAAAATGATCTAGAATTGAATGAACTTTCCCAAAGCAAAACCCATCCCAACACCTATCAAGAGAAATTTCACAATATTTTCCAACACCATCCCGACCACCTATATGTTTTTACGGATGGCTCCTTTAATCGCTGAAAGTCAAAAAAAGAAAAAAAATGGACAGAATACTGTGACCGGAGAGATTTGACATGGAACCATCAACTCTGCAATCTGAAAGGCACTACAACCATTGGAAACCGACGTTTGAAAATTATCTGAGGGTCAAATTCTGATATGTATATGTGTGTGTGTGTGTGTGTATATATATATATATATATACACACACACACACACACACACACACACACACACAAAATGAATATTAATTGTAAATAAATAGTCTGGAATTAGTGTTTTAAATTTTATGGTTCCCACCCATCCTTCCTACCGCCTTGATGAACTTGAACCTGTCTAAAAATCTTTAGTAAAGATTATATAAACCATGTATTATTTCTATGTGCACTTTTAGCGATTGAAACCTTTACTTAGGAATGTGTGACTTGACTTCTTTCTTTTTAATTCATGACAGCTCCAAGGACAACAATAAAACAGTGTGCAGAGCTGTTTTAAACTAAACAATTCTCAAGAAAGCTCTTCCAGTGGAAAGCTCTATCTTCACAGCAGAAGCCTGTACAATAGACCTTGCTCTCAACATCATCTCAAAGAGTAAACATAAGAAATTTATCATATTCTCAGACTCACTCTGTCTTACTATCATTAAGAAATAAAAAATTTGAGGACCCTCTTATTAAACTGTTGTGTAGATTAGACTCTATGTCAAATAGAAAAGAAATGATTATATGCTGGATCCCAAGCCACATTGGAGTGAGAGCAGACTCGGCAGCCAAATCGGCCTTAGATCTGACCCCCCGACAGATTCCATATTCTGATCTGAAACCAACAATTAATAAATTCCTTCACACAAAATGGCAACAACGATGGAACAATAACATCCACAATAAATTCTTCCAAATTCAGCCCACCTTGGGAGAATGGAGACCAGCTTTGAGAAAATCAAGAAGAGAACAAGTCATTATATCCCTATTGCGCATTGGTTATACAAGGTTTTCTCACTCTTTCATACTGAAACAGGAACCACAACTACAGTGTTTGACCTATCAGACCACTTTCACCATTAAACACATTCTAATAGAATGTAGAGCTTTCACTGTCATCAGAAAGTGATTTTTCTAATCGATCTGTTCAAGAATGTCAAAATAGATGACGTTCTGTTCTTCTTGCAAGAGACAGAGTTGCACAAAAAAAAAATGACAAATTGAAACCGGTTAATCCTGTGCAAACAAATTAAATTCTGCTTTTCAAAAATTTTACCTACTAAGTATTCATTTAGAAATCTTTGGTTGAATGTATATACATATGAACAGAATTTGGCGTTAAATAACCTACAAAGGTTGATCCTATTTACCCAACCCCTCCACTCAGGCAGGATATGACACAAGGTCAATTTTTTAAGCGGAGTTTAACAGGTTTGAATTAAGAGTTTTCCTTCTCCTAGACTAGTTGCCTAACCAAGGCTGAAGAACCTAGTCTGTCCTACTATTTAGCCATAGCTGGAGGGAGAACAATTGGATTCATACCTTTCCCAAGGGTATTAGTGCTATGTGAAATGCAATCAGTCGCGTCCAGGATTTGAACTCGTGTCGCCGTGTCCATTTCCTACGACGATAACGACTACACCACGGGCACCTCCTACAAAGGTTGATAGGCCATAAAACCTAAACAACCAACCAACTATTCCACTTCATGATGCAATAAATGAAAATGAATTCAACAACATATTACAGCAATTACTCACGCCTTTTATCTTGGCGATTTTTATAGCCATAATACCATTTGGAACTGTAAAAGCAGAAACCAAAAAAGTAAAACACTAGAAAACATAGTAGTAAAGTTGGCGACCGCAGTCAAGAGCGACCCAAAGCTCCCTTTTCAATTGCTATTACACCGAGGTGTAGGGGAGGGCGCTACTCCTTTTCCTGGATTGCTTCACTTTACCCTAGATACGTTCCTTATATTGCTGAGTGTTAAGCAAGGAGGTATCAATGCCATTTTTAAAGTCTTTGGTATGACGTGACCCGGGATTGAACCCCGGTCTCCCGGACAGAAAACATTATAAACAACAATAATCTGTCATTTCAACAAAAAATCACAAACACACATTGATCCATCTTCTGCTGCCTACTCTGCTATAGATTTAACCCTCTGACACCTCAATTTTCCTCGACTTCACCTGGAGGGTGTATAATGATACATGCGGGAGCAACCATTTCCCACTTGTGCTCAATAGTTTGTACCCTCAAGATGAGGACCTTCTCTGATGAAGATTAAATAAAGTTAACTGGGAAGAGTTTCAGTCTATGCCTGAAACACCTCATACAAAATAAAACTGAATCTGCTCTTGAATTTTCAGAAAAACAAATCAATATAGCCAAAATATGCATACCACGCTACTCAACTACTCATAAATGAGACAAACCATGGTTTAACAAAGAATTTAAACTGGTTATTTGCATACGATTAGCAGCTTTTCAAAAATTCAATACTGAACCCTCAACCTCCAACTTAATTTTCTTCAAATTCCACTAGGAAGCATCCTCTTTGTTACTCTCTACTCCATTAAAATAAACAACATTGTCAAAATGCTTGAACCCCTCAATCAACTGTGCTCTCTACGTTGACAACTTTGTCATATGCTATCGAGCCACTCATATGAACATAGTAGAGCATCAACTACAACTAAATCTAAACAAAATAAATAAATGGGCAACAGACAACGGCTTTAAATTCTCAAAATCCAAACCTCAATGTGTGCATTTTTGCTCTCTGAGGAAAATTCACAATGACCCTGTTATCAAAATCAAAGATTCCATAATACCAGTCTTCGACGAATATAAATTACTTGGCATTATATTCGACAAAAAAAACTAACATTCATCCCGTTTATAAAATATTTAAAAAACAAATCAAACCATGCCCAACCACCTTTACAAGTGGTTGCCCACACAGATTGGGAGCTGACTGCCAAACACTCATGAAGTTATACAGAACTCTTCTCTGCTCAAAAGTAGACTATGGCATTTTCATATATAGATCCATCAGGAGGTCTTACCTCATAGAACTTGACCCTATTCAAGATTACTATTAGGAGCATTTAGAACTTCTCCATTTGACAGCCTATATGCTGAGGCTCATGAAGCATCCCTACAGATCAGAAGTGAAAAACTAGCCTTTCAGTATTGCACAAAACTCAAATCTTATCCATCCAACCCAGCTTATGACTGCATCTTTAATCCTAAATTTGGGCAACATTTTGAAAAAAAAGAAAAATCAATAAAACCAATTGGCCCCTGGATGAAGCCTATTCTCCAAGAATCCACAATTTCTTTCACAAATATCCATAAAGGCATCTTACCACAAACACCACTTTGGATCATTAAAAAGCCAAAAGTAATCCTCCAATTAAATGAACTCCCCAAAACAAAAACACATCCAAGCACTTGCCAGGAAAAATTTCACAGTATCCTCCAACAGCATCCTGACTACCTATATATTTTCATGGATGGCTCTAAAGACAATGATAAAACTGCATGTGCAGCTATTTTAAACAATAAAAAAAAGCTCTTTCAATGGAAAGCTCTATCTTTACAGCTGTGTCCTGCGCAATAGACCTGGCACTGAACATCATCTTGAAGAAAAAACATGAATTTCATCATATTCTCAGACTCGGTGTCCTACTATCATTAAGTAATAAAAAACTGGAGAACCCACTATCATTAAATGACTTTGTTAATGTCAAAACAAAGAAATCCTTATATGCTGGATTCCAAGCCATATTGGAGTGTGATTGAACTCCGACAAATACAATATACCATTTACTGATTTGAAACCCAAAATCAGTAATTTCCTTCACAAAAAATGGCAATGAGGCTGGAATAATAATATCCATAATAAACTTTTTTAGATTAAGCCCATTTTGGGAGAATGACAACCAGCTTTCAGAAAATCAAGAAGAGAACAAGTATTAATAATAAGATTGTGTATTGTCACACAAGACTTATGCACTCTTTTATTCTCAAGCAACAACAGCAACCAAAGTATTTGACATGCCAAATGCCTTGCACTGTCACACACATTCTCCTAGAATGTAAAGCTTTCGTTATCACCAAGAAGTACTACTTCAAAGTAAATAACATGAATAATTTGTGTATGAATGATCACATGGATGACGTTCTATGTTTCTTGAGAGAGATAGGGTTATACAAAAAAAATATAGACTTGGCCACCCGGAGGAGGGTTCAGCAAGTAACTGAGTTCCAGTGATGGATTGCCTCTCTTTGGTGTTGCTCTGTTGGTTTTGTTTTGTTTTTTTTTGTTTTTTTGCTTCCTTAATTCTCTTTACACTTCAGGATCTCCATGTTACATGTTGCATGCAACACAATAGAGTTTGACTGATGAAGAAGTTAACATCTTGAAAGATTGGCCTGCTCAGCGTTTTGACAAATATCATCAAACTAAAGAGAAAAGTGCATCAGAAGAATCCACGCCATCTTGAAGATTTGTTGGGGCTCAGCTATATAGAATAGCATCTCTTATCAGTCAAGATGGTGAAGGATTTGTATGCATCTTTTACCCAGGCACATTAAAGCAATTATTCAAGCTATGGGAAGCCATATGAAATATTAACAATGTACAGTAACTTCTTGAAATTAACATTATATATTAAATTTTCAATATAGACATTTTTCTGTTATAAAATACTGTATCATGATTGGTTTATGTGAGGTGGCTGAGAGCTTTTCCATGGCCATTTTTGGGGATGGTCTCACATTTTCCCCTCTTATTCAGAACCCCTACAATAAGATATAATAATTATGTATTGAAATGACTCCAACAGGGTCAATGTTTCATCTGTGAAAAAAAAAAAATATGTGAAATATCTACTTATAAGTAAATATTAGTAGAAATTTGCCAAGTGAAGTGACTGAAAACTTTTGCACAGTGCTGTATTGGCAAAGAAACTTGGGTTGAAAGAATGGTTTCCTTCTTGAAAATTGTTTTTGATTTTCTTTATTTTCAATGTTCATTGAAGTATACTGTAATGATGTATCTTACTCGTGTAAAATTCTACAAACCTGTATCATCAATTATGCATTTTAGAATAGCAAAAATAATAAACAATTTGTAAATATTAAATTTTGAGCATTACTTATGACATAACTTTGTATATTCCTTACATTCAATGAATATGTTGTAAATGTTTTATTGCAGACTGGAGACAAACCATTTAAAATAGATTCCAATAAACATTCCCAATTTAAGGTGAGAAGACTTTTTTTTCCTGTAATTTTGCTTTTTAAAAGAAGAATAAGTTTTTCTGAACTGTAATTTAGATTATACATTATCATTATCATAAAAGTAATTATCAAATGACATTTAACTATACAAAGCCACAACAGTGAGAGTTTAAACTTACTATACTAGCCCACTATGTCAGATTATGTCGACTGCGCCTCTGCAGAAAGGTAAGACCCCACCAATGAAGGCACCTGTTGATTGTGGGTGGCAACTCGTAATGCTTGAGGATGAGATCCTGGTGGATATATTAGCAAAAGTGGAAAAATATGTACCAAATCACAGAAGTTGCCACAGTTGCTAAAAATATGGACATTTAAAAGAAACTTGTATAAGAAAACCAGGATGTATAATAAAATGTAGAGCACACGAACCAGACCTTATAGATGAAACTTGCAAAAATAATTTAAACTGTAGGAACTGTGATAAAAGTCACAGAACAGACTCAAAACACTGCAAAATCTGAGAAAAAGAAAGAGCAATCCTAAAAATTAAAGTCACCCAGAAGATGTTAAAATTCTTTCCATGAAATATGAAAATAAAATAAAACATCCAAACCCCTCAAATAAAATCCATAACCCACAAAATGATGCAGTGAAATCTTGAAATTCACAACCAAACCAGCTTTATTACAAAACAACATACACACTAAATACCAAAATACTCACAAAATAATCTGATGGAATTACCCTGGCTACAAGGCAAATAACAATGAGCTACTTCTATTAATAGCTGATCTAAGCCCTACCACCATATGCCTCCAAGAAAACTTAAAAAAAAGCAGTGTTAAATCAAAGATGAAAAATCATGGACAATATGATTACATATATGATACTGAACTAAGACCTTTGGATGAAGTATCAATCCTAATTAGGAAATATATCCCATAAAGTAAAATCAACATCAACACCCACTTGCAGCTTCAGCAACCTAACACAAAACTGTCTCTATTTCCTCACTAGCAGGAGTACTACAAGGGGACACGCTAGCTCTATACCTCTTTATCATTTGTCTAGACTACATACTTAGAACATCGATTGACAAAATCAGAGAGAACGGCTTCGAGCTGACAAAGAAAAGAAGCAGAAGGTACCCCACAAAAACAATTACCGACGCCGACTACGCCAATGACATAGCGATACTGGCAAATACACCCAACCAAGCCGAAACACTACTGCATAGTTTGGAATGAGCAGCCACAGGTATAGGCCTCTATGTCAATGCACACAAAATGGAATATATGTGCTATAATCAAATGGGTGATATCTCCACTCTAGACAGAACCCCTCTTAAACTAGTAGACAAATTCACTTACCTAGGAAGCAGCGTCGCATCAACCGAAAAGGACATTGACACGAGGTTAACGAAAGCATGGACAGCTATCAATAGGCTATCGATTATATGGAAATCAGACCTAACCGATAAAATGAAATGCAGTTTCTTCTAGGCAACGGTCACATCGATACTGCTATATGGATGCAGTACATGGACTCTAACAAAACAGCTGGAGAAGAAGCTAGACGGCAATTACACAAGAATGCTGCAAGCAATCTTGAACAAGTCCTGGCGGCAACACCCCACAAGACACCAACTATATGGCCACCTACCTCCTATCACGAAAACTATTCAAGTTAGACGAACCAGACATGCAGGACACTGCTGGAGAAGCAGGGACGTACTCATAAGTGATGTACATTTGTGGACCCCTACACATGGCCGTGCAAAAGCATGAACATACATTCAGCAACTATGTGAGGATACGGGATGTTGTCCAGAAGACCTGCCTGAGGCGATGAACGATAGGGAAAAGTGGCGAGAGAGGGTCAGGGATATCCATGCTACCAGCACGAAATGATGATGATGATATCTCACCTCATAACCCCATAAATGAAAAAGCTAAACAGCTCCCTAACTGTTTATCCTAATGGGAGACTTTAATAGCTACAAGATAATATGAAGAAGTAAAACAATAAAAAAGAGATCAGACTCTTGGAAAAAATCATTAGTAGCAACAATTCATTCCTCCACAATCAAAAATCTCAGACTCACCTTGTGACTTATCTGTGATAAAATGCCTTGTTGCCACTCATGGTGAGTAGCAAAAGGGTGAAATTAAAAATGAAATACGCATGCGTGGATGCAATTCTCCTCCTATGCAAATGATGGACTTCAAGAAGAAATAAATAAAACTGCATTTCTTCGAGCAGCAGTTGAGGTAAGTACTACGTATTGCACATGTTGTTGATGACTACATTTTTTGTTCTTAATTTTTTTTTCCCTGACTACAAGCTATGGAGAAAATGTGTGAAGTTAAGCAGTGACATCCTGAGGCAGTTCACTGGAGAAAGCGATGTAGTCATATGGCTTAATAAGCTGAAGCTGCTGGCAAAGCTGCAAAAGATTGAAGATGTAGCAACATTGATCCCAATGTATTTAGAGGGGAATGCGCTCGTGGTCTATCTGGAAATAGGAGAGAAAGACCAGGCTGATACTGAGAGTATTAAGAAAAGACTAAAGATAGCATTTTCAGAGGGTGCTTTTGAAGCCTATAACAAGCTGAGAAAGGTTATCTGAACTGGGGAACCAGCGGATGTGTACACAGTGGAAATAAGGCTACAAGCAGGATTGATCGGATACACAATGAAACTTTGAGAAGACTGTCAAAATAGCCTTCGTGAGTGGTTTTCCTGACCGCATCTCAATAAAACTGTAATGATTGGCCAGATTGAAAACATGGAGGTAGAGGAAGTTTTGAGGCATGCCAGTGTGCTGGGGGCAGTTGCAACCTCTTGCAAAAGCAAGCCTGACGAAGAGGAGCAGACACTGAGGAGGCCAAGTCGTAAATTCATTGGAAAATGTTTCAGGTGTCAGGGCCCCACCTGATGAGAGAGTATAAAGAACCAAGGCCAGGCGTTACCTGTTTCTGATGTGGCCAGGTTGGTAACAGTTGGATCGAAGGTCCCAATTTTTACTGGAAGGCTGACTGACCTGAAACTATGGCTAATGGCGTTAAAGAAAAAACAATGGGTCCATGATCTAACGGATGCCGAATTAATTAACTTAGCCTATGACTATTCAGATGGGATCGTATCCGAATGGATTGGAAGCTATCTTGACGACCATCCAGACACTTCCAGTAAAACCTTATTCGATGAAATCACAGCACAGTATGGAGAATTTATAAACCCTGCTGATGCTGCTCGAGCGTTGATTAAGGTGACGCAAGGAAAAAATGAATCGCTTGCGGAGTTAGCGAGTTGAATGTCAAGTCTTGCGAGGATGGCTTATAGGGACTCTGAGCTGAGAGAAGGGTCAGCTGTTCAAGTACAACTGGCCGAATTCTTCATTGATGGGATAAACAATTCCTTCATTGAAGAAGATGTGGCAAGAGCTAACCCGAAGACACTGTCAGAAGCCTTGTCATCAGCCAGAGAAAGCGAAAGGCTTTATGAGCGACTTCGGGGCTGCTGTGAAAAAGAAAAAACTGATAATAAATTTTCAGGTAGGAATTATTGGCGATAGGAGGGAATAGGCTCTCATACGGTACTAAGGGAACCAAAGGCGGAGGGTTACTATAGAAAATGAGCTGGAGAGAGTCATGGTTGTTACAGCTGTAGACAACCAGTTCATAAAAAAAAAGGGAATGCTCCAAATCAGCAAGAACGCTGGAATTGTGACGAACAAAAGTGCCCGAGGTCCGAAGGCGGGAATATAACTTACTCGACTTCAGAAAAACGAAAAACCAAGACACAGGCACAAACTAAAAGTCACAAAACTAACCATATTCACTCATTAAAGAAAGAAAAGAATAAGGTTACTTTAGCTCCTAAAATAAAAACGAATTCAAAGGATTCCTGCTCGACACGGGAAATGATAAATAGTCCCAATAAAAAAAGACCAGAAGAATATGAATTATTCACACAAGGCTCAGACATGATGTGTAGGGTAGATATCATGGGCAAGCAGGTAGAAGTATTGATAGACTCCAGATCAGAAGTCTTGCTTCTAAAGTCCTCAATTTTTGAAGGCCTAAAAAATAGCAAAATGAAATTGAAAGGTTCAGACTTAACAGTAACTCAAGCAAATGGACAAAAAATGAGACTAAATGGTATGATCCATCTACATATTAAAATTGGAAAGATTGAGACAGGTTCAACACTATACATTGCACCTGACCTAGACCAAACCATGATTTTAGGGGAAGATTGGTTAAAAATAAATAAAGCTCAGTTATGTTTTAATCCGAATTGACTAACGATAAAGGGGGTAGAAATTCCCTTGGGTAGTAAAACCAGTGGGGAAATTAAAATCTACACTGTGGATAGTGTAAAGTTACCCCCACAAACTGCTATTTCCTGCACAGCCAAACTAATCCCTTCAGAGCCAAATGAAGAAAACCTATACCAGGTGATTTCAACAGAGGAGGTAATTCCAGAGGAGGAAGAAATAGTGTTAGTTGAATCGATAGTAAAAGAAAATGTGAAGGGGAAAATTCCAGTTATGTTGGCAAACTTGGGTAATAGAACAATAAGTGTCCCCAAGGGTGAAAGATTGGGAAGGTTAGCACCAATAAGAATTCATAAGCAAGTTAAGTATATTGAGAAACGCCCAATTAAGAAAAGCGAAACTACAATCGATCCTAGAGACATCAACGTACCCAATGAGCATAGACAGAAGATAGAGGATTTAATTCAGGAAAATGTAGATGTTGTTGCCAACTCAGATAAGGAATTGGGACGAACTCAGTCAGTTCAAATGAAAATAGATACTGGAAATAACCCACCTATAAAAATAAAACCCTACAGAACACCAATACACAGAAGAAAGTTTGTAGAAGAGGCTGTCAAAGAAATGTTGGAAGCTAAAGTGATTGAATGATCCCAATCTCCTTGGAGCTTCCCAATCGTAGTGGTTGACAAAAAAGATGGAGGACACTGCTTTTGTGTAGATTCTAGAGCCCTTAACAACATAACTAAGCCCCTTGCTTACCCACTACCATTAATCGACGACATATTGGCCCTGTCAGGCAAAGCAACTTGTTTTTCCACCCTTGATTTGAGTAGCTCTTGATCAAGCGGATCGAGAAAAGGCTGCATTTGTGTGCCACTCTGGGCTTTTCCAATTCAGAGTTATGCCCTTTGGGTTGGTTAATGCTCCAGGTGTTTTTCAACAACTCATATCCATAGTACTTGGCGGGCTGGAAGGCTTTTTTATAGCCTACACAGTTCATGATGGCAGAAACCAAGTATTTGGGATTTGTCATAAATAAATAAGGAATCAAGCCAGATGATGATAAAGTCAAAGTAATTCGCTCGATGCCAGAACCTAAGACTGTTAGACAGGTCAGGGGTTTTATAGGCGCTATCGGGTATTACCGAAGATTCATACCTGCATTTTCAAGAATAGCTACCCCTCTTATAGCTCTCACAAAAAAAAATGCTCATTTCAAGTGGATAAATGATTGTCAGATTTCATTTGATACGCTAAAAGATCAACTCTCAACGATTCCACTATTGGCCTACCCAAACATGAATAAACCAATGACACTGTATACAGATGCAAGTGATCTGTGTATTGGGGCATGTCTAACCCAACCATGTCCTGGGGACGGCCCTGTCCCAGGTATACTGTAGGAAGTACCAATTTACTTCCTTTCTCACAAACTAACATATACGCAGCAGAAGTGGCCTGTCATAGAAAAGGAAGCTTTTGCTATAGTATATGCTCTCCAAAAACTCGATTATTATTTAAACGGGGCACAATTTACTATAAAAACAGATCATAAGCCTTTGAAATATCTATTTAACGCAGATTGGGTAAACAAAAAGATACAACAGTGGGCTTTAAAAATAAGTGGATACAACTGTACCATAGAATATCTATCGGGCAAGGAAAATACTTGTGCAGGTTTATTGTTGCATATCCCTAATCAGCTAGAACAAGAATCGATGCCTCAGGAACTAGAGATTGATGATAAGTTCTATCAAATAAACATGATAAACTCAAATCGGTTAGATTACAGGCATAGGATAGATGAAGCAGATGAAAAGGATGAAAACCCCAAAATAGAAATGCCCCAATTAACCAGATATGAAGAAATAAAAACGCTAAAAAGAACCATAGAGTCCGGTAAAGCATCTAAAGCTTTTCTAGAAAAATATATGGTACAAAATGGGTTGTTATACTATCTCTCCAACAGAGACGGAAGACATCCAACCTAGGTTATATATACCCAAATAGATTCGGGGAGACCTATTGAAACAGCTTCATGATGATATGGGGCATATTGGTATTGATAAGACGTACGAACTCATAGGAAGGAAATACTACTGGCCAGGGTTGTACAAGGACGTCACAAAACGTGAACTCATGCGTGGTTTGTCAATCAAGGAGTGGCAAATGTGAAATTGCACCCCTTGAAAAAACTGATGTGCCGTTTTATCCCTTTGAAAAAATTAGTTTAGATGTCTCTGGGCCTTACGGCGAGTCTTCACAGGGAAATAAATACATAGTTAGCTTCATGGATTGGCTGACTAATTGGCCAGAAGCCTATGCAGTACCAGAACTGGTGTCTGATAATGGTCCAGAAAACGTCAATGAGGTAATGTGACAAACAATGGAAAGTCTCAATATCAAGCACATTGTTACATCTCCTTATCACCCACAAGCTAATGCTATAGTCGAGCGGTTCCACCGTTTTTTGGGAGATACGTTGGCGAAAGCTCATTAGGGGCCATAAGATTTTCCATTAATGAAGTGACCGGCTTTTCGCCTTATTTTTTACTATTTGGACGAGATGTAATCTTGCCAATTGATTATCTACTAAAACCTCGTAGAAAATATGTGGGGGAAGATTTTCACCAGATAATCCTTCAGAATCAACATAAGATATTTATGCAAGCTAGGCAAAGAATTAAACGTGCCCAGAAGAAATGAAATGAAAGGGTAAACCTGGGAAGAAAAGAGGTAACACTCGAAATAGGAGACCCTGTGTATCATAAGAAGCATCAATGACATGGAAAACTTGATAAAAAATGGTCCCCTTATTATAAGGTAATAGATCAAACTGGCCCAGTAACTTTTGTTGTTTGGGACCAAATAAATGGAAGGGTAAAAAGGGCTCATGCAAATGACTTAAAATTAGCGGGGTTAGAAGAATGGGAAGTTCCTAAAGAAATAGAAAAAAACCCACGAATCAGATGAACAAGGTGGGTTGAAGCCCCCTCAGATACTGATTCGGAGTCGGAAATAGAGATTGAACCAGTCCCAATTGCTAGGCTGCAAACGGAAATTGGGGAAGTAGAAAATGCTTCTGTGCAAAATGAATCGGATAGTTGGGAGAGTGAGGATGAAATTCCCCTGTCGGAATTACGAAAAATATACCAAGAAAAAGATATTCCTTTAAAATACAGATTAAGGAGCTATCAAAATAAAAAGGGAGATGCCATGAGATCTGGCCAATCTCATAATATGACTAATGACCAGCTTGCACCAAGTTGTGACCTGGGGAATTAATCATGGGTGCTGGATAAAATCTAAACTAGTCATAATAGGACAGAAATGTGTAATTGTAAGTATGCATGAAGGTGTGTAAAACAAAAAAAAAAAAAAAAATATATATATATATAGAGAGAGAGAGATTGAAAAGAATTAGGTGTTAAAAGGTAACTGGACAAAATTAACTTTCATTAGTAAACCGACTAAATTTTTAAAAAAACTATTTTCTTGTAGTATGGCTGACCTGAAGTCCCTACTCCTGCTGAGCATGCTGACAGCAGTAGCATCCATTCGACATAGTAAAAATGTCATTTTTCGTAAGACAAGTGAGGTGACAATTACAAGGTCAAGGTGGTTGGTAGTATTTTCAATGAACTTAGAACTGTATAATTCCTTACTAAATGAGTTAAAAAAAAGAAATAGATGAGGCCACATTAGTGGGAAAGAATTTGGAAAATGATTACATAGGTAATGAAAAAGGTAAATGTCTAAATCTATGGTGCCCTCTTATGCAGGACATAAAGATTATGAAAGCTAGTGTGGAGGTAATCGAACGATATTTGCATGGGTTTACACTATTGCCAAATAGAGATAAGAGGTCAGTACTTACCATAATGGGGAAAGCGTTAAACGTACTTTTTGGGACTATAACTGAGGAGGAATTAGATGTTCTAGAGAGGAGATTAAAGGCTTCTGAAAAAGGTCAGTTGGAATTGGCTCAGGTGGAAAAGGATAGTATGACTATCCTAAATATAACCAGGGTAGAGCTAGCGGATAATCATCGTAATATAAACGAGTTGGTGGAGGGGTTCAAGAAAATGCAAGTGGAGCTAGGAAATATCACTGAAGACCCGAGTGATAAAACTGGAAGATTGCATAAGGAAATATCTTCGGTTTTTAACAATCGTCGAACAATTGCAGAAAAGGTTGCAAGCCTTGTTAGGCTCCATATGGAATTTGCAAGTCCAGTTTGATATGCTTGCTTTGGGTCACTTGTCTCCAAATATAGTAGAACCATCCACATTAAAAGACCACTTACTCGAGGTTCAGTCCAAATTACCCCGTCACCTGAGATTGCCAGCTGATCCCGCAGCTAAACTGTGGCATTATTATAAGTCATTGGGTTGTCTAACTCTCATTAAAGACGATAGATTGCTGATTATGGTATCACTTCCGCTGTTAGACACCGGTAGTATATACAAAGTCTTTAAAGTGATTAATTTACCAGTTCCCTATCCACATGAGAAGCAGGGATTGGGAACTATCGCAAAATATAAAATAGAAACCAAAAATATTGCTCTTGACCAAACTAGAGAAAAGTTCATGTTGCTTACCCCATCTGAAGCAGAAAAGTGTAAACATAATCTACTCAGAACCTGCGTATCCAATAGCCCAATATATACATTCAGTAATCACCATTTATATGTAATAGAATTATTTAAGGATAATAGAAAGGGAATAGGGTGGCATTGTCAAATAGAAATCCTCCTAGATGTGATACTACTGAAAGCTATTAGGATAACAGATGGGATATGGGCGATAGCCTCGAGGGATGAGTCGGAATTATCCCAGGTATTTACCGGGAAATCTGCTAAAACAATAAAAATATCTCCTCCGTTGACCACTCTGCAGGTCCCATTAAACTGTGGGGTCTATGGCAGCGCTATAACCCTTCCTCCCTATTACCAAGCTGAAGAAAAATTTGAGACAAGTGACTCCTTTTTACCATTGATTAATACCACACTTACCAGTAGATCGAGCCTATGGGAACCTCTGATAAGAAAATTTCCAAACATAACGCCGCAATCATTCCCGAATGTATTAAGCCCTCTAAAGAAAACAAATTTAAGGGAATTAATGCACAAACTCGATGCACTTCGAGAGGAAAATTCTCCAAAAGAAAGTAAACGGGTGGGTAGTTCTACCTGGGTAATTTAAATAATAGCCATCAGCTTAATAATTATATTAGTTTCCTTAACATTAAACCTGATTATACGCCATTGTTTAAGTAAGCTTAAGAAAGATAGACAAACTAAACTGCACAGGAATGTTGAGCGCTCAGGAATGGTTGTCACTGATCAAGAAAAGAGACCAGAACAACAAATCGAACTCAAACCAATAGGCAACATTGCCACTCAGCAGGCCACAAATACCCCGAAAGAACCCTTGCAATTGCCATCGGTGGAGAAACTATTTTGGACAATTGTTTATGAATTTTTCTATAAAAAAAAAATTTAATGTCACCATATCAATATCTGAAAAAAAAAAAAGGAAATGAATGAATGTCTTTTTTTTTTAGGATGGACATTTAATATACATTTTATGGATATGGACATATAAATACTGAACTATATAACCAATCCTTTTATATATGTATGTGTATGTTACTGCTAAAATTTCTTACAGACATTTAACCCTTAGTTAAATGTCTGGTAAGATGGGGAGGAGTATGACACTTTCATTTAAATGTCAAGGAGTTGGCTGGCGAAATTAATTAAATGAAATTAATTAATTTTTTAAAATCATGATAATAAGTATTTTATTAAAAATAAATTCATTTTGGGTGTCCAAGTATTTTTTGAGAATCGTGTATAAAATAAATACCAAGTGATTAAGTATAAAAAAGTTTGAGATCCGATCAAAACTGGTTGACCTATGAATCTGTCCCCAAAAAATAAACATCCGCACACCTACAAAGAGCTGTCAAAAGAGCCATCGGATTTCAAAGCATAAACAAAAAAATGTATTTTTAAAATGGCAGACAATTTGGGTTGGGGTCACCAAGTTTGGCACAAGGCCTTGAATCACTAAATCATTGATCAACCAACCACAGGACCGCTCCTTGTAAGCCCCTCCCGATGACTGTGGCTGATTGGCCGATTGTCTAAACCAATCAGGGGCAAACCGGGGGGATTGTTATGATGATAGCCATTGGTCGGCAGTCCCCATTGGCTGACCAATCAGAAACTGATTATTCGGGATTCAGGCCCATAAATAGAGGACACCCAAAGCGAAAATTTGAGTGGGTTCAGGAATTCGTCGCTTAAAGAACCAAATCCGTTGCCATTGCATTCGCCATTTTGACACTGCCTAATTGCAGTTAAAACTCCACCAGTCAACTACTTTCACCTTCAGTTTGCGGTGTTTGATGAAAAATTATTTAAACAACTGTGTAAATAAATGTTTGTTACTGTTTATAACAAACGCTTTTTTTCGTCATTTTTCTAAATTTGCTTGGCAACTTTTCTTCTCTCCAACACAAATTCCAACCTTCATCGACTGGACCACATCCATCTTCTCTTTCCTCAGATCTGAAAGCAACGTGGGCGTGGAAAGAAACAGAGAAAGACCAGTTGACACATGTAGTAATTAAGAGACCAGTGGCCAACTAGGTGTCATGAAGCTATAGTACCACATCTGTAGAGGGGTAAAACTCCCTCAATGAGGCTACCTTTTGGCCTTGGGTAGTGACCCGTAATGCTTGAGGATGGGTTCCTGGTGGCTGAGCAGTTCATAACTTGGCAGCTAAAGAGGCCATGTGACTTGCAACACTCCGCTTTGGCCCTTACTGGGCTAGACGGGCAGTTGGAGAGGCCTGATCCAATCAATCAGCTGGTCATGTCAGCCCTCTTTCAGATTTTCAAAAAATCTGAATTAGAGAGCGATGGCTGTAGGGTCAATCATGCTGAGGAAAGATCTATTCTCCTTTCTGTCCCTAGGTAAGTAATTATTTTGGGAATGGAAAACCCAGGGACCAAATTAAAACTGTCTACCATCAGCATGAGTATACTGGCTATGTAGCCCTGATGTTACTAGGCCAATGGGTTTTTCCCTTGGCACATCCCCATGTGGAGCTCCATGGTGGGTAGGGAGCATAGCCAATGTAACTCGTGAAACTTCTTTATGGATATCTTTAATATAACCCAAGCAAAAACAAAAAAAAATCTTAAATCACCTTACATAGAGTCGGACAACTCAGACTTACCTTGACTCATCCTCAGGTACTTTTTCTGCCATAGACCTACCCCCCCCCCCCCCCAGTGACCCATCAATCTTCATTGATTATAACTGAAGAGTATACAAAAACCCTTGTGGCAGTGACCACTACCCAATAATAATGGAAAACAATACAATAAAAGAAAAACTACACACAAAACTCCCATGATGGAATTTTAAAAAAGCAAACTGGCAATCCAAAGAAAAACCTCCAACCCCTGACCAACAAAGCTAAAAACACAAGTCAAACAACAAACCCCAAGCATCCATACTATCGCTACCAAAACCAACAATATTTCACCCCCAAAAATTGGATAACAGTGAAAATCCAACGTTAACCCCAAAATAAAGATCATCTTGGAAAAAGGAATCTAATAAGCATAAATCAAGAATCTCATTAATAGAAACGGAAAATAAATTCAAACTGATACAGAGAGCCAAGAAAGCCCCTCAAAACAGAGAAATTTTAAATATCCAAAAAGCCTCCACAAAATCAGATCAAAAAGCCAAGAAATCATGGAATCCAGCCAAATAATTAAAAAAAACCCAAAAAAAACCGCTAAAACTAAAACTAGACCAAAAAAAAAATCAAAGACACAACAAAGATTAAAAAGTATGGCTCATAAAATAATCCAATTGAACTGCAGTAGCTCCAAGGCAAATTACAATGAGTTGTTTCTGTTAATAGCTGAACTCAACCCTACTGCCATATGTCTCCAACAAACCTTCAAAAAAAGTAGTTACAAACCAAATACAAAAACCTTTGAACAAGATGACTACATACATGATACTGGACAAAGTGCTTCAGGTGGAGCATTAATCCTAATAAGGAAAAATATTCTCCAAAATAAAATCAACATCAACACCCACTTGTAAGCAAATGCAGTCTCAGCAACTTTACACAAAACTGTCTCCATCTGCTCACTATATACCCCACTTCATAACCCCATAAACAAGATAGACTAAACAGTTTGATAGAACAATTCCCTAAACTAACAGTTGAAATGGATTGGGCTACTCGAGTTGCATGTCTAGAAATAGTAAATATAAATTTTGTGTCAGTATTCTAAGTATTGTGTTAGCATTCCATACCCAGTATTCAGCGTTGTATGAGAGTGAAAAGATTATAAAGTGTCAGCCAAAATTACCCCTTGAACGAACATTATAAAAGTGGTAATGAAGCCCCATTTTTTAACATTATAAAAAAAATTAAACTCAATTTGAAAAAAAAACAATGGTCAAAGGTAAAAAGGATTATAATAAGAAAAAATGACCCACTTAATTACATCAACACCTAAATCCTTACCTTCAATGCCCCCAATCACCCATCTAAATTTAAAATTGAGTACATGATAGTCAAGGTTGACGCTTATATCCCCAATCCCCTCCAATTTTATCACTGCCAGAGGCAAGAAAAATTGTAGTGACCATCCTCCCAGCTCAGTTCTACTCAAGAGTAACACAGCCCATACAAAACCCTTCCACCCCAGAATGCCATAAATGCTATCTCCTTAAAGAAAAACACCTTAATCTGAAACCAGAAGAATTCCCAACCCTCTTAAAGGAACTACAGGCTCCCATAACCCCACCCCTTTCAAATCCAACTTCTGCAGTAAATACTCCTCGAAAAGAGCACCGCCCTGGCAGCTGGGGCTATAGAATACACCGACTATAAGACCCCTCCACACAATGAGGCCACCTGTTGGCCGTGGGTGGTGACCTGTAAGGCGCTAGGAAGGATTCCTGGTGGTTGAGTAGTCATTGATCCGGCCACAGACTGGTCAATGGCTTGCAATACAACACTTTGGCCCTTACTTGGTCTGATGGGTGGTTGGATAGGCCCAATCTGATCAATCGTCTGGTCCCGTCATGCCCTAGCATACATTTGTTTTTTCCCCGAATGTATTATCCAATCTGCTTTTGCAGAACAATGCCCTTTATGTTACAAGTGCTGGAAAGCGGTGGCTGAAGGTCAATTATGTTAAGAGGAAAGGACTTTTTAACCCTGTTAGATTGAATTATAAAAAACAGGTTGGTAGAAGTTCAAAATCATTGCTCTTAATACAAGTATACTGATATTGTATCCCCGTCTCAGCCTAGGCGAATGGGTTGCCACCTTGGCTCATTCCATTCTCAAGTTGGACTCCGTGGTGGGTGGTTGAGCATAGGACCAGTGAAAAATATATAACAGATATGGCTTCTTTCTCAAACAAAAATTTCTAACGTAATTTTAACAAATCGTACTCTTCAAATAATGAAACAGAAGCACCTTTTCCTAGATTAATAATCACTGAATCTAACAGTGCTCCGATTCCTAATTTATCACCATTTATAATAGAAAAAGTAATATCAACAAACTTAACACCAATTTCTGTAAAGAAATAAAACTGTGCTTGTTGAGGTAGAAAAGAGGAAACACGCTGATTTTCTCCTGGAAATAACAGTTTCACAATATCAGTGTCAAAACATACCCTCACCAATCCCTGAATGTAAGTAAGGGGGTTGTGAGAAGTAAAGAACTCTCCTTATGCACCATTGAAGAAATAAAAAGAGGGCTAAAAAAGCAAGGCGTGACTGAAGTGAAAAGAGTGTTGATTAAAAAAGAAGGGAAAACAAATACATATATAATGCAGTTTAAAACCCCAAAAATACCCGAAAAAATAAAAGTTGGCTATACAAAGGAGAGGGTCGAGCAATACATACCCAACCCACTGCGATGTTACAAATGCCAAAAATATGGCCACAATGAGGATAATTGTAGAGCACGTGAAGTGTGTGGGAAATGTGGTCAACTAAATCCTGACCGCCATATTAATGACTGTCAATTCCCATGTAAATGTGAAAATTGTGATGGCGATCATCCGGAGTATGCAAGATCTTGTGAGAGTTGGAGGCAAGAGAAGGAAATATTAACTGTAAAACACCAGAATAATATTCCTTACTATGAAGCCCGTAAGTTAGTTGTAGGCTCTTAGACCACTACATATTCCCAAACAGTTCAGCCTAACAAATCTCTATACAACAAGTATGAGACGATTGTTAAAACATTAATCCAACTGGAGCCAGGCGAATGGGAAAGCGTCATCAATAAAATCAAAGCCTCTCTAAACTAAATCAGTGGATCTTGCAGAAAACAAAGAGGAATAATCCGCCTAAACACAGACCCTAATGGGGAAAACTGTTAAAGAGGAGAAAACGGCAATAACACCAACCACACGGCCAATAAAACCCCCTGTAACAAAATCTTCTACTAAAAGTAGATCAAAAGACAGAAGTTCCCCAATATGACTTCCCATTTCTACAGATTCCTCTCCAAATAAAAAAAAACACTTAAAGACAAACAAAACCCTACACCAAAACCAAAATTACAAGAAACAGAAAATACAGAAGCAATGTCTAAATTCAGACTATTAAAAAAGATGGAAACAGAGAGCAGTTAACAAATCTAAAACTCAAGAGAATAAATAAGCAAACAGCCCTGAGCAAAGAACTAATAACTAATCACCAAATAACTCTGTGGAACTGTCCAGATTAAATTTAAAAAAATGTCTTACAAAATATTACAATGAGTTGTAGAGGAATTAGAGCTAATTACGAAGAACTGCTACTTCTCCTAAATGAATTTAACCCCAAAGTAGTATGTCTTCAAGAAACATTCCTCAGAGATAATAACCAGTTGAACATAAAACACTTTCAGTCATACAATCACCTATACAAAGATGGACACAGAGCCTCTGGAGGTGTCTCAATCCTAGTTAAGAAAGACATACCTCAAAGCCAAATTCATGTAGACACCAACCTCCAAGCGATCATTGTCAAAGCAACACTACATAAACCACTACACATCTTCTCCATCTACATTCCTCCATATGACCCCATCAGTGACATCAAAATGAATGAATTACTCCAGCAAATACCCTACCTACTGCTGGCTGACTTAAACAGCCATAACACTGTATGGGGATGCAAAAAAAAAAGTAAAGTCCTAGAGAAAGTTATACAAAATAATAACCTGTGCATACTTAATAATAAATCTCATACCTACTTCAATTCATTCACAGGTTCTTACTCAGCCATTGATCTCACTTTATGCAATCCTGTAAGCTATATGGACTACAGGTGGAAAGTTCATGATGATCTATGTGGTAGCGACCACTTCTCCATTCTTATTGAAATCCTTCAACCTCTCCATGATGAAAGACTCCCTCATTGGAAACTAAACAAGGCAAACTGGGAAGTCTTTGAAACTCTCTGTGAAAAAAAACTTTTCCAAGACCCTAACACCATAGACTAAACAAAATATTTTACAGAAACATTAATATCTATAGCAAAAACCTCAACCTCCAATAAACACAACACTCCCTGGTTCAATAATGACTGCAGAAAAGCTATCCACTTACGTAAGGCTGCCTTACATAAATTCAATAAGCAACCCATCACTACTAATCTCAACGACTTCAAAATCCTCAGGGTAAAAACATGAAAACTCATTTAGGAAGTCAAGAAGAAAAGTTGGCAGAACTATGTCAACCAACTGGGCTCCTCTACCAAAACCAACACAATCTGGTGGATAGTTAGGAAAATCTCCGGAAAACCCCAACCAACCACTCTCAAAGAACCAAATAGAAGCAACTACAAGAAAAGACATAGCAGAAGTACTATCAGAGACGTTTTCAGAAAATTCTTCTGAAGTCCTTTTACTGTTCACCACCAGTCCTGTGTATGGGGTGTCCTCGTGGTGTAATGGTTAAAGCGATTCCGTACTCCAGTCGCGCTATTACGTTCACTTTCGGGCAAATACCCTTGGGAAAGGTATGAACCCCCTTATTCTCCCTCCAGCTATGGGTAAATAGTAGGACGGACTAGGTTCTTCAGCCTTGGGGAGGCAACTAGTCTAGGAGAAGGAAAACTCTGAATTCAAAACCTGTTAAACTCCGCTTAAAAATTGACCTTGTGTCATATCCTGCCCGAGCGGAGGGGTTGGTAAATAGTACCAGTCCTGTTTCTCTGTCTCTTTCTCTCACTTGCCAACAGTTCACCACCAGTCCCGTTTCTATACTTCTTTCTCTCACTCACATCATCAATACACTGGTTTGCATGATTCTGTAGTGAAGTAAACAACAAAATGCCCCTCCCCACAATGCTCCTTTTATACCGGTTCTTAGCTGACCGAAATTTGCATGAGACAAGACGCAGGGCCTACAAATTGCACTCCCAATGACGCTTTCATTTTTTTCTGTACTTCCGCTACCCTACACACAAGATACATTCACGCCATTTTTGAACTTCAAGGTAGGCCATTTTGCTCATCACTTCTTGTTTCTTTCTTTCAGTGTTGCTATGAAAGGAATTCAATTCATACAGCTTCGTTTTCACATTTCATCTAACATTCACTCGGTTCACCACCTGTTTTATTTTATCCAGCAATGTACGATTGCTGAATTCACGTAAACGATAGCACACCACTTGTGGTCTCTTTGAACGATGAATCGCGGTTGGCTCATCAGAGACAGCAGTCTGTGGGTTCTACCTTTCAGTTTCACTACATCTTCTCTCAAAAACTCCAATCCACTATTCATTTCTTACAAAAGCAAATCAGAGAAACAAAGACTGAATTTTTAAAACAAATAATTCAGAAAAATATAACCTACCATTTACACCAACAGAGCTTAAAGAAGCTACACAAGCATCACATAATACAGCTGTCGGTCTAGATAAAATTCCTGCCCTGTCGGCTGGGGCTGTAGAATACGCTGACTGCACCTCTGCAGAGGGGTAAGACCTCACCAATGGGGCCGCTGTAAGGCACTAGGACATGATCCTGGTGGTTGAGCAGTGATTGATTTGGCAATAGAGTGGTCAATGGCTTACAACACACTGCTTTGGCCCTTACTTGGTCTGACGAGCAGTCGGATTGGGCCCGATCTGATCAATCGGCTGGTCTTGTCATGCCCTAGCACCTGCATGTTTTTTCTCCCAAATGTACTAATCAATCTGCATCTGCAGAACAATTCCCAACCCTTTTTTATCGATGCTAAAAGGCGGGGGTTAAGGGTCAATTGTGTTGAGAGTAGAGTTTTGACCACTGTTAAATTTCCAGGCACTAAAACCAGAAATTAGCAGATACTCGGAATTTTGCTCTTCATATGAGTATACTGGTAATGTATCCCCGTCTCAGCCAGGGCGAATGGGTTTCCCCCCGGTTTATTCCCAACACCAGTTGGACTCTGCAGCAGGTGGTGGAGCATAGGACCAATGAAAAACATACACCAATCATGGCTTCTTCTTTCAAAAAATTCAAAAGATATTTATCCAACACCGACTCAGAAACAGAAAATGACTTTCCCAGATTCTTCATTATTGAATCATTACACGATACAAAATTAGTTCAACTGTCACCTTTTTTGATTGAAAAAATAATATCCAGTAGATACCCAAAAATTATAAAGAAACTCCGAGCTGGAAACCTACTTGTAAAAGTGGAAAGCAAAAAACATGCTGAAAACCTATTGAAAATGGAGAAATTTTATAATCTTGTCGTGCCTATCCACATGCCAAATTGAATACCTCCAAAAGCGTTGTGAGAAGTAAGGAACTGTCCCTAGCAACACCGGAAGAGATTAAATAGCTTTCAAAAAACAAGGAATAAAAGAACCCAGAAGGGTCACTATTCGCTGAAATGATGAAACAATACAGACCCATACATACATTCTGACTTTTGAGAAACCATCAATACCAAAAGAAATCAGAATTGGCTACACAATAGAAAGGGTAGAGCAGTATATACCAGCTCTACTGCGATGTTTTAAGTGTCAAAAATTCGGACAACACAAAGAAATATGTAGAGGACGCCAAGTATGTGGTGAACGTGACCCAGATCATATGGAAAATGAATGCAAGAGTATAAAATGCACAAACTGCCATGAGGAACACCCTGCCTTTTCAAGAAGTTGTGCCATTTATAAGAAAGAAAAGAGATAATGTTTATCAAACACACAAAAAATATACCTTTCCCTGAAGCAAGGAAAATTATTAAAAGCTATATGGGAACCAAAATATATGCTAATGTAGCACAAAAAGTAAATCAACCACCCCAGGATAGCACATCAATTGACAAATATAAAAAGTAATAGAAAAATTGATAAATTTAAAAGCTAACGAATGGTTAACATTTCAAGAAAACCTTAAAAGAATACATTCAACTGAAACAAAATGTAAAGAAAAAAGGGGTCGGAACTCCTTCACACCAACTTTCTTCTTCTCCCGATGGTCAAACTCAGACATGATGTGAGCAATCTATTCCATTACTTTTTATACCACATGCCCCCATGATCATTAATGATCACTTCACAGTACATAGTCCTCTTCCCAGATTGGCACAGCACGTTCTCTCTGCGGTCTTTGCATTGCCACTGGTTCATCTTCATTGCTCTCTGGCCCAGCACTTACATCATCGTCTACATGGACCACACGCCTCAAATCTAAAATATGCCGTGGCATTCCATCGACACTCAAGTTGTTAGGGGATTGTACATCAGTAATCACTCCTCCTCCCTATTGCGTCGTACATCATTTGTAATGACATTTGGATTCTGGCTGGTCCCTGCTCATCGATTTCTTGGGATGTATCCCTCGGGTGCCTCCATTCATAGTGATCTATGCGGCCTAAAGGCTGCCCTGTAATAGCTTCTTATCTTCTATTTTTTTAGCATCATCTGAAAAATTTCTGAGCGATAAACATTGCCATTGTCCATTATCACCTCCATTACGGGACCACGTTCAAGCATCACCTTTTCTAATTCCTTGCAACTGCTGATGCCGATTCTGCATGCAACTCCCTCCATATTGCTAGTCTACCAGGTCCACAGTCAATCATTGACAAGTATGCTCCCCCACGATAGTGTGTAATGTCGATAGCTAATCTTGTCCAATTCTTCGAAGTCTCAATTTCCCCAGGATCATGTATATTTGGAGCGGGATCGATCGATTGACATCGAACGCAATTCTTAACCACCTTCTGAACTTCTTCCCGTTTCATATGTGGATCAACTTTCTGCACCAAATATAACATTCTTTCCACTCCCATGTGGTGCATAGCATCCAACTCTTCTAGTTCTCCAATTCCTAGACAGCATACCGGGACCTCTGTTTTTTTTTTATCCATGTCAGCGCATCTGCCTTATTTCTCTCTGATGGCACAAACACTGCCTTTATTTGCAGTTTAAATTCAGATATCAACTCTCCAAGCATCCCTAATCTCCGTTTTACAATCACTTCTCCAGCACCCTTTGTTCGTATTCTTCCACTCTCCTCCACTTTAGAGGTCACCCAACTTAGTACCATGGTTGAATCAATTCTTACCTCGATTTCTCTCAATCCCCATTTTATGGCTAAATTGATGCCTTTCAGAGCAGCATCTAGCTTGGCCAAGTTAATATGATTATAATCATTTTTTTTCTCAACCATGTCGTATCCTCCGCCACCAAACCGCCAATCTCCACGACCATGCCTGTCGCAATACTGCTTGCATCACATCTCACCACTCCTCTTTTCGTTTCAGGTATGTGCCAAGCTTCGGTAACAGGGTCTTTCTTTCTACTCCACTAGCTCTTCTTTTTACATTACATGCCAGTCGCAGCCATCCAGCAACTGGATTGTGCCCCAACAATTTGCCACAGATAGAAAATAACTCCTGTCTACTTATTTCTCCTATCGCTGGGATCTCGTTGCCTCTTCTGAACATCAGCTTTCCCGTCTTGTTCATAAGCTTAAGGCCCAGTGCCACTCCTCCATCCAGGGACTCTGGTGATTTTGCTGTTAGCCCACATCCTTTCAGATGTTCCACAACCTCTTTTGTTGATATCTTCGTTACATCCACCATTATATCATCGATGTACGAATCAGTGGCCTCTTTTGTTTTGCTTCCTTTCTTCAACACCGTTTTTAACACGGCTGCCATAATCTTTGGTGCAACATTAAGTCCAAATCCTAACTGTGTCAGGCAATAAGTTTTTCCTTTATAGCTGACCAGCTGGTACTGCCATAGTTCCTTTGCTGCATGTAGCTGTAAGTAGGCAGACTTAAGGTCCACAATAGCAGTTCCTCCATCCAACCGTCTCCACTTTCTCATCTTTTCATCGCACACGTCTATTATATCGCTCCCGGTATGACATGCCACAAAACGGTTCAATTCACAGTAGTCTAACACTGGCCTAACTTTCTTCTTTGTGGAACACTGCTATCAATGGTAACACACCTTTTCCTTCTCTCTTCCATGGTATAGGGATACCATCCCCAATCTATCTTTCTACCTCATCCTCAAACTCTGAGTTTTTCTCACTTTCCAAGGAGTTCTTATAAAATTTCACTCTATTCTGTAACACTGGTGGCTCTCCCTTCCATTTCTATTTTACCGTCCATTTCTCTCCATCGAAATTTGCTTCAAAGTCTTTATCCTTATAGAACATCAATGAACAGTACTCACCTTCACAAGCCAAAAGTAACATGGCTGCCTCCTTGAAAATTATTTATTGTAAATATATTTACAAATTTGGCACAAGGCCTAAAAATGGAGGGGGAAGGCTGGTCTACACTATCCTAATCTCTAACTTAACTAGACTCATTCACTGACCAATACATATCTCCAAACTAAAAGCACCAAAATACCTCAATTAAACATATCACTATCAAACTACATTCACCAAAACATCACTCGTGCTCCATGGACTTCTGAACTTAATCCCATATTTACAATGTGAGGGGGAGGGGAACAGTTTAAAAAATCAAAGAAAACTATATACATATGTACAAACAAATCCCCTAAAAACGAAAGATGAACAAAATATATATACATTATGATGGTTAGTATGGGGTCCACCCCACATACTAAAACATGGCAGAAAAAGGAGTTAACCAGTCGAAAATAGTGCTGAAGGAGAATAAATAAATAGAAAAATAAATAAATGGTAAATAATATAAGTAAACAATAAATGAATGGAATAGCATAAGCACTCCATTGCACTCCTGGGGAACTCTAATTTCTGTCATCTAACAGAGGGGAAGGGAAAGGAGAGTAAAACAAAAGAAGGGGACAAAAAGAAAAAGGGGGGCCCAATGACCTTGCATACTCTAGCTAAGTTAACTGAATTAGGAACAAACTAAGTCAAAATGGCCTAAAATCTAACTTACCTGGGCTGGGTGGTCATGTCCTTCCAGTAATCCAAGATCCTTACGTCCCTGAGATGTCCAAGCTGAAAATAAGGCCGGCTCCTACCACGCAACACAAGCGCGCAACAGTCACCCACCTTTCGCCAAACTCCAGTGAAGAGAGTCTCTTTCTCTCAGACTGGATTTTGACCTTGATTTGGTGCTTAAAAAATGCCACCAGGGTCTGAGAAGTAAAAGACTCATCCTTGTAGAGTTCCTTCTTTCTCGTCGTCCAAATCATGACATGCATAACGCCGAGTAAACAGAGAAACACATAATGTTCCTGTCTGTTCAACTTCGGTACCACATTGCTGCACACAGAACTGGCTTCCAGGACGAAGAACTTTCCATTGAGGATGCGGACCATGTAGCCTTCAAGAAGCTTGCACAGCGGCCGTACGACCAGGCAGTGAAAGAAGGCATGACCAATAGTCTCCTCCAAATCACTGCACCGGCCGCACTCTGGCGAAATAGCCTGTTGCGCTGAAAACAATTTCTTGCCGACCCAGAGGGCATTCCGAATGACCAGCCAGGTGAGGGAAGCCTCGTTGTTATTGAGACACCTCATCTTGGGGGCCCAAGGCCACAGCAAGCGGCCCTCCGCCTCTGTCACACCGAGCTCGCCAATCAGACTATCGCTAGCGGCCCCCCTGACTAAACAATGATACAATGCCCTACTCGACAACGGCTGGCTGTCAGAGAGACCTGTCTGCAGCCGAGAGAGAACTTTCAAAGCATGCCGGCACTCGCGATAGAAGGGGCACTCGCGTCTGGGCAAATGATGGGCCTCCCCGTCAGCAGAATGCACACTTCTTAGCGACGGGAAAGATTGTTTAGCGTCTTCTTTCCAGACATTTCCCGCCGCTGTATCTTGTGAACACATCTGGTCTAGGAAAGTAAGGCGCAAAGTATGGCGCCGTGCCTCAATGTTCGGCACACCTAAACCGCCTTCGGAAGGGTGAAGGTAACAGATCTCCCGTCGTACCAAAGGAAACCTCTGAGCTCAGATGAACTGGAAGAGAATCCTTTCGAGCTTGAATGCGATGGTGGGCGGGATAGGAAGCACGGAAAGTCGGTAGACAACAAGGGAGTAGATGTGCGAACAGCACACCTCAGCCCTTCCCTTAAGGGAGAGCCGTCTTCGTAGCCACAACTCCGTTGCAGCTATGACCTTTTCCAGTACTTCTGACCAATTTTTCTCCAATTGAAGATCAGGCCCGAACCAGACGCCGAGTATATTGCATGGGCCGTCTTTCCAAATGAAGGGGCCGAGAAGAGCACAGCCTTTCAACGAGCCCAACCGCAAGCCGACAGACTTTTCGCGGTTAATCTTGGCCCCTGTCACAGCTTCGTACCCTCCGATTTCTTTGCTCACCTCCTCCACCGCGGCACTGCTCGTTACAAGCACGCTGACATCGTCAGCGTATGCAGTGTACCTGGCTACCTCACTGGCGCCGGGTAACGTGAGGCCGCATAGGGCTAGGTTCGCCTTTAGCTTGTGCAGAAAAGGCTCTAATGCAAGTATATACAACATAGGCGATAACGGGCAACCTTGACGAATTGATCGAGTCAGAGTAAAAGGCTCCGACCTTACCCCATTCACCTCCACCACAACTCCGGGGGACGCACAAAGGAGACGTATCCAGGTGCGAAAATCCACCCCGAAGCCGGCCGCAGACAAGACAGCCTCCAGAAAAGCATGGTCAACCCTATCAAAGGCCTTGGACTGATCTAAATTGATCAGTGCGGCATTTCCGTCGACTTTTTCTACGATCGTGCGGACCAGATGAAGACTGTCCTGGATAGTCCTACCCTTCACAGCACAAGTCTGCTCGAGGCAAATCAGACTAGGCAGGACAGTCTGCAAACGGTTTGCCAGGATCTTCACCAAAATCTTTAAGTCAGTGTTTAACATCGTTAAAGGGCGAAAGTTGCTAATCCCATCCCCACCATGTTTGTTCTTACGAAGCAACTTCACTATACTCCTGGTGAAGCGTCTGGGTATGGTACCCTGTCTCATCCAGTTGTCATAGGTGGTTGCCAGCAAGGGGACAAAAATGTGCGACAGCCTCAAGTACACTTCGTAGGGCAGTCCATCAATTCCGGGAGACTTGTCCAGCCCGACCGACTTCAGTGCTTCTCGAATCTCCTCCTCCTCCTTTATGCGCCCCTCACACCCAGCCACTTCAGTCGCCGAAAGGCGAGGGAAGTCGGCAAGATAGGTGTCGAACTGAGCAGAGCTCAGTCCAGGCTCCCTGGTGAAAAGTTTCAAGAAATACTGCTGGAACTCCCTACAGATGGCTTCGTTTGTAGTTCAACGTTGCCCCTCCGGCGATGTGACACTGGCGATATGCCAATCTGTCGCATGCCTCAGTTCCTCGGCCCGTAATTCCTAGGCCATATTCGTCACCTCGCAGGACATTCTCTTTAACCTAGCCCTAACTACCAGAGCTTGGTACTTCTTAATTTGCAAGGAGGCCAGCTCCGCCTTAGCTACGTTAACTTGCCCACTATCTCCTGCCAAAACCGCCCTATCTAGCTTATCCTTAATCGCTCTTTGCTCCGCTACCCTGCCTGACTTGAGTCTCCTACCATAGTCAGCTGCAAAGGATCTAATGCTATCCTTAAGGTTAGCTCACCACCTATTTCCCATAATAGCCCCCGTCAGTTTCCGCTTTATCATTAGTTCTAGCTGGTTCCGGAAGTCAGCCTCAGCCAAAAGGGAAGAGTTGAACTTCCAGTAACCAGACATCCTACATCTAGCCTTATCTAATCTAATCGACACACATAAAAATTTGTGGTCGGAATCTTTATAGGGATTGAAACTTGGACCACCTAAATAGTCTAAGTCGACTCGCTTAACTAACACTCGGTCCAAATAGCTATAAAGCTGGGCCGAGGCGCCCCTACCGGTCCAAGTCCAAGCTATCTTATTTGGATGCCTTTCGCGAAATTTGTCAATGAGATCAAGTTTCTGAACAAACTCACGAAAATATCTGGCATCCAAGGTGTTAGTACCCGCACTAATAGCCCCTCTATCTAAATTGGGATCAAGGATGGCGTTCCAATCTCCCACTAAAATTACCCGCATTGACGGAATAACGTACGGCTCGATGCGCCGGAAAAAGGCAGGGAGCTCACTGGTAGCATTGGGTCCATCAACCCCAGTCAGCCGAAACGCCTTATCCTTTATGGTAACGTCCACAACACAAAGTCTGCCCACCGGATCTGAAAGAACAAGAGCACACGTAGCGTCCAGACGTCTACTTATCAGCCAAGTGACATCTCTAGAACGACCATCAAAATATGCTGAGAAGGACAAATAGTCCTTCAACAGAATATCTTCATGGAAGTTGGAGTCAAAGCGAGTCTCCTGCAAACAACATATATCAATGCCGCGACGCTGGAGGTATAAAAAATAAATGGGATCTTCTAGAATCCGACCTCAGGCCTCGGCCATTTAGACTAGCCAACCTTAAATCCATCATGAACATTTACAGGGGTTGAGTGCCCAGACTAAACATGGCTAGGGTCAGGACACTGAAGGTCTGGCTCATGGATCCTGTAGCCATCTCATTGGTGATAGCTCCGTCATGAACCAGACCCCCGATGTCTCGCGGGAAAGTTAATTTTACAGCCTTATAAAGGGAGGGGTGTAATACAACAAGGACCCTCCCAATGAGCCCTTTACAAGATTGATGATCGTCTCTGATGAATGATATAGGGCCGAGGGCCTTGTTGGCTTCAGCCAACATTTTCATTGCTCCTTCCGACCCTCGGCCCTTTCATATGACTGAGGTGACCAATGCCTGAGGAAAGTTTAGAGGATCCTCCACATTTTTGCCGTTTACCTCCTTAAAATCGTGGAGGACCCTCAAGTCTTTGATGAGTTGCGGCTGGACCTTATGGAGACGGTCCAGGACCCCCTCATCAACCCGGCAAATGTTGTGACCAGAGTGATGGCGTGGTTTCTCTTTTTTTTCCTTTTTTTGATGTTTAGGGACCTCATCCCCGAACTGTCAATGGAAGAGCTCCACTGCCGTTTCTTTGGAGATGTGGAGGGTGAAGTTGTTGTTGCTGCTGGTGGCGGTGATGGTCTGGTGGGTGGTACTTCCAACGGCAGCAGAGGGGTGGGTTGGTCCCTTCTTTGGATGAGGTTTGAGTGATGTGAATGTTGGAGGAGGCATGGATTTTGGTGGAGGTGTGGTTGGTGGTTTGATGGTTCTTGGTAGCTTGGGAGATGAATGGGTGGATCGAGAGGGTCCTGGTTGGGGGGTTGATTTTATTTGTAGGTCCAGCCGCTTTTTAAATTCTGAGAGTTTTTTGAACTTCTCCCGGCCTGGACTGAATGACCTGACCTTGGGAGGAGTGGGCTGTTTAGGAGGAGTTTTGGGTGGGTATTTGGGGCTGGGAGATTTCATCCGCTGAGCATATGACTGGGTTTTTGAGGTGGGGGAACTGTTGGTGCCCACCTGGGACGACTTTCGGGAGTGAGGATCCGCAGGTTGGATCTTCCTCCCACCTTTTCCCACAGTCAGCCACTCAGCCCCCGCCTCTTCGGAACTAACCATAGAAGACATAGGGGGAGTGGGGCTTTTTTTACCCGCTGATGTGGGCGAGACTACGGGAGCCTCCTTTTTGCTTTTTGTTACAACAGGTGGGAAGGTGCCAGGATTCTGGTCGGGCTTTTTCGGGGCCTTCTTCCCCGGGCAAACTGCGGTGAGGTGACCAATCTCGCCGCAGTGCCAGCAGGCAGGTTTACGATCACCGGGAGACGATCACCGGAAGCCTGCGCCCTTCCACATCCGATCAGTTGGGAACGGAGTAGAAGGTCTTTGCGTCTAACATTATGTCAAACCTCCATTCCCTACGCATTCCATCATGTGTTGCCGAGACGATGTCACCAAAATTTAGCCTAAATGCGGCTAAATTGGCGTCTCTGAGGAAGCTAGGGACCTCATATACTGAGACCGTGGTCTGCCGTCACCCCATGTATTCTGTTCGGAAGAAATACTCTTTATTTTCTAACGTTTTACGTGTTAGGACGACGGCTTCTTCTTCAGTTGGCAACAGTATATCCCAGAAAGCGTAAGAGGTGCCAGCTATTATAGCTTGCACCTTTACGCCCAGGCTGGATAACTGACGTAAAACCATGTCTTTGACGGGTTTAACAGTCTTTCTTGACCGTTTGTCCACGACAAAGACAGACACCGTTCTTTTCTTTTGGTCTAGTCTCACTTCCTCCAAATTGAACATAAGGCCATGCTCCTGCACTTGGCTGGATATGGCCTTTGCCCTCCGGAGTAAGTCCACGAAGTCGACCTGAATTTTAGGTGGGGCTTTCCAGATATTTTCGCTTTCTTTTTCTTTTTCGTCTTTTGAGGGGGTGAAATACTATTCAGTAATGAGCTGTTTTCCTTATTTTGGTCAGGTGGAGGGGCATTTTTATGAGGGGAGGGTGATTTTCTATCTTTTTCAGGTGGAGGGGTATTTTTAGGAGGAGATTGCAATGTAATACTTTCGTCTGGGGGAGGGTCATTTTTGGAGGAGGGTGATTTGGCTTTCTTTTTTGATGATGTGAGGGGGTCACCCTTGCTGGGGGGAAATAGGGCCTTTATAGCCGAGCCGTCTGACCGGCCGACCATAAATAATGAGATACCTAGAGAACTAAAAGGGTTATGGGAAAATGAGAAAAACTAAAATAAAAGGAAAAAAAAGGGTGACTTATCTGAAGATCCAAACAAGGTCAAGTTTCAGTCCAGCCGGGAGAAGCTGACGTGATATTAAATGGTCGGATGTATGAAATGGTCGATGAACAATATTTTTCCCCTTTTTTTTAAAAACCTGAAATAAAATTTCCTGAAAAATTTCAAATGTGTCTGCACAATGGCAAAAACCAAAAATGGCTGCCTCCTTGAAAAGCTAGCCAGCTAAAGCTCACCTCTTTTATTGAAGAGTGCATGAGCAGCATGTGGATTGACTCATTTTACAGGAATGGACCCATCCAACACATTTGCATGAGTGGGAACCATTAATCTACTTATTCTCAACCAAATTACTCATAGGTAATTTTGGGAGACTCTACGTGAGTCCACGAATATTCTACAATCCTCAATTTTGCAAACATTCAGCCGATGGGTAGCCACGGCACAGTGTACATCTTCAAACTTCACCTCTTCTTCCTTTATAGTCACACCTCCCATCTCATTGATTACATCCATTCCAATTATGACGTCGATCCCGTCAATGATGCAATTCATTAATATCGCTTCCACTTTTACTCGTACTCCACGTATTTTAATCTACACTTGCCGGGCTCCTTTACATTTTATGTCCCTCCCATCTACTGCTTTCACAGTGCCACATCTACCGCATCCACTCATGAGTCTGGAATTGATTAAAGTGATGGTGCACCCAGTATCAACAAGTGCGGTCATCACCGTGTTATTCACCACTACTTCTATTATTGGAAGAGGCCAATACTGCACCTTCAGTCTGTTGCTGGGGTTGCTACTGGCGCAGAAGCTCCCTCTTGCTCGTTTCCCTGAATCTGAGTACAATACCTTGCCATATGTCCAAACTTTCCTCAATTGTACCATATTACTTTAGCTCTAGGTATCTCCGTACAATCTTTAATATAGTGTGGTCCTCGACATCTAAAGCACTGAAGGCTTGACAACCCCTTTTGAGCTTTATTTTTCAATGCATTGCTCATCTCAAGATAGAGAGCAAGTGCATCTCCATGCAGAAAGAGTGGAATAAAACTCGCAAGGTCTTGCACTTTTTGTAGCTTAGCTACCAGTTTCACCTTTTTTATCCACCCGACTACATCCCCTTCTCCACTAAAAGATGGTATAACATCCTTGCCCAACCTCAGTAGCCCTGATTCCATGATCTCTTTGTGCCGAAATAG
Organism: Sepioteuthis lessoniana; assembly: GCA_963585895.1. Classification (NCBI taxonomy): domain Eukaryota; kingdom Metazoa; phylum Mollusca; class Cephalopoda; order Myopsida; family Loliginidae; genus Sepioteuthis; species Sepioteuthis lessoniana. The sequence continues at coordinate 52,047,829 of OY757915.1, forward strand.
CTTATAAAGAAAAAAAAGAGTCAGAACTCCTTCACACCAACTATCAGAATAACACGACTTCGGAACTCACGCCAACTCCTCTTAACTCAATGTCTGTTTTCCGCTTTCAGAATAACACTACTTCGCAACTCACGCCAGCTACTCTTAACTCAATGTCTGCTCTCTACTTTAAGAATAACACTCTGCCTCGCCAATTTAGTCTTTTTATAGCCTCTTTTCCTCATATGCAAATTACCTCTACTCGCATATAAGGAGTCCACAAACTCACATTCCTCTTTTCCTTCTCCCGACGGTCAAATGCAGACGCGATGTGAGTAATCTATTCCATTACTTTTTATACCACACAAAACAAAGCGAGCCTTGTATAAAAATGAAAGTAAATGCTAATACCAACACAGATGAAAACCCTAAAACCACTGAACAAACTAAAGAAAAGCAACAAAGGTCACTGGTACGATCTCAAGACATTAACAGATATAAATGAAAATAAAACGAAAGATATTACCATTAAAAAACAAAACCCAATTAAAGGAATTACTATAGACAGCCCACCCCCATAATCACATCAAACAAATTTGAAGAGATCAAAGAAATGGAGATTGAAAATAAAACTCCAATCAACAAATCCCAACCAAAAAAGTCTAGAAAATCTAAAATAAATGAATAAAATAATCCAATGGAACATCAGAGGAGCAAGGGTCAACTACTGTGAATTGTTACTACTTATCACAAAATACTGCCCAGCAATCATATGCCTCCAAGAAACTCATCTCAAAAACAACACCTCCATCAACATGAAAAACTATTATTCGTACAAGTATATTAAACAGTACACTGATAGAGCTTGTGGTGGATCTTCAATAATCATTTACAACAACATCCCTCACAGCGAAATTACTCTAAATACAAACATGCAAGTAGTCGCTATATCAGCAACCCTCCACAAAACAATAACAGTGTGTTCAGTATATATTCCCCCAAATGAAGAACCCAAGGAATTGGAGCTGAATAATTTAATAGAACAACTACCAAGACCCTTTGTTATAATGGGGGACTTTAATAGCCATAATGAAATCTGGAGAAGTAAGAAAACTGACAAAAAGGGCAAAGTAATAGAATCTTTATTAAATCAACATTAGTTGTGCATGAACAACAATAAATCCAACACATATCTGCACCCAGCAACAGGCAATAGACCTATCAATATGTGACCCTTCCTTGTTTCTCGATTACAATTGGAAAGTACATGACGATACCTGTGGAAGTGACCACTTTCCAATTCTATTAGAAAACACCACTGATGAATTGAGTAAAAGAACTCCAAGCTGAAACCTAAGAAAGGCTAACTGGGATGGATTTAAAACTTCATGCCTTGCCCAACTAACCCCAGAAGCCAATAAAAACAATGAAGAAAACATTTTATATTTTACAAACACACTGTTAAACGTAGCTGAAGAACATACCTAAAAGCTCTACCTCTACAAAGTACAATAGGCCATGGTTCAACGAAGAATGTAAAAAACCTGTCAGATTACAGAAAGCAACTTTTAAAATTTTTTAAATAAACCCAACACGAGAAAATTTAAAAACTTACAAAAATAGCCGAGCCAAAGCCTGAAAAATCATCAAATACTCCAAAAGAAGTACATGGAGAAATTACGTTGCCAAAATAAATAGTAACACAAAGCAAAAAAAAGTATAGCAGATGATTCGGAAAATAACTGGCCCAAATAACAACACTCCTACAAAACACCTTACTCACAATAATCTGAAAATCATCTCGCCGAAACATTCTCACAAAATTCATCAGCTAAATACCAAAGCAAAAGTTTTCAAATTATCGAAACAAAAGCAGAAAAAGTTAAAATCAAATTTCAAAGCAAAAACACTGAAACTTACAACCAACCTTTCTCTATAGCAGAACTAAAAGAATCCCTCAACAAGGCACACAATACAGCAGTCAGACCCGACAAAATACATTATCAGTTCCTGAAAGAATTACCCGAACCATCTAAAAATTTCCTCCTAGAAGTCTTCAATGATTTATGGAACAGTGATGACATACCTAAAATATGAAAAGAAACCATAGTTATACCAATAGTTAAACCTTTCAAAGACAATACAAATGCCAAAAACTACAGACCCATTACTCTTAGCAGTTGTGTCTGCAAAATGCTAGAAAGAATGGTAAATGCCAGATTGATCTGATACTTAAAAACCAATGAATTAATAACAGAATACCAATCTGGTTTCAGAAGCCAAAGAAGCCCTCTGTATCACCTGATGCATTTAGAAACATTCATCAGAGCGGTTTCTATTAAAAAAGGACAGTTTTCTTCGATCTCGAAAAAGCATACAACACAACCTGGAAGTACAACATAGTGAAAGATCTGAAAAACCTCGAATTAGAAGGCAGAATGACAATATTTATCCGAAACTTCCTTCAAGGTAGACGATTTAGAGTAAGAATGGGAGAGGTTTTCTCTAAAGAAAAACAGCAAGAAATGGGTGTACCTCAAGGCAGTGTATTGTCTGTCATGCTGTTCAGTATAAAAATTAATAATATTGTGAAAAACATAAATAGCGGAAAAAACTGTGCGTTGTATGTAGATGACTTTCTGATCTGCTACAGAGCAAGAAACATGAAGCATATAGAAAGACAACTTCAAATATGCCTTGATAAGCTCCACAAATGGACCATGGAGAATGGATTAAAATTTTCAAAAGAAAAAACAAAATGCATTCACTTCTGCAACCAACGTAAGCTCCACCTAGATCCAGTACTGAAAATTGACCACACCAAAATACCAATTGTTGAACACTACAAATATCTAGGAATCATTTTTGACTGCAAACTCTCCTTCATTCCACATATCAAATACTTGAGAACAAAATGCAGCAAAACCATACAATTACTTAGAACTATAGCACACACTAACTGGGGAGGAAGCAAAGAAACATTATTAAAATTATATCGCTCATTAATCAGATCAAGACTCAATTATGGCTGCTTCATATATCGGGCAGCCAGAAAGACATACTTGAAAGAACTAAACACTATTCACCACTACGGGCTTAGACTAGCCCTTAGAGCATATCGCACTTCTCCCATTGAAAGCCTATACACAGAAGCAGATGAACCACCCCTTACACTAAGACATGAAAAACTGGCTCTCCAATACTCTACAAAGCTGAAATCTTGCCCATCCAACCCAGCTTATGACTGCACCTTCAACCCAAAATACAAGCAACACTTTGAAAGAAAAGAAAAAACAATAAAACCTTTTGGCTTTCGGATGATTTCGACCCGACAAGAATCAAAAATATCACTAAATAATATACATGAAAGCATTTTTCCACAAACACCACCCTGGATCATTAAAACTCCCAAAGTGATTCTCAAACTGAATGAACATTCCAGAACTAAGACCCACCCCAGCATTTATCAAGAGAAATTTTACAATATTCTCCAACATCACCCCAATCACCTCTCTGTCTTTATGGATGGATCCAAGGACAATGGTAGGGTGGCATGCGTGGCTGATTTGAACAAAACAGTTCTTAAGAAAGCTCTATCGTCATAGAAGCCCATGCAATAGACCTAGCTCTCAACATCATCTCGAAGAGTAAGCATAAGAAATTTATCATATTTTCAGACTCACTCTCTGTCTTGCTATCATTCGGAAATAAAGTATTTGAGAACCCTTTTATCATCAAACTGTTGAGTAGATTAGACACAATGTCAAATAGAAAAGAAATAATTATATGCTGGACCCCAAGCCACATTGGAGTGAGAGGGAATGAAAGAGCAGACTTGGCAGCCAAATCGGCCTTAGATCTGACATCCGATAAATCCAGAATCCCATATACTGATCTGAAACCAACATTTGATTAATTCCTTCACACAAAATGGCAACAACAATGAAGCAATAACATCCACAATAAACTCTTCCAAATTCAGCCCACCTTAGGAGAGTGGAGACTAGCATCGAGAAAATCAAGAAGAGAACAAGTTGTTATATCCCAATTGCGAATTGGTCCTTCTTGAGAGAGACTGAGTTGTACCAAAAAATATGACAACTTAAAACTGGTTAATCTCTTGCAAACAACTGAAATCCTGCTAATAGAAAATTTTACCTATCTAAGTATTCATTTTGAAATCTTTGGTTGATATGTATGTATATATAGACAGAATTTGGCGTTAAATGACCGACAAATGTTGATATACCATAAAACCCAAACAACCAATCAAACACGTTCTCCTTGAGTGTAAAGTTTTTAATGACACCAGAAAGCACTATTTCCATGCAAATACCATGAAGGACTTATTTGAGAATGTCCACAAGGATAACGTTTTGTCATTCTTGAAAGAGACCGGGTTGTACCAGAAAATATAGACTTGGTTACAATCCAGAAAACACAACAATCTAATCAACTGAAAGCAAATTATTGCTGAATAAAAATGCAATTATATTTGTGTTAGTAGAAATAGTAGTGAGAAATAATAAAAACAACCCCAAAAAAACTATCATCACTAAATAAACTTATGTCATATAGAAATACTTGAAAATATTTACTTGTATGCAAGTAAATGAGTTGTTTGGTTTTAATATGGTATTATTAAATTATGTGTTTACAAACTGTACATATAATAAGCGTAAACAGGCTTTCGCATTAAATAACCTATAGATGTTGATATGTCATTAAACCCAACCAACCCACCAAATTCAAGAACTGTGTTCTTTGCCATATCACCTTTGTTAATATACCTATGCCTGACAATTATCTTTTACACTTGCAGCAAATGATATCTGAAGTGATCAATTTTTTCACAAATTTGGTGCGGGCAGCTTTCCTACCTGAATCCCTTGAAAACCTTCCTCCCCAAGAACGTGAAAAGTATGGCATATGGCTTGAGAGTAAACAAGACTTACCTTTTGCTTGGTTGCCTCACTGTGTTCGTTGTGTCAGGTGAGTTATAATTCATTGATATTTGTGTTTATATCATTGATGCACGATAATGAGCATTAATGTGTGTATGTATGTTATTTTTTTAATTATTTTTTGTACAACCTGTGAAATGCCCATATGTCTGGATGCGAGAGGAAACAACAGGCTCAACACCACTAGACAAAAAGCCAAACCAACAAAACCCGGCATTTGTGGGTATTGTATGCACTGGTGTCTGTGACCAGAATTCCACCCTGAAAGAAGTCTATTGAATGAAGAGAGAGAGAGAAATTGGTGCATCCTAAGGTTTTCATTCTACAGACAAGAAGAAGGAAAAACGCATATCATGGACATATAGAGAAACAAAGAAAAATGTTCATGTGCAGATGTGTGAGTGAAAAACAAAAAGATTGGAAGGAGGGGAACATGAATGAAGAGGGAAGGAACAAAGTTTATCCTGTACTACAGTAAGTGTCTTATCAGTAGATACCTTTGTAAACAGACTTACTATATCCTCGCCCTATCGGCTGGGGCTGTAGAATACGCCGACTGCACCTCTGCAGAGGGGTAAGACCCCCCCACAATGGCACCACCTGTTACTCGTGGGTGACGACCCGTAAGGCGCTAGGATGGGATCCTGGTGGTTGAGCAGTCATTGATCCGGCAACAGAGTGGTCAATGGCTTGCAACACACTAAACCCACAACCTCCAATTTAATCTCTTTTAAATTCCACTGAGCTAATGCCCGTAAAACCATCAAAGAAGCCAAGAAAAAATCCTGGCAAAATTACGTGAGCAAGCTAAATACCTCTTCTAACATCAAAACAGTTTGGCTCATGATTTAGAAAATAGCCAGTAGAAAATAATCAACTCCATTAAAACACCTCTCCATAACAAACGACAAAATAACAGGTAAAAAGGCTATTGCAGTTCTTCTTGCAGAAACATTTTCTAAAAACTCCTCCAGCCAATTCAACACTGAATACTATAAAATCAAACCTGCCCTCGAAAAGAAAAAAAATAAGGTTTTCTTCAAATAACTCTGAAGAATAAAATAAGCCATTTACTCTAACTGAACTAGTGGACTCCATAAAAGAAAATCAAACCACTCAGCAATCAGTCCTGATAAAATAGACAATGAAGTTCGCAAGCAGCTACCAGACTAATCAGTCAAATGCCTACTAAAACTATATAATAATATTTGGGTGAATGGTACTTTTCCAGAAACATGGAGACAATCAATAATTGTCCCGATCCTCAAATCAGGCAAAGATAGATTAAATCCACAGAATTATCGACCCATTGCATTGACTAGCTGCCTTTGTAAGACGATAGAGCGGATGATAAACAGTAGACTGACATGGTATCTCTAGACAAATGGTCTAATAACAAATAGGCAAATGGGATTCCGGAAAAGGAGAGGAACCATAGATCATTTAATACGACTAGAAATCTTCATCAGAAAACAACATCTAATAGTAGGATTTTTTGACTTGGAGAAGGCTTATGACACTACATGGAAGTATGGTATTATGCATGATCTAGGCTTAAGAGGAAGACTGGCAATGTTCATAAAAAACTTTCTCTTCGAAAGAACATTTGAGGTACACATGGGATCTACCTTTTCAGACTCACAACATCAAGAGGAGGGTGTTCTGCTAGGCAGCATCCTCTGTTATTCCTTTCTCCATCAAAATCAATAATATTGTAAAATGTCTAACCCCATCAATCAACTGTGCTCTCTATGTTGACGACTTCGTCATATGCTATCAGGCCACTCATATGAACATAGTAGAGCGATAATTCCAACTAAACTTAAACAAAGTAAATAAATGGGCAAGAGAAAATGGATTTAAATTCTCCAAGTCTAAAACTAAATGCGTGCATTTTTGCTCTCTAAGGAATATGGTCAATGACCCTGTCCTAAAAATTGATGACTCCAAAATACCAGTCATTAACAATTACAAATTCCTCTGTGTAATATTCGATAAAAAGCTTTCATTCATCCCTCACATAAAATACCTAAAAAACAAATCAACCTGTACCCAACAAATTTTGAAAGTTGTTGCCCACACAGAGTGGGGAGATGACCATAAAACTCTAATTAAGTTATATAGAACTCTTCTCTGCTCTCAACTTGACTATGGCATTTTCGTATATAGATCTGCCAGGAAATCTTATCTGAAACAACTTGACCCTATTCACCATGAAAGCTTAAGACTGGTATTAGGAGCATTTAGAACTTCTCCAATTGACAGCCTATACGCTGACGCTCACGAAGCACCTCTACAGATCAGAAGGGAAAAATTAGCCCTTCAGTATTATACCAAACTTAAATCTTCTCCATCTAACCCAACATATGACTGCACTTTTGATCGAAAATAAACACAATATTTTGACCAAAAAGAAAAATCAATTAGACCATTTGGCCTCCATTTGAGCCTATTCTCAAAGAATCCACTATTCCTCTAAATAATATCCATAAAACCATCTTGCCACAAATACCACCTTGGATCATTAAAAATCCAAAAGTTAACCTTCAACTGAATCAACTCCATAAAACAAAGACATATCCCTTCACCTACCAAGAAAAACATCAAAATATCCTCCAACAGCATCCCAACTACCTATGTGTCTATACAGATGGATCCAAAGACAACAGTAAAACAGCATGTGCTGTAGTCTTAAACAAAATAATAAAAACAAAAGCTCTTCCAATGGAAAGTTCTGTTTTCACAGCTGAGGCTTGTGCAATAGACATGGTTCTTGACATTATCTCGAAAGAAAAACATAAAATTCATCATATTCTCAGACTCACTCTCTGTCCTCTTATCATTAAACAATAAAAAACTAGAGTACCTACTTATTATCATACTACTTTGCAGACTCATCATTATTGAATCATTACAAGATATAAAAGCGCCCTGTCGGCTGGGGCTGTAGAATACGCCGACTGCACCTCTGCAGATGGGTAAGACCCACCCCCAATGAGGCCACTTGTTGGCCGTGGGTGGCAACCCGTAAGGTGCTAGGACAGATCCCTGGTGGTTGAGCAGTCATTGATCCGGCGACAGAGTAGTCAATGGCTTGCAACACACCACTTTGGCCCTTACTTGGTCTGACATGCGGTCCGATTGGGCCCGATTCGATCAATCGGCTGGTCATGTCAAGCCCTAGCACCTATATATTTTATCCTGACCATACTTTTAAATCTGCACTTGCAGCAAGTTCCCAACCCTTATCAGTTAGTTGCTAGAAGGCGGTGGCTAAGGGTCAGTTGTGTTGAGAAATTGGCAACGGCTTGGAAGCCTACCCTCAACTCGAGTATACTGGTCGCGTATCTCCCGTCTCAACCAAGGCAAATGGGTTACTCCCTTGGTTTTTTTTTACAACACAATTTGGACTCCGTGGTGGGTGGAGGAGCGCAGGGCCAGTGAAAAATATACAGCATATATGGCATCTTCAAACAAAAAAACTAAACTGAACCTCTCAGAATCAGACTCGGAGAATGAGGCAGCAGACTTCCCCAGATTCATTGTTATTGAATCTTTGAAGGAGGTATGCCTAGCCAAATTCTCACTTTTCCTTATAGAAAAAGTGATATCTACAAGAGCTAGTCCGAAAAATGTTAAGAAAACAAGGAATGGTAACTTGCTTATCGAGGTAGACAGACGGAGACAGGCAGAAAACATATTAAAAATTAAAACCTTTCATACAACCAAATGCAGGGCGTATCCGCATGAGAAACTCAACACTTCCAAGGGAGTTATCAGGAGTAGAGAATTGGCATTGGCTACAGAAGACAAGATAGCATCAGCCCTGGGAAAACAGGGAGTTACAAATATAAAGAGAATTTCCATTAGAAAAGGTGAAGAACGAATCTAAACCAACACTTACATCCTAACATTTAATAAGTCCCAAACTCCAAAAAAGGTGAACATCAGCTATTGTCTTGAGAGAGTTGAACAGTACGTCCCAGCTCCCCTGAGGTGCTTCAAATGTCAGATATTTGGACACCACAGGGAAGCCTGTAGGGGACGACAGACATGTTACAAATGTGGTGAAAAGGACCCGGACCATGCAGAGGAAGATTGCTTAAAAGAAATTCGATGTGCAAACTGCCAATAAGATCATCCGGTTTACGCAAGAACTTGTACTGTTTACCAAAAAGAAAAAGAAATTATTGAGGTCAAACACAAGAGGAATATTTCCTTTCTGGAAGCTAGGAGAATTGTAGGGAGCTCTATGGGAGAAAGCAGTTATGCCTCCGTTGCACGGAGGGCGAATAGAATCAATGACAACACCAAATATAGAACACTTATGGAGAAATTGCTCAAGCTGGAAGCCAATGATTGGCCAAAGTTTCAGGAGCACCTGAAAAAACTACATTCGGATGAATTTTACCAAGCACCAGCTCAGCAACAAGTTGCGAATGGGGAGAGATCCAATGTTGTAGTTCAAACAAAAACACACGTAGGGTCTATCAATCCAACATGAACTACTCCTAAAAGTGCAAAATCTCCATCAAACCAGCCGTTACATAAATCACCAGTACGTCCACCAAAAAGCATTAAAGATAGACTAAAAAATCTGTCTCCCATAAGACCTGAACAACTGAAACAAAAATCACAACTCCCCATTAGCCAAACTACGAAAATACAAATGAACACCAAAGTGAATAAGGAAAGACAAGGAAGTACATTCAAAATACCCTAAACAACAAAGTTGCCTATAACAACCAAACCATCCAATTCTCAACAACCAACAAAACCCCTACAAAGGACGTATAGTATAGAGAGTATGGATAGCGACACAGACTGCGTAGTTGCCAGCCTTAATCTTGAAGAAATAATCAAAAATTCCAATACTTGAAGCCACTTAACTATCAGCAAACTTATAAGCTCAGTCACTTTTTTGAATTGTTACTCTCTAACATATCATACATATCTATTCAAATGTGTACTAATGAATGACTGATGTTAAATTCTTATTGTTACATAGAAATAATGTATGTGTGTGCAAACAAATGAGGAAAAGTAAATTGAATGATTTATGCTGCCTGCATATTTATGCCAAACAGAATTGTTTCTTATGCTGAACTGAGTTATTTGAAATAGAACTGTTTTTTGACATTGAAACTGTACTTATACTAAACTGAATTGTAATATAAACTAAATTGTTTGAAATAGAAATGTTTTTGACAAGCTGTGTACTCATGGTAAACTGACTTGTTTGAAATAGAACTGATTAGTTACATAAAAATGGATTTGGCGTTAGATAACCTAAAAATGTTGATATGCCATAAAACCCAACAAACCAATCAACCAAGATATGAAATTAGATCAACTGTCAACTTTTTTGATCGAAAAAATAATATCCAGTAGATCCAACCCAAAAACTGTAAAGAAACTCTGAACTGAAAACCTGCTTGTAGAAGAGGAAAGCAAAAAACATGCTGAAAACCTATTGAAAATGGAGAAATTTCATAATCTCGTCGTGCCTATCCACACGCCAAATTAAATACCTCCAAAGGCGTTGTGAAAAGTAAAGAACTGTCACTAGCAACACCGGAAGAGATTAAATGGCTATCAAAAAACCAGGAATAAAAGAATGCAGAAGGGTCACTATTCGCCGAAATGATGAAACAATACGGACCCATACATACATTCTGACTTTTGAGAAACCATCAATAGCAAAAGAAATCAGAATTGGCTACACAATAGAAAGGGTAGAGCAGTGTATACCAGCTCCCTGTGATGTTTTAAGTGTCAAAAATTTTGACATCACAAAGAAATATGTAGAGGACGCCAAGTATGTGGTAAATGTGTGAACATGAACCAGATCATGTGGAAAACGAATGAAAGAGCATAAAAAGTGGAAACTGCCATGAGGAACACCCTGCCTTTTCAAGAAGTTGTGCTATTTTAAAGAAAGAAAAAGAGATAATGTTTATCAAGCACACAAAAAATATAACTTTCCCTGAAGCAAGGACAATTGTTGAATGACAAAGAAGGGAACCAAAACATATGCTAATGTAGCACAAAAAGTAAATCAACCACCACAGGATAGCACATCAATTGATAAATATTAAAGAACTAATAGAAAAATTGATAAATTTAAAAGCTAACAAATGGTAAACATTTCAAGAAAACTTTAAAAGAATGCATTCAACTGAAATGAAACAAAGCGAGCCTTGTATAAAAACGAAAGTAAATGCTAATACCAACACAGATGAAAACCCTAAAACCACTGAACAAACTAAAGAAAAGCAACAAAGGTCACTGGTACGATCTCCTGACATTAACAAAGATATAAATGAAAATAAAACGAAAGATATTACCATTAAAAAACAAAGCCCAATTAAAAGAACTACTATACACAGCCCACCCCAATAATCACATCAAACAAATTTGAAGAGATCAAAGAAATGGAGATTGAAAATAAAACTCCAATCAACAAATCTCAACCAAAAAAGTCTAGAAAATCTAAAATAAATGAATAAAATAATCCAATGGAACATCAGAGGAGCAAGGGTCAACTACTGTGAATTGTTACTACTTATCACAAAATACTGCCCAGCAACCATATGCCTCCAAGAAACTCACCTCAAAAACAACACCTCCATCAACATGAAAAACGATTATTTGTACAACTATATTAAACGGCACACTGATAGAGCTTGTGGTGGATCTTTAATAATCATTTACAACAACATCCCTCACAGCGAAATTACTCTAAATACAAACATGCAAGCAGTCGCGATATCAGCAACCCTCCCCAAAACAATAACAGTGTGTTCAGTATATATTCCCCCAAATGAAGAACCCAAGGAATTGGAGCTGAATAATTTAATAGAACAACTACCAAGACCCTTTGTTATAATGGGGGACTTTAATAGCCATAATGAAATCTGGGGAAGTAAGAAAACTGACAAAAAGGACAAAGTAATAGAATCTTTATTAAATCAACATCAGTTGTGCATGAACAACAATAAATCCAACACATATCTGCACCCAGCAACAGGCAATAGACCTATCAATATGTGACCCTTCCTTGTTTCTCGATTACAATTGGAAAGTACATGACAACACCTGTGGAAGTGACCACTTTCCAATTCTATTAGAAAACCCCACTGATGAATTGAGTAAAAGAACTCCAAGCTGGAAACTAAGAAAGGCTAACTGGGATGGATTTAAAACTTCATGCCTTGCCCAACTAACCCCAGAAGCCAATAAAAACAATGAAGAAAACATTTTATATTTTACAAACACACTGTTAAACGTAGCTGAAGAACATATACCTAAAAGCTCTACCTCTACAAAGTACAATAGGCCATGGTTCAACGAAGAATGTAAAAAACCCGTCAGATTACAGAAAGCAACTTTACAAAAATTTTAAATAAACCCAACACGAGAAAATTTAAAAACTTACAAAAATAGCCGAGCCAAAGCCTGAAAAATCATCAAATACTCCAAAAGAAGTACATGGAGAAATTACGTTGCCAATATAAATAGTAACACAAAGCAAAAAAAAGTATGGCTGATGATTCGGAAAATAACTGGCCCAAATAACAATACTCCTACAAAACACCTCACTCACAATAATCTGAAAATCATCTCGCCGAAACATTCTCACTAAATTCATCAGCTAAATACCAAAGCAAAAGTTTTCAAATTATCGAAACAAAAGCAGAAAAAGTTAAAATCAAATTTCAAAGCAAAAACACTGAAACTTACAACTAACCTTTCTCTATATCAGAACTAAAAGAATCCCTCAACAAGGCACACAATACAGCAGTTAGACCCGACAAAATACATTATCAGTTCCTAAAAGAATTAGCTGAACCATCTACAAATTTCCTTCTACAAATCTTCAATGATTTATAGAACAGCTGTGACATACCTAAAATATGGAAAGAAACCACAGTTATACCAATACCGAAACTTTTCGAAGACAATACAAATGCCAAAAACAACAGACCCATTACTCTTACCATTTGTCTGCAGAACACTAGAAAGAATAGTAAATGCCAGATTGATGTGGTACCTAGAAACCAATAGATTAATAACAGAATACCAATCTGGTTTCAGAAGCCAAAGAAGCCCTCTGGATCACCTGATTAGAAACATTCATCAGAGAGGATTCTATTAAAAAAGAACATCTAGTGGCAGTTTTCTTCGATATCGAAAAAAGCGTACGACACAACCTGGAAGTACAGCATTGTAAAAGGTCGGAAAAACCTCGGATTAGAAGGCAGGATACCAATATTTATCCAAAACTTCCTTCAAGATAGACGATTTAGAGTAAGAATGGGAGAGGTTTTCTCTGAAGAAAAACAAGAATGGAGAATGGATTAAAATTTTCAAAAGAAAAAACAAAATGCATTCACTTTTGCAACCAACGTAAGCTTCACCTAGATCCAGTACTGAAAATTGACCACACCAAAATACCAATTGTTGAACACTACAAATATCTAGGAGTCATTTTTGACCGCAAACTCTCCTTCATTCCTCATATCAAATACTTGAGAACAAAATGCAACAAAACTATACAATTACTTAGAATTATAGCACACACTAACTGGGGAGGAAGCAAAGAAACATTATTAAGATTATATTGCTCATTTATCAGATCAAGACTCGATTATGGCTGCTTTATATATGGGGCAGCCAGAAAGACATACTTGAAAGAACTAAACATTGTACACCACCAAGGACATTGACTAGCCCTTGGAGCATATAGCACTTCTCTTATTGAAACCTTATACACAGAAGCAGATGAACCACCCCTTACACTAAGACATGAAAAACTGGCTCTCTAATACTCTACAAAGCTGAAATCTTGCCAATCCAACCAAGCTTATGAAATACAAGCAACCCAAAATACAAGCAACACTTTGAAAGATAAGAAGAAACAATAAAACCTTTTGGCCTTCAGATGATGTCGACCCTGCAAGAATCAAAAATACCACTAAATAATATACATGAAGGCATTTTTCCACAAACACCACCCTGGATCATTAAAACTTCCAAAGTGATTCTCAAACTGAATGAACATTCCAAAACTAAAACCCACCCCAGCACTTATCAAGAGAAATTTTATAATATTCTTCCACACCACCCTGATCCCCTCTATGTCTTTACGGATGGATCCAAGGACAATGGTAGGGCAGCATGCATGGCTGTTTTGAACAAAACAGTTCTTAAGAAATCTCTTCCAAGGGAAAACTTTATCTTCACAGCAGAAGACCATGTAATAGACCTAGCTCTCAACATCATCTCGAAGAGTAAGTATAAGAAATTTATTATATTTTCAGACTCACTCTCTGTCTTGCTATCATTAGGAAATAAAACATTTGAGAACCCTCTTATCATCAAACTGTTGAGTAGATTAGACACAATGTCAAATAGAAAAGAAATAATTATATGCTGGATCCCAAGCCACATTGGAGTGAGAGGGAATAAACGAGCAGACTCGACAGCCAAATCGGCCTTAGATCTGACACTCGATAAATCCCGGATCCTATATACTGACCCGAAACTCACAATTAATAAATTTTTTCATACAAAATGGCAACAACAATGAAGCAATAACATCCTCAATAAACTCTTCCAAATTCAGCCCAACTTGGGAGAGTGGAGACCAACATCGAGAAAATCAAGAAGAGAACAAGTTGTTATATCCCGATTGCGAATTGGTCATAGAAGGCTTACTCACTCTTTCCTTTTGAAACAGAAACCACAACCACAGTGTTTGACCTGTCAGACAACTTGCACGGTTAATCACATTCTTATAGAATGCAGAGCTTTTGCTACTATCAGAAAGCGATTTTTCAAAGTTAATAGCTTCACCAATCTGTTCGAGAACATCAAAATAGATGACATTCTGTCCTTCTTGAGAGAGACTGAGTTGTGCCAAAAAATATGACAACTTAAAACTGGTTAATCTTGTGCAAACAAATGAAATTCTACTAATAGAAATTTTTACCTACCTCAGTATTCATTTTGAAATCTTTTGTTGAATATCTATCTATATATATATATATATATGTATACAGAGAGAGAGAGAGAGACAGACAGAATTTGGCATTAAATGACCTACAAGGGTTGACATGCCATAAAACTCAACCAATCAATCTCCTTGAGCGTAAAGTTTTTAATGACACCAGAAAGCACTATTTCCACGCAAATACCATGAACGTCCACATGGATAATGTTTTGTTGTTCTGGAAACAGACTAGGTTGTCCCAGAAAATATAGACTTGGTTACAATACTGAAAACACAACAAACTAATCAACTGAAAGCAAATTATTGTTGAATAGAAATACCATTATGTTTGTGTTAGTAGAAATAGTAGTGAGAAATAATTTTAAAAAAAGTATCATCACTAAATAAATTAATGTCATATAGAAATACTTGAAAATATTTGCTTGTATGCAAGTAAATGAGTTGTTTGGTTTAAATTTGGTATCATTAAATTATGTGTTTACAAACCGTACATGTGTGTAAACAGGCTTTGGCATTAAATAACCTATAGAGGTGTATATGTCATTAAAACCAACTAAACCATGCCAGGAATAAGTTTTTTTAAGGCAAACAGCATGAAGGAACTATTTTAAAAAATTGCTCTCAAAAACATGATCAACTTCTTAAAAACAATTGGCCTCCTGTTAAAGATATATACCATTATGTTTGTGTTAGTAGAAATAGTAGTGAGAAATAATTAAAAAAACACTATCATCACTAAATAAATTAATGTCATATAGAAATACTTGAAAATATTTACTTGTATGCGAGTAAATGAGTTGTTTGGTTTTAGTATGGTATCATCAAATTATGTGTTTACAAACCGTACATGTGTAAACAGGCTTTCGCATTAAATAACCTGTAGATGTTGATATGACATTAAACCCAACCAACCAAGTTATGTGTTAACAAACCATACATATACTATGTATAAACAGGCTTTGGCATTAAATAACCTATAGAGGTTCGATATGCCATTAAAGTCAACCAACCAACAAAATCTGTATCATACAAAACTGAATTAGCTGCATCAGAACTGCTTGACTAAACTCACTAGCTTGAAATAGAAATATTTCTCACAATCAAACTATACTTAGATTTAAACTGCGTTCTTATGCAAAACTGAATTGTTGAAATAGAACTATTTTCATAATAATGGATTTGCCGTTAAATAACCTACAAAGGTTGATATGCCATAAAACCCAAACAATCAACCTACCAGGTATTTACAAAATACTCTATTTTATAAATAATTGCTTCAGATAATAAGAAATTTTTTTTCTTTCATCTTAAAAAAGTCAAAATAAAAACTTACATTTATCTGCATTGCATTGATATGTAACATTATTGTTTTGTATTTTCAGATCCTGTGTCAGTTCTGTATCCAGTCTAGATCTTCCTTGTGATTCTACTGAATTGATTCAAGAATTAGCCTTCGATATGCGTACACACTGTATGTTTACTCTGCTTAAACAAGCTGTTACAGGTAAAATAATCAAATTCTGTATAAGTTATTATTATACCAATAAATAGACCCAAAGGTTTATTCATCATGAGAATAAAAGCATAAAAAGCAAAAAAAAAAAAAAAAGTTACCAGCTAGCTTACCAGTTTTGATCCTTGCTCAACGAGGATAAGACAAAAATATGGAAAATATGTAGGGTGGAGTAAAAAAAAATTTTGTATGGTAGACTATATCAAAATAATATTAAGTTCTAGCAAACATTCTCTACTGGACAAAATATGAATTGTCTCCAATATTTTAAGATGGAATGAAGAGTGTGACTTGCTCAGTATGGACAACAAGTTGACACTAAATTTCTCAGCACAGTCACAGTTTTTTATTAAGTGTTCTGCAATTGAAAACCTTTATGTATTCTTAAGATTATCAGTTGGGCCAATGTTAAAGTTTCTTATTTTTCTCGGGACATTGTTTAATTTTGGGATCTAGCCTTTGCTCAGTTCTTCCTATGTAGCACGAATCGCAACTACACTTAAATAAATTGGAGAATTATTATGATATGGGGAAGAACACTTTTATAGATAGATGTCAGAGTAGGTTTAGTGTTAAAGACAACCATCTGTACAGTTTGTAAGATTTGCTTCACAGATCTATCACTAATTATACCCAGTTAGGGGACATGCAAATAAACAGGGCACCTTTGTACTGATGCCTGTTTAATTATATTAAAGTCAGTTATTTTATTCTTAATAACTGTTTGCAGAACATTCAGGGGAAAAGTGTTGTTGCAAAGAGTTGTAGAGATAAACTCAATCTCAGCATCAGCTCTGTGTATCAAGCTCTTAATTAGTTTAATTTTTTGTTTAGTGGGACAAAAAGAATTCCAACAGTTATAAAGACCTGTAAATGTAGACTTACAGTATATCAAGGTGACAAACCAAAGCATCTAGAAAGGGCAACATAAAATTAGTTTATCTAGTGTAAATCTAAGGGCTGGATGGATATCATTAAGGGAAGTAAAAAAAAACAAGTCTGCCTCAGTCTCACTATTAAAAAGACAAAACATATCATCAACATAATGAAAATAGACTACCAGCTTATTTGGACTAGTCAATATTCCCTTTTCATGAAACCTTATGAAAATACCGCCCTGTCGGCTGGGGCTGTAGAATACACCAATTACACTTCTGCAAAGGGGTAAGACCTCCACTTTCAATGGGTCCACCTGAGGTGCGAGGACAGGATCCTGGTAGTTCGGCAGTCATTGATCCAGCAACAGAGTAGTCATGACTTGTAAAACACAATTTTGGTCCTTACTTGGTCTGACAGGTGTTCAGATAGGCCCAATCCAATCAATCAGCTGATCCCATCATGCCTTAACACACGTTTTTTTCTCCTGTGTTTTATAATCCAATCTGTTCTTGTGGGAAAATGCCTGACCCTTTAGATTGCTAGAAGGTGGGACTGAGAGTCAATTGTGTCAAAAGGAAAGGACTTTTTTGGCTCTGTTAGATTGTTGAGCTATAAAAACCAGAATTTGGCTGAGGCTCAGAATCTTGCTCTTTACATAAGTATGCTAGTAATGTATCCCTGTCTCAACCAAGGCGAATGGGTTTCCCCCTTGGAACATCCCCAACACAAGTTGGACTCTGTGGTGGGTGGTGGAGCATAGGACCAGTGAAAAACAAATTATATATATGGCTTTCTCAAACAAAAAATTCAAATGAAACTTCTCGGTATTAAATTCTTCTGATAACAAAGCTGAATCACCTTTGCCAAGATTCATAGTAATTGAAACTACAAGCTCACCCATAACAAATCTATCTCCGTTCATAATAGAGAGAGTTATATCAAGCAACTTAATGTGATATCTGTTAAAAAAAAAAATTTAAAAAAATGAAACTGCTTGTGGAGGTGGAAAAAAGAAAATATACAGATTTCCTGCTGAAAATGACCGAGTTCCACAATATCACTGTCAAAACTTACCCTCACCACCCTGTCGGCTGGGGCTGTAGAATACACTGACTGCACCTCTGCAGAGGAGTAAGACCCTCCCCCCATAAGGCCATCTGTTGGCTGTGGGTGGCGACCTGTAAGGCACTAGGAGGGAACCCTGGTGGTTGAGCAGTCATTGATCCGGCCACAGACTGGTCAATTGCTTGCAACACATCACTTTGGCCCTTACTTGGTCTGACGGGTGGTCGGATTGGGCCCGATCCGATCAATCAGCTGGTCCTGACATGCCCTAGCATATGTTTGGTTTTCTCCCAATCGTATCATCCAATCTGCTCTTGTTGAACTACTCGATCTACTTTTGTGGAACTATTCCCAACCCTTTATTCCATACATGCTAGAAGGCAGGGGCTAAGGGTCAGTTGTGCTGAGAGTTTGGACTTATGAGCACTGTTAGATTGTTGTGTAATTAAAAGCATAATTTGGCAGAGGCTCAGAATCATACTCTTTGCATGAGTATACTGGTATTGTATCCCTGTCTCAGCCAAGGTGAATAGATTGCCCCCTTGGTTCATTCCCTTCTCAAGTTGGACTCCATGGTGGATGTTGGAGCATAGGACAATTAGCAATCATGGCTTTTTCTTCATCAAAAAAACTTAAATGTACCCTAACGGAAATTGAATCGGACTATGATGGTGTGTCAAGTTTCCCCAGATTCATAATAATTGAATCCACGGAAACACCACTAACAAACCTATCGCTATTTTTAATGGAAAAAGTAATATCCAGTAATATGCCCCCTGTCCACATAAAAAAAACTAAAAAATCAAACTCTGCTCATTGAAGTAGATAAAAGGAAAAATGCCAATTTCCTACCGAAAATGACTAAATTCCATACTATAAATGTAAAAACATACCCTCACAAATCCTTGAATATAAATAAAGGGGTTGTAAGAAGTAAGGAATTGTCATTATGCACAATTGAAGAAATAAAAAAAGAAATGAAGAAAAAAGGTGTAACAGAAGTAAAGAGAGTTACAATGAAAAAAGAGGGTAAACTCATTGAAACTAACACCTACATAATGACATTTGACCAACCCAAAATACCAGAGAAGATAAAAGTAGGCTGCACAATGGAGAGAGTTGAGCAATTCATACCCAATCCATTGTGTTGCTACAATTGTCAAAAATACAGCCATCACGAGGATAATTGTAGAGGTCGCCACGTATGTGGCAAATGTGCTCAAGAAGATCCTGGCCACCACAGTGGTAATTTACTAAGCTTTTTGCTTAGATGTGGCACAAGGCCATATGAAAGGGGCACCCAATAAGACCTGACCACCACAGTGACTATTGTAACAATCCGTATAGGTATGCAAATTGCAGAAGCGATCATCCTGTCTATGCAAGATCTTGTGAGAGTTAGAAACTGGAAAAGGAAATATTGGAAATTAAATACAGTAATAACATTCCATACAATGAAGCGCGGAAAATGATAGTAGGATCTAAGACCACAACCTACTCTCAAGCCATCCAGCACAATAAAACCCAATATAATTACAATAGGATAGTAAAAGAATTGATTCAGCTGGAGCCGGGCGACTGGGAAGGCTATATCAGTGAAATAAGAGCCTCCTTTGATACCAACAAAATTTCAGAGACACCAACTACAAAGGCAGATCTTTTAGCAGACAAAGTGAAGACACCTGCAAAAAATCACCCCTCCACGGTTAAGACCGATCAAGAAAAGAGCATGGAGCTATCACCAATCACACAACCAATTAAATGCGTAACGGAAATCTCCTTCCAAAACAACACCAAAAGATAGGAGATCCCCAATAAGACCACCCACTTGAACAGATACCTCCCCAAACAAGAAACTACAAAAGGACAAGACAAAAATTATTCCAAAACAAAAAACCGTTGAAAGTGAAAATGTTGACTCGAATAACAAATTTAAAAAGACCATAAAAATAAATGATCAAACAGTCCAGATCTAAGGCCTAACAATGAACCACAAAATAATCCTGGATCTATGATCTGCTACCTACTTAACCAGTGACTTTAACCCTCTGCAACACTTCACTTTTCCTTGATTTCACCTGGACGGTGTATGACAACAAATGTGGGAATGACCATTTCCCAATTGTAGTCGAGAGTTTGCACCCTCAAGACAATGACCTCCCCGGTGGAGGTTAAATAAAGCTAACTGGGAAGAATCTTGCTCTCAATGTCAGAAACACTTTCTAGTTAACAATACTGAAACAATTCTCGAATTCTCTGAAAACTCATAAATATAGCTAAAACATGCATTCCACACACCCCAACAACTTATAAACTCGCCTTGTCAGCTGGGGCTGTAGAATACGCCGACTGCACCTCTGCAGAGGGGTAGGACCCCACCAATAGGGCCACCTGTTGTCCATGGGCGGTGACCCATAAGGCGCTAGGACGGGATCCTGGTGGTTGAGTAGTCATTGATCCGGCAACTGAGTGGTCAATGGCTTGCAACACACTACTTTGGCCCTTACTTGGTTTGACAGGGGGTCGAATTGGGCCCAATCCGATCAATCGGCAGGTCTTGTCATGCCCTAGCAGCTGCATATTTTTTCTCCCGAATGTACTAATCAATCTGCATCTGCAGAACAATTCCCAACACTTTTTTATAGGTGCTAGAAGGTGGGGGCTGAGGGTCAATTGTGTTGAAAGTAGAGTTTCGACCTCTGTTAAAATTCCAGGCACTAAAACCAGAAATTAGCAGATACTCGGAATTTCACTCTTGATACGAGTATACTGGTAGTGTATCCCCGTCTTAGCCAGGGCGAATGGGTTTCCCCGCTGGCTTGGACTCCGCGGTGGATGGTTGAGCATAGGACCAATGAAAAACATACACCAATCATGGCTTCTTCTTTCAAGAAATCCAAAAGATCCGACTCTGACTCAGAAACAGAAAATGATTTTCCCAGATTCATCATTATTGAATCATTACAAGATACAAAATTAGATCAACTGTCACCTTTTTAGATTGAAAAATAATATCCAGTAGATCCAACCCAAAAACTGTGAAGAAACTCAGAACTGGAAACCTACTTGTAGAAGTGGAAAGCAAAAAACACGCTGATAACCTTTTGAAAATGGAAAAATTTCATAATCATAAATGTCGTGCCTATCCTCACGCCAAATTAAATACCTCCAAAGGCGTTGTGTGAAGTAAGGAACTCTCACTAGCAACACCGGAAGAGATTGAAATGGCTTTCAAAAAACAAGGAATAAAAGAATGCAGAAGGGTCCCTAATCGCCGAAATGATGAAACAATACAGACCCATACATACATTCTGACTTTTGAGAAACCATCAATAGCAAAAGAAATCAGAATTGGCTACACAATAGAAAGGGTAGAGCAGTATATACCAGCTCCACCGCGATGTTTTAAGTGTCAAAAATTCAGACACCACAAAGAAATATGTAGAGGATGCCAAGTATGTTGCAAATGTAGCGAACGTGAACCAAGTCATATGGAAAACGAATGCAAGAGTATAAAATGCGCAAACTGCCATGAGGAATGCCCTGCCTTTTCAATTTATTATATTTATTTATAAGGAAGAAAAAGAGATAATGTTTATCAAACACACAAAAAATATACCTTTCCCTGAAGCAAGGAAAATTGTTGAAAGCTATATGGGAACTAAAACATATGCTAATGTAGCACAAAAAGTAAATCAACCACCACAGGATAGCACATCAATTGATAAATATAAAAAAAACTAATTGAAAAATTGATAAATTTAAAAGCTAACGAATGGTTAACATTTCAAGAAAACCTTAAAAGAATGCATTCAACTGAAACGAAACAAAGCGAGCTTTGTATAAAAGCGAAAGTAAATACTAATACCAACAGAGAAGAAAACCTTAAAACCACTGAACAAACTAAAGAAAAGCAACAAAGGTCACCGGTACAACCTCCAGACATTAACAAAGATATAAATGAAAATAAAATGAAAGATATTACCATTAAAAAACAAAACCCAACTAAAAGAATTACTCAAACACAGCCCACCCCAATAATCACGCCAAACAAATTTGAAGAGATCGAAGAAATGGAGATTGAAAATAAAACTCCAATCAACAAACCTCAACCAAAAAAGTCTAGAAAATCTAACTAAATGAATAAAATAATCCAACGGAACATCAAAGGAGCAAGGGTCAACTACTGTGAATTGTATCTTCTTATCACAAAATACTACCCAGCAATCATATGCCTCCAAGAAACTCACCTCAAAAACAACACCTCCATTAACATGAAAAACTTTTATTCGTACAACTATATTAAACAGCTGTGGACCTGATAGTGAGACTAACTGTGGCTCTCGACAAAAGAGGGTTCGTTTGTGTCTTGCGTGCAGGGCAGTAATCTGATCCGAAGGAACAAACACCATCATTACGGTGAGTCGGTCTGTATGTGAAAGAAAAGAAAAATACTCACCACTGTTTCAATAATCCACCTTCAGCCCATTCTAAAGGAAAAAAGAGAGGGGGCCCCCGAGCGGTATTTTTATAGGCTGAGGAAATGGATTATGGGTAGAGTGGCGTGAATAAAAACCGACCAATTCCTCTGGTGACGACTTATTTTTTTTTGCATGTTTCTTGGCGAGAAGCAGAAGCAGAGAAAAGGAGAAACAGGAAAAAAGGTGGAAGAGGAACGAAAGGAGAAGCACAGAGAAAAGGAGAGTGAGGAAGAGAAGGAGGAAAGTGGAGGAGGAACGCAAAGAGGGAAGTGGTGTAGCAAGAAACCCGTAAGCACTTTAGACTGAAATCTAAAGGTCCCTGGTTCAATCCCGGGTTCAACACTCAGGGAGATCATCCAACCCAAAACTACAACAGCACACTGATAGACCTTGTGGCGGATCATCTATAATTATTAACAACAACATCCCTCACAGCGAAATTACTCTAAATACAAACATGCAAGCAGTCGCTATATCAGCAACCCTCCCCAAAACAATAACAGTGTGTTCAGTATATATTCCCCCAAATGAAGAACCCAAGGAATTGGAGCTGAATAATTTAATAGAACAACTACCAAGACCCTTGGTTATAATGGGGGACTTTAATAGCCATAATGAAATCTGGGGAAGTAAGAAAACCGACAAAAAGGGCAAAGTAATAGAATCCTTATTAAATCAACATCAGCTGTGCATGTACAACAATAAATCCAACACATATCTGCACCCAGCAACAGGCATATATTCTGTAATAGACCTATCAATATGTGACCCTTACTTGTTTCTCAATTACAATGGGAAAGTACATGACGACACCTGTGGAAGTGACCACTTTCCGATTCTATTAGAAAACACCACTGATGAATTGAGCAAAAGATCTCCAAGCTAAAGGCTAACTGGGATGGATTTGAAACTTTATGCCTTGCCCGACTAACCCCAGAAGCCAATAAAAACAATGAAGAAAACATTTTATATTTTATGAACACACTGTTAAACGTAGCTGAAGAACATATACCTAAAAGCTCTACCTCTACAAAGTACAATAGGCCATGGTTCAATGAAGAATGTAAAAAAGTTGAGAAAATTTAAACACTTACAAACACAGCCAAGCCAAAGCCCGAAAAATCATCAAAGACTCCAAAAGAAGTACATGGAGAAATTACGTTGCCAATATAAATAGTAACACAAAGCCAAAAAATGTATGGCAGATGATTCGGAAAATAACTGGCCAAAATAACAATACTCCTACAAAACACCTCACTCACACTAATCGAAAAATCACAGACGAGAAACATATAGTAAATCATCTCGCCGAAACTTTCTCATAAAATTCATCCGCCAAATACCAAAGCAAAAGTTTTCAAATTATCAAAACAAAAGCAGAAAAAGTTAAAATCAAATTTCAAAGCAAAAACACTGAAACTTACAACCAACCTTTCTCTATAGCAGAACTAAAAGAATCCCTAAACAAGGCACACAATACAGCAGTCGGACCCAACAAAATACATTATCAGTTCCTGAAAGAATTACCCGAACCATCTAAAAATTTCCTCCTAGAAGTCTTCAATGATTTATGGAACCACGGTGACATACCTAAAATATGGAAAGAAACCACAGTTATACCAATACCCAAACCTTTAAAGGTCAATACAAACGCCAAAAACTACAGACCCATTACTCTTAGCAGTTGTATCTGCAAAACACTAGAAAGAATGGTAAATGCCAGATTGATCTGGTACTTAGAAACCAATAGATTAATAACAGAATACCAATCTGGTTTCAGAAGCCAAAGAAGCCCTCTGGATCACCTGATTAGAAACATTTATCAGAGAGGATTCTATTAAAAAGGAACATCTAGTGGCAGTTTTCTTCGATCTCGAAAAAAGCATACGATACAACCTGGAAGTACAGCATTGTAAAAGGTCGGAAAAACCTCAGATTAGAAGGCAGG
The DNA here is from genome assembly GCA_963585895.1 of Sepioteuthis lessoniana. Taxonomy (NCBI): domain Eukaryota; kingdom Metazoa; phylum Mollusca; class Cephalopoda; order Myopsida; family Loliginidae; genus Sepioteuthis; species Sepioteuthis lessoniana. Next base: position 52,072,673 of record OY757915.1, read on the forward strand.
ATACCAATATTTATCCAAAACTTCCTTCAAGATAGACGATTTAGAGTAAGAATGGGAGAGGTTTTCTCTGAAGAAAAACAAGAAGAAATGGGTGTACCTTAAGGCAGTGTATTGTCTGTCACGCTGTTCAGTATAAAAATTAATAATATTGTGGGGATGTCCTCATGGTGTAAGGGTTAAAGCAATGGAATGCGGAATCGTAGCAAGCGAGTTCGTACTTCAGTCTAACGATTACGTTCACTTTCGGGTAAATACCCTTGGGAAAGGTATGAACCCCCTTATCCTCCCAGCTATGGGTTAAATAGTACCACTACTGTTCTTCTAGGAGAATGGCTAAGGCATTAAATAACCTACAAAGGTTGGTATGCCATTAAACAAAGAAACCTAATAATATTGTGAAAAACATGAATAGCGGAACAAATTGTGTGTTGTATGTTTCTGCTAAGAACCATGAATCATATAGAAAGACAACTTCAAATATGCCTTGATAAGTTCCCCAAATGGACCACGGAGAATGGATTAAAATTTTCAAAAGAAAAAGACAAAATGCATCCACTTCTGCAACCAACGTAAGCTCCACCTAGATCCAGTACCGAAAATTGACCACACCAAAATACCAATTGTTGAACACTACAAATATCTAGGAATCATTTTTGACTGCAAACTCTCCTTCATTCCACATATCAAATACTTGAGAACAAAATGCAGCAAAACCAAACAGTTACTTAGAACTATAGCACACACTAACTGGGGAGGAAGCAAAGAAACATTATTAAAATTATATCGCTCATTAATCAGATCAAGACTCGATTATGACTGCTTTATATATGGGGCAGCCAGAAAGACATACTTGAAAGAACTAAATACTATACACCACCAAGGACTTAGACTAGCCCTTGAAGCATATAGCACTTCTCCTACTGAAAGTCTATACACAGAAGCAGATGAACCACCCCTTACACTAAGACATGAAAAACTGGCTCTCTAATACTCTACAAAGCTGAAATCTTGCCAATCCAACCAAGCTTATGAAATATAAGCAACCCGAAATACAAGCAACACTTTGAAAGAAAAGAAAAAACAATAAAACCTTTAACCTTCGGATGATGTCATCCCTGCAAGAATCAAAAATACCACTAAATAGTATACATGAAGGCATTTTTCCACAAACACCACCCTGGATCATAAAAACTCCCAAAGTGATTCTCAAACTGAATGAACATTCCAGAACTAAGACCCACCCCAGCATTTATCAAGAGAAATTTTACAATATTCTCCAACATCACCCCGATCACCTCTCTGTCTTTATGGATGGATCCAAGGACAATGGTAGGGTGGCATGCGTGGCTGATTTGAACAAAACAGTTCTTAAGAAAGCTCTATCAAGGGAAAGCTCTATCGTCATAGAAGCCCATGCAATAGACCTAGCTCTCAACATCATCTCGAAGAGTAAGCATAAGAAATTTATCATATTTTCAGACTCACTCTCTGTCTTGCTATCATTCGGAAATAAAGTATTTGAGAACCCTTTTATCATCAAACTGTTGAGTAGATTAGACACAATGTCAAATAGAAAAGAAATAATTATATGCTGGACCCCAAGCTACATTGGAGTGAGAGGGAATGAACGAGCAGACTTGGCAGCCAAATCGGCCTTAGATCTGACACCCGATAAATCCAGGATCCCATATACTGACCCGAAACCAACAATTAATAAATTTTTTCACACAAAATGGCAACAACAATGAAGCAATAACATCCACAATAAACTCTTCCAAATTCAGCCCACCTTAGGAGAGTGGAGACTAGCATTGAGAAAATCTAGAAGAGAACAAGTTGTTATATCCCGATTGCGAATTGGTCATACAAGGCTTACTCACTCTTTCATTTTGAAACAGGAACTACAACCACAGTGTATAAGCTGCCAGACAACTTACACGCTTAAACACATTCTAATAGAATGCAGAACTTTCGCTGTTATCAGGAAGCGATTTTTCAAAGTAAATAGCTTAACTGATCTGTTCGAGAATGTTAAAATAGATGACATTCTGTCCTTCTTGATAGTGACAGAGTTGTACCAAAAAATATGACAACTTAAAACTGGCTAATCTCTTGCAAACGACTGAAATCCTGCTAATAGAAAATGTTACCTATCTAAGTATTCATTTTGAAATCTTTGGTTGATATGTATGTATATATAGACAGAATTTGGCGTTGAATGACCTACAAAGGTTGATATGCCATAAAAACCAAACAAACAAACCAAACCAAACCTTATGCTACTCTGAATTATTTGAAATTGAACTGTTTTTGTACTGAACTGAAATGTTATATAACTGCTTGAATAAACTGAATTGATTGGAATATAAACGTTCTTGACAAACTGTGTACTCATGTTAAACTGAATTGTTTAAATAGAACTGATTAGTTCCATAAAAATGGATTTGGCCTTAAATAACCTACAAAGGTTGATATGCCATAAAACCCAACCAACCAAACCCAACCAACCATCAACATTAAATAAAGAAATCATTTTTTGCTGGATTCCAAGCCACGTTCGGGTGAGAGGAAATCATAGAGCAGACATGGCAGCAAAATCGGCTTTAGACTTGACCCCCGACAAGTACAACATCCCATACACCGATCTGAAACCTAAAATAAATAACTTCCTCCATAAAAAATGGCAACAATGCTGGAATAGAAATACCAATAATAAACTATTTCAGATTAAACCCTTTTTGGAAGAATGGTGCCCAGCCTTCCAAAAAAAGTAACTATAACGCAATTGCGTATTGGTCACAGCAGACTTACGCACTCTTTTATACTCGAGCAAGAACAGCAACCACAGTGCTTGACATGCCAAGCGCCCTGCACAATCAAACACATTCTCCTTGAGTATAAAGTTTTTAATGACACCAGAAAGCGCTATTTCCATGCAAATACCATGAAGGACTTATTTGAGAACATCTACATGGGTAATGTTTTGTCGTTCTTGAAAGAGACCAGGTTGTACCAGAAAATATAGACTACAATCCTAAAAACACAACAAACTAACCAACTGAAAGCAAATTATTACTGAATAGAAATACCATATTTGTGTTAGTAGAAATAGTAGTGAGAAATAATAAAAAAAACAAAAAACACTATCATCACTAAATAAACTAATGTCATATAGAAATACTTGAAAATATTTGCTTGTATGCAAGTAAATGAGTTGTTTGGTTTAAGTTTGGTATCATTAAATTATGTGTTTACAAACCGTACATGTGTATAAACAGGCTTTGGCATTAAATAACCTATAGAGGTGTATATGTCATTAAAACCAACCAACCAACTAAACCATGCCAGGAATAAGTTTTTTTAAGGCAAACAGCATGAAGGAACTATTTTAAAAAATTGCTCTCAAAAACATGATCAACTTCTTAAAAACAATTGGCCTCCTGTTAAAGATATAGACTATGTTACCAACACCTTCGACCATCAAGTTTATACAAACAAAAACCTTTGAAATTTATATACACACACATATATACATATCAGAATTTAACGCTCAATGACCCTTAAGAGGTCAATTTGCCATAAAACACAACCATCACCAACCTAAACATTTGCATTTAGAAATCATATATATAATATATGTGTAAAAAGGCTCTGGCATTAAATAACCTATAGCGGTTGATATGCCATTAAATCCAACCAACCAATTGACCAAGTTCTTTTGGAATTTCACCACAATGGATAGAGTATATGGTCATGTGTATTTTTTTTCTTCACCCTACATATTTCCCTTTTTTTTTCTGTTTCCTGTTTTATACAATATTATCCTCGATTTAGCACTGTTTAGCGTGGATCGAAACTCATTAGCTGGCTTGTCACCTTTTTTTTGTTTGTTTTTTTATGTTTTTATCCTCATGATGAATAAAACTTTGGGTCTATTTATTGCTATGATCAAATTTTGTACCTCTAAAAATATAATTATTATTACATACTCTATATGAAATTATCAAACACTATTGACTTTGCTTATCTTTTTCCTTTCTATAAAGTACAAGACTAATTCTTTTAATTCTGTCATGTAGCATTGCACTTGCTCAGGATACTTGTTACTTTACTCATTAATCATTTGCTGTCAAAATCAGTTTTCTAATACATTGCAGCAGTATGATCACTATATTTCAGTTAAAATTTGAAAAGATAAAAAGAACAGTTTGAATTAGTATTCATTTCTAAATATTAATCTCTGTAATTCAACAAAATCTTAAAACTATTATTTTTGATCTACTATTTTACAGATGTAAAATCTTTGCATTCAAAAGAGACTTGGGCTGTGGAATCAGATGATGAATATGGAGGAACAACTCAACTGGTCAGTTTTGCTTGTTATCTCTTAATTAGTATTGATGGTATTTGTAAATGAAGTTGGTAATAATGGAACTGAAATCCAGCAGTTAAATCATGTCATTGCCAATAATTTCTATTTATAAATGAAGCTTTTACTCATTTTGTTTCAATTATTTGTAAGAATACCTTATTGATAATGATGAACAATATTGACTTTAAATATTAATCAGTTCATATACAATGTACATTACTACTTGCATCAGTCTTTGAGGTTTGCAGATTGGCTATATAGGTAGGGAGATCTGAAAAGATTTACTGACTGTATATCATCATCAATGCGAGCTGAAAGTTAGGATCGCCCTGTTGGCTTGAGCTGTAGAATACGCCGACTGCACCTCTGCAGAGGGGTAAGACTCACCCCCACCAATGGGGCTGCCTGTTGGCCGTTGGTGGCGACCCATAAGGTGCTAGGACGGGATCCTGGTGGTTGAGCAATCATTGATCCAGCAGCTGAGCGCTCAATGGCTTGCAACACACTACTTTGGCCCTTACTTGGTCTGATGGGCGGTCGGATTGGGCCTGATCTGCTCAATCGGCTGGTCTTGTCATGCTTGAGCTTATTTGTAGGTTTGTTTTTTTTTTCCCGATCGTATCGTACAATCTGCTCTTGTGGAACTACTCGATCAACTTTTGCGGAACTATTCCAAACACTTCATTCCATACGTGCTAGAAGGCGAAGACTGGGGGTCAGTCTCAGCCAAGGCGAATGGGTTGCCCCCTTGGCTTATTCCCTTCTCAAGTTGGACTCCATGGTGGGTGGTGGAGCATAGGACCAGCGAATAACAATTACCAATCATGGCTTTTTCTTCTACCCTAACAGAAACTGAATCAGACTACGAAGGTGTGGCAAGTTTCCCCAGATTCATAATAATTGAATCCACGGAAACGCCAATAACAAACCTATTGCCATTTTTGATTGAAAGAGTAATATCTAGTAATATGACCCCCATTCACATATAAAAACTTAAAACTAAAACTCTGCTCTTTGAAGTAGATAAAAGGAAAAATGCAGATTTCCTACTGAAAATGACTAAATTCCATACTAAATATTTAAAAACTTACCCTCACAAATCCTTGAATATAAGTAAAGGGGTTGTAAGAAATAAGGAATTGTCATTATGCACAATTGAAGAAATAAAAAGAAATGAATAAACAAGGTGTAACAGAAGTAAAGAGAGTTACAATGAAAAAAGAGGGTAAATTCATTGAAACTAACACCTACATAATGACATTTGACCAACCCAGAACCTGGAGAAGATAAAAGTAGGCTACACAATAGAGAGAGTTGAGCAATTCATACCCAATCCATTGCGTTGCTACAATTGTCAAAAATACGGCCATCACAAGGATAATTGTAGAGGTCGACAAGTATGTATCAAATGTGCTCAACAAGATCCTGACCACCACATTGACAATTGTAACAATCCGTATAGGTGTGCAAATTGTGGAGGCGATCATCTTGTCTATGCAAGATCTTGTGAGAGTTGGAAACTGGAAAAGGAAATATTGGGAATTAAATACAGTAATAACATTCCATACAACAAAGCGCAGAAAATGATAGTAGGATCTAAGACCACAACCTACTCTCAAGCCATCCAGCGCAATAAAACCCAATATAACTACAATAGGATAGTAAGAGAATTGATTCAGCTGGAGCCGGGCGACTGGGAAGGCTATATCAATGAAATAAGAGCCTCCTTTGATACCAACAAAATTACAGAGACACTAACTACAAAGGCAGATCTTGTAGCAAACAAAGTGAAGACGCCTGCACAAATTCACACCTTCACGGGTAAGACCAATCAAGAGAAGAGCATGGAGCTATCACCAATCACACAACCAATTACATGTGTAACAGAGAAATCTCTTTCCAAAACAACACCAAAAGATAGAGATCCCCAATAAGACCACCCACTTGAACAGATACCTCCCCAAACAAGAAACTACAAAAAGACAAGACAAAAATTACTCCAAAACAAAAGACCGTTGAAAATGAAAATGTAAACTCTAGTAACAAATTCAAAATCTTAGAAAAGATGGAAATAGAAAACAGCCCCCAAGTACATAAACATAAAAACCATAAAAATAAACGATCAAACAGTCCAGATCCACGGCCTAACAATGAACCACAAAATAATCCAGTGGAACTGCTGCAGAATCAAAGCCAATAAGAGCAAACTGCTCTTACTGATGACTCAATAACAACCTGCCATTGTCTGCCTTCAAGAAACATTTCTTTAAATTGATGATGATATCTCATCAAAAAAACACCAAAGTTACAATTTCATTAACAATACCAGTCATAGAGCTTCGGGTGGTGTCTCAATCCTTATTAGTAATGACATACCTCAAAGCAAAATCCACCTCAACACTCAACTCCAAGCAATAGCTGTCAAAGTGACTTTACACAGAACAATTGATGTCTGCTCCATATATATTCCACCTCATGATGCCATATATGAAAGTGAAATCAACAACATATTACAGCAACTACCCACACCTTTTATTCTACTTGGCGATTTTAACAGCCATAACACCATGTGAGGCTGTAGAAGCACAAACCACAAAGGCCAAACTCTTGAAAATATCATTAACAATAATAATATCTGGTTATTCAACAAAAAATAACCAACACACCTGGATCCATCATCTGCTACCTACTCAGACATTGATTTAACCCTCTGCGACACTTCACTTTTCCTTGATTTCACCTGGAGCGTGTATGACAACACATGTGGGAGCGACCATTTCCCAATTGTACTCGAGAGTTTGCACCCTCAAGATGACGACCTTCCCCAGTGGAGGTTAAATAAAACTAACTGGGAAGAATTTTTCTCTCAAAGTCAGAAACACCTCCTAGTAAACAATACCGAAACCATTCTCAATTCTCCGAAAATCTCTTAAATATAGCTAAAACATGCATTCTACACAACCCAACAACTCATAAACGAGACAGACCTTGGTTCAGCAAAGAATGTAAACAGGCTATTCTAACATAAAAACGGTTTGGCTCATAATTCGGAAAATAGCTGGTAAAAAACAATCAATTCCATTAAAACACCTCTCCGTAACAAACCACAAAATTACAGGTAAAAAGGCCATTGCAGATCTTCATTTTCTAAAAACTCCTCCAGCCAATTCAACACAGAATTCTATAAAATCAAACCCACCCTCAAAAAGAAAAAAATAAGGTTTTCTTCAAATAACTCTGAAGAATACAATAATCCATTTGCCGTAACTGAACTAGTAGACTCCATAAAAAAATCCAAACACTCAGCTGTCGGTCCTGATGAAGTATTGCCCAGTCAGCTGGGGCTGTAGAATACACTGACTGCACCTCTGCAGAGGGGTAAGACCCCCCCCTAACGAGTGTCCTGGATATGACACTAAACAATCTGATGGTGAGGTTCCAGCAGTGCTGGAGCTTTGGGGAATGCGGAGTACCCCTTCATTGCCATCGCTCCCAGGTCCACTCTGGCCCCGAGTGGTAGCACCTGATAGGGCCCTATCTATGAGTTAAATAGAACTAACAGCATACTTATACTAAAATGAATTGAGTAAACTGAATAGCTTGAAATAGAAACGTTTTTGACAATTAAACCATACTTATACTTAAACTGCGTGCTTATGCTTAACTGAATTATTTCAAATAGAACTGTTTTTCGACATTAAAAGTGTATTTACACTTAACTGAATTATTACATATAACTGCTTGAATAGTTTGAAATGGAAATGTTTTTGACAGTTAAACTGTGTACTTATGCTAAACTGAACTGTTTTCAATAGAACAGATTATTTACATAAAAATGGATTTGGTGTTAAATAACCTACAAAGGTTGATATGCCATAAAACCAAACAAACCAACCAACCTGATGAAGTACACAACGAGTTTCTCAAGCAGCTACCAGACAAATCAGTCAAATGCCTAATAAAGCTATATAATAATATTTAGATGAATGGTACTTTCCCAGAAACATGGAGACAATCAATAATTGTCCCGTTCCCCAAATCAGGCAGATATATTGAATCTGTAGTATTATCGACCCATCACATTGACTAGTTGCCTTTGTAAGAAGATGGAGCAGATGACAAACTGTAGACTAACATTGTATCTCTAGACAAATGGTCTAATAACAAATATGCAAAAGGGATTCCAGAAAAGGAGAGGAACCATAGATCATTTGATACGACCTAAAACCTTCATCAGAGAAGCCTTCATAAGAAAACAACATCTAATGGCAGTTTTTCTTTACTTTGAAAAAGCTTATGACATTACGTGGAAGTATGGTATTATGCGTGACCTACACGATCAAGGCTTAAGAGGAAGACTGCCGATGTTCATAAAAAACTTTCTCTTTGAAAGAACATTTAGGGTACACGTGGGATCCACATTTTAAGACTTGACAACATCAAGAGGAGTGTCTTCTGCAAGGCAGCATCCTCTCTGTCACTCTCTTCTCCATCAAAATCAATAATATTGTAAAATGTCTAACCCCCTTAATCGACTGTGCTCTCTACGTCGACGACTTCGTCACATGCTATATGGCCACTCATATGAACATAGTAGAGCGACAACTCCAGCAAACTTAAACAAAATAAATAAATGGGCAAGAGAAAATGAATTTAAATTCTCCAAGTCTAAAATTAAATGAGTGCATTTTTGCTCTCTAAGGAAAATGCACAATAACCCTATCCTAAAAATTGATGACTCCAAATTACCAGTTGTTAAAGAATACAAATTCCTCAGCGTAATATTCAATAAAAAACTTTCATTCATCCCTCACATAAAAAACCTGGAAAACAAATCAAATTTTCCGAGTCATTGCCCACACAGAGTGGGGAGCTGACTATCAAACTCTCATTAAGTTATATAGAAATACTTGAAAATACTTACTCTTAAGCGAGTAAATGTGTTATTTGTTTTTAGTACGGTATCATTAAATTATGTGTTTACGAACTGTACTTATGTGTAAACAGGCTTTGGCATTAAATAACCTATAGAGGTTGATATGCCATTAAACCCAATCAACCAACCATCTAATTAAGTTATATAGAACTCTTTTCCGCTCTCAACTTGACTATGGCGTTTTCATATAGAGATCTTCTTGGAAATCTCATCTGAAACAACTTGACCCTATTCACCATGAAAGCTTAAGACTGGTATTAGGAGCATTTAACACTTCTCCAATTGACAGCCTATACATCAAAGTTCCCAAAGCACCTCTACAGATCAAAAGTGAAAAATTAGCCCTTCAGTATTATACCAAACTTAAATCTTCTCCATCTAACCCAGCATATGACTGCACTTTTGATCTAAAATACACACAATATTTCGACCAAAAAGAAAAATCAAGTAAGGTGCTAGGACGGGATCCTGGTGGTTGAGCAGTCATTGATCCGGCAACAGAGTCATCAATGGCTTGCAACACACTACCTTGGCCCTTACTTTGTCTGACGGGTGTTCGGATTGGGCCTTATCCGATCAATCGGCTGGTCTTGTCATGCCCTAGCACCTGCATCTTTTTTCTCCCGAATGTACTTATCAATCTGCATCTGCGGAACAATTTTCAACTCTTTTTTATAGTGTCAATTGTCTTGAGAGTGGAGTTTTGACCACTGTTAAATTTTCAGGCATTAAAACCAGAAATTAGCAGATACTTGGAATTTCACTCTTGATACGAGCATACTGGTAATGTATCCCTGTCTCAGCCAGGGTGAATGGGTTTCCCTGCTGGCTTATTTCCAACACAAGTTGGACTCCGCAGTGGGTGGTTGGTGGTTGACCAATGAAAAACATACACCAATCATGGCTGCTTCTTTCAAAAAATCCAAAAGATATTTATCTGACTCCAACTCAGAAACAGAAAGTGACTTTCCCAGATTCATCATTATTGAATCATTACAAGATACAAAATTAGATCAACTGTCAACTTTTTTGATTGAAAAAATAATATCCAGTACATCCAACCCAAAAACGGAAAAAAAACCTCTGAACTGGAAACCTGCTTGTAGAAGTGGAAAGCAAAAAACACGCTGAAAATCTATTGAAAATGGAGAAATTTTATAATCTATCCACACGCCAAATTAAATACCTCCAAAGGCATTGTGAGAAGTAAGGAACTCTCACTAGCAACACCAGAAGAGATTGAAATGGCTTTCAAAACACAAGGAATAAAAGAATACAGAAGGGTCACTATTCGCCGAAATGATGAAACAATACAGACCTATACATACATTCTGACTTTTGAGAAACCATCAATAGCAAAAGAAATCAGAATTGGCTACACAATAGAAAGGGTAGAGCAGTATATACCAGCCCCCTGCGATGTTTAAGTGTCAAAAATTTGGATGCCACAAAGAAATATGCCGAGGACACCAAGTATGTGGCAAATGTGGCGAACGTGACCCAAGTTATATGGAAAATGAATGCAAGAGCATGAAATGCACAAACTGCCATGAGGAACACCCTGCCTTTTCAAGAAGTTGTGCTATTTATAAGAAAGAAAAAGAGATAATGTTTATCAAACACACAAAAAATATACCTTTCCCTGAAGCAAGGAAAATTGTTGAAAGCTATATGGGAACTAAAACATATGCTAATGTAGCACAAAAATTAAATCAACCACCCCAGGATAGCACATCAATTGATAAATATAAAAAACTAATAGAAAAATTGATAAATTTAAAAGCTAACGAATGGTTAACATTTCAAGAAAACCTTAAAAGAATGCATTCAACTGAAACAAAACAAAGCGAGCCTTGTCTAAAAGCGAAAGTAAATACTAATACCAACACAGAAAAAAACCCTAAAACCACTAAACAAACTAAAGAAAAGTGGCAAAGGTCACCGGTACAACCTCCAGACATTAACAAAGATATAAATGAAAATAAAACGAAAGATATTACCATGAAAAAACAAAACCCAACTAAAAGAATTACTCAAACACAGCCCACCCCAATAATCACATCAAACAAATTTGAAGAGATCGAAGAAATGGAGATTGAAAATAAAACTCCAATCAACAAATCCCAACCAAAAAAGTCTCAAAAATCTAAACTAAATGAATAAAATAATCCAATGGAACATCAGAAGAGCAAGGGTCAACAACTGTGAATTGTTACTACTTATTACAAAATACTACCCAGCAATCATATACCTCCAAGAAACTCACCTCAAAAACAACACCTCCATCAACATGAAAAACTATTATTCATACAACTATATTAAACAGCACACTGATAGACCTTGTGGCAGATCATCTATAATTGTAAACAACAACATCCCTCACAGCGAAATTATTCTAAATACAAACATGTTAGCAATCGTTATATCAGCAACCCTCCCCAAAACAATAACAGTTTGTTCAGTATATATTCCCCCAAATGAAGAACCCAAGTAATTGGAGCTGAACAATACAATAGAACAACTACCACGACCCTTGGTTATAATGGGGGACTTTAATAGCCATAATGAAATCTGGGGAAGTAAGAAAACCGACAAAAAGGGTTAAGTAATAGAATCTTTATTAAATCAATATCAGTTGTGTATGTACAACAATAAATCCAACACATATCTGCACCCAGCAACAGGCACATATTCTGCAATAGACCTATCAATATGTGACCCTTCCTTGTTTCTCAATTGCAATTGGAAAATACAGGACGACACCTGTGGAAGTGACCACTTTCCAATTCTATTAGAAAACACCACCAATGAATTGAGTAAAAGATCTCCAAGCTGGAATCTGGGAAAGGCTAACTGGGATGGATTTAAACCTTCATGCTTTGCCCAACTAACCCCAGAAGCCAATAAAAACAATGAAGAAAACATTTTATATTTTACGAACACACTGTTAAACATAGCTGAAGAACATATACCTAAAAGCTCTACCTCTACAAAGTACAATAGGCCATGGTTCAATGTAGAATGAAAAAATGGTGTCACATTACGGAAAGCAACTTTTAAAAAATTTAAGATAAACCCAACACGAGAAAATTTAAACACTTACAAACACAGCCAAGCCAAAGCCCGAAAAATCATCAAAGACTCCAAAAGAAGTACATGGAGAAATTATGTTTCCAAAATAAATAGTAACACAAAGCCAAAAAATGTATGGCAGATGATTCAGAAAATAACTGGCCCAAATAACAATACTCCTACAAAACACCTCACTCATAATAATCTGAAAATCACAGATGAGAAAGATATAGCAAATCATCTCGCTGAAACTTTCTCACAAAATTTATCCACCAAATACCAAAGCAAAAGTTTTCAAATTATCAAAACAAAAGCAGAAAAAGTTAAAATCAAATTTCAAAGCAAAAACACTGAAACTTACAACCAACCTTTCTCTATAGCAGAACTAAAAGAATCCTTCAACAAGACACACAATGCAGCAGTCGGACCCAACAAAATATATTATTAGTTCCTGAAAGGATTACCTGAACCATCTAAAAATTTCCTCCTAGAAGTCTTCAATGATTTATGGAACCACTGTGACATACCTAAAATATGGAAAGAAACCATAGTTATACCAATACCAAAACCTTTCAAAGACAATAGAAATGCTAAAAACTACAGACCCATTACTCTTACCATTTGTCTGCAAAACACTAAAAAGAATGGTAAATGCCAGATTGATCTGATACTTAAAAGCCAATGAATTAATAACAGAATACCAATCTGGTTTCAGAAGCCAAAGAAGCCCTATGGATCACCTGATTCGATTAGAAACATTCATCAGAGAGGCTTCTATTTAAAAAGAACATCTAGTGGCAGTTTTCTTTGAGCTCAAAAAAGCATACGACTCAACCTGGAAGTACAGCATTGTAAAAGATCTGAAAAACCTTGGATTAGAAGGCAGAATGACAATATTTATCCAAAACTTCCTTCAAGATAAACAATTTAGAGTAAGAATGGGAGAGGTTTACTCTGAAGAAAAACAAAAAGAAATGGGTGTACTTCAAGGCAGTGTATTGTCTGTCACGCTGTTCAATATAAAAATTAATAATATTTTGAAAAACATTAATAGCGGAACAAACTGTGCGTTGTATGTTGTTGACTTCCTGATCTGCTACAGAGCAAGAAACATGAATCATATAGAAATACAACTTCAAATATGCCTTGATAAGGTCCACAAATGGACCACGGAGAATAGATTAAAATTTTCAAAAGAAAAAACAAAATGCATCCACTTCTGCAACCAACGTAAGCTCCACCTAGATCCAGTACTGAAAATTGACCACACTAAAATACCAATTGTTGAATGCTAAAAATATCTAGGAATCATTTTTGACTGCAAACTCTCCTTCATTCCACATATCAAATACTTGCGAACAAAATGCAACAAAACCATACAATTATTTAGAACTATAGCACACACTAACTGGGGAGGAAGCAAAGAAACATTATTAAAATTATATCGCTCATTAATCAGATCAAGACTCGATTATGGCTGCTTCATATATGGGGCAGCCAGAAAGACATACTTGAAAGAACTAAACACTATTCACCACTACGGGCTTAGACTAGCCCTTAGAGCATATCGCACTTCTCCCATTGAAAGCCTATACACAGAAGCAGATGAACCACCTTTTACACTAAGACATGAAAAACTGGCTCTCCAATACTCTACAAAGCTGAAATCTTGCCCATCCAACCCAGCTTATGACTGCACCTTCAACCCAAAATACAAATAACACTTTGAAAGAAAAGAAAAATCAATAAAACCTTTTGGTCTTAGGATGATGTCGACCCTACAAGAAACAAAATACCACTAAATAATATACAGTAAAGCACTTTTCCACAAACGCCATGCTGGATCATTAAAACTCCCAAAGTGATTCTCGAACTGAATGAACATTCCAAAACTAAAACCCACCCGAGAGAAATTTTACAATATTCTCCAACACCACCCTGATCACCTCTATGTCTTTACAGATGGATCCAAGGACAATGGTAGGGCAGTGTACGCAGCTGTTTTGAACAAAACAGTTCTTAAGAAAGCTCTTCCAAGGGAAAGCTCTATCTTCACAGCAGAAGCCCGTGCAATAGACCTAGCTCTCAACATCATCTCGAAGAATAAGCATAAGAAATTTATAATATTTTCAGACTCACTCTCTGTCTTGCTATCATTAGGAAATAAAAAATTTCAGAATCCTCTTATCAAACTGTTAAGTAGATTAGACTCAATGTCAAATAGAAAAGAAATAATTACATGCTGGACCCCAAACCATATTAGAGTGAGATGGAATGAACGAGCAGACTCGGCAGCCAAATCGGTCTTAGATCTGACACCCGATAAATCCAGAATCCCATATACTGACCTGAAACCAACAATTAATAAATTCCTTCACACAAAATGGCAACAACAATCGAGCAATAGCATTCACAATAAACTCTTCCAAATTCAGCATCGAGAAAATCGAGAAGAGAACAAGTTGTTATATCCCGATTGCGAATTGGTCATACAAGGCTTACTCACTCTTTCATTTTGAAACAGGAACCACAACCACAGTGTTTAACCTGCCAGACAACTTGCACAGTTAAACACATTCTTATAGAATGCAGAACTTTCACTGTTATTAGAAAGCGATTTTTCAAAGTAAATAGCTTAACCGATCAGTTTGAGAACGTCAAAATAGATGACATTTTGTCCTTCTTCAGAGAGACAGAAAATATGACAACTTAAAACTGGTTAATCTTGTGCAAACAAATGTAATCCTGCAAATAGAAAATTCTACTTACCTTAATATTCGTTTACATATCTTTGGTTGAATATGTATGTATATATAGACATAATTTGGCGTTAAGTGACCTAGAAGGGTTGATATGCCATAAAAGTCAAACAACCAACCAACCAACAATATTTCGACCAAAAAGAAAAATCAATTAGACCATTTGGCCTCCGTATGGAGCCTATTTATTAAGATTCCACCATGCCTCTAAATAATATCCATTAAAGCATCTTGCCACAAATACCACCTTGGATCATTAAAAATCCAAAAGTTAACCTCCAACTGAATCAACTCCATAAAACAAAGACACATCCCTTCACCTACCAAGAAAAACATCAAAATATCCTCCAACAACATCCCGACTACCTATGTATCTATACAGATGGATCCAAAGACAACAATAAAACAGCATGTGCAGCAATCTTAAACAAAATAATAAAAACAAAAGCTCTTCCAATGGAAAGTTCTATTTTCACAGCTGAGGCCTGTGCAATAGATTTGGCTCTCAACATTATCTCAAAAGAAAAACACAAAAAATTCATCATATTCTCAGACTCACTCTCTGTCCTATTATCATTAAACAATAAAAAACTAGAGCACCCACTTATTATCAAACTACTTTGCAGACTACAGTCAACATCAAACAAAGAAATCTTTTTTTGCTGGATTCCAAGCCACATTGGGGTGAGAGGAAATCATAGAGCAGATGTAGCAGCAAAATCGGCTTTAGACTTGATCCCTGACAAGTACAACATCCCATACACCGATCTGAAACCTAAAATGAGTAATTTCCTCTGTAAAACATGGCAACATTGCTGGAATAGAAATACCAATAATAAACTATTCTAAGTTAAACCCTTTTTGGGAGAATGGTGCCCAGGTTTCCGAAAATCACGAAAAGGACAAGTAACTATAACACGATTGCGTATTGGTCACAGTAGACTTACGCACTCTTTTATACTTGAACAAGAACAGCAACCACAGTTCTTGACATGCCAAGCACCCTGCACAATCAAACACATTCTCCTTGAGTATAAAGTTCTTAATGACACCAGAAAGCGCTATTTCCATGCAAATACCATGAAGGACTTATTTGAGAACATCTACATGGATAATGTTTTGTCGTTCTTGAAAGAGACCATGTTGTACCAGAAAATATAGACTACAATCCTGAAGACACAACAAACTAACCAACTGAAAGCAAATTATTGTTGAATAGAAATACCATTATGTTTGTGTTAGTAGAAATTGTTGTGAGAAATAATAATAAAAAAAAGATATTATCATCACTAAATAAACTAATGTCATATAGAAATACTAGAAAATACCTAATCATATGCGAGTGAATGAGTTGTTTGGTTTTAGTATGGTATCATTAAATTATGTGTTTACAAACCATACCTATGTGTAAACAGGCTTTGGCATTAAATAACCTATAGAGGTTGATATGCCATTCAAACCAACCAACCTTCACCATCAAGAACAAAGTCGCCTATGGGAATGAATAAACAGTGCAATGCTATCCTATTGTATAGAAAGCATGGATAGTGACACAGACTACATTGTTGCCAGCTTTGATCTGGAAGGCATAACAAATAACTATAATACTTGAAACCATTCAACAGATTAGCTCGATCACTTTTTTTAGATGTTACCTACAAATCATCCGCTTAAAAAGTAAAAATGAAACTACCAACTAACTAATCTCTTGCATGTCATGCATATTTATTTAAATGTGTGCAAATAAATGACTGAAGTTAAATTGTTGCTGGTGCATATACTATTTGACTGTGTGTAAACCAACAATTAAAAGTAAATAGAATGATTTGTATCAGATGGAGATACATGAAATCATTTAACTGTGGAAAAAAATATGCTCAGGCTTGTTGAAGAATATTATTAACAAAATTTTTACAGATCATATGTATAATCATGTGCAAACAAATTGCCGATGTTGGGCTGAATTGTTAATGTTATGTAGCGTTGCTTGAAGCTGTTTGATTGTCTGTTAGAATGTTATCTATTAAGAATTAATCTTAGGTTTAATATGTGTATAAGCAAGGTTTAGTATTGAATGGTCTGCAAGGGTTGATGTGCCATAAAGCCCAACAAATCAAAGAAACCAACCAAACTAGAGAACATCTTGAGTTTTCCAATAATAAAAGCCACCTTTTCACCAAAATCTGGCCAAATATAATCAAATACTATAAAACCTTTACTCTAATACCCACATAGAAGACAAAACCAATCTAACCTTTCTTGGCAGAGGTTGATATGCTATGAAACAAAATTCAAACAAGTCCTCTAAATGACATCTTGTGTCCATCACTTACTTCCCCAGTAGTACCCAGTATGTCTTGATCATCTTTCTTGGATAGTTTGTTAGAAAAGAGGTAAGTGGCTGTACAGTTTCTGCTTGGTAGTGTGCTGCTTCTGAGATTTGTTCAAAACAGCACACAGTGTTCTTGTGTTGTTCTCATCTAAATTTTTCTCCCAGTGTTTCCATTCTCTTAAACTGTGACAGTTTCAAACAATCAACCTAAGGGACTTTTTCAAAAAGACTGTTGCAGAAGAATGTTGATTTTTAAAAAAAGGAAAAATCTTTCTATCAAAATCTGACCAAATATTATCAAATACTATCATAAAAACCCATACTCTAAACCAATATAAAAGACAAAACTGATCTACCCTTTTTTAAATGATCCTCAGAGGTTGACAAATTCCAGGTGTTTTATTCAGTCCAAGTGGTGCAGGACTGACATGGCTACAGCTTGGAAGAATTCCCATTTTATCAAAGAAATCAATTTCCATATATGACTTAGTGCAGTTATGTTCAGGTTCAAATTTTTAAAGAGCATTAACTCAAAATAACTTCAGCTCTCAACTACCAGAATTCCATATACTTATGTCTGTCATATAATTTCTATTCGGTGCACCATTTCATAGAACTGTTAAAGAATTAGTCTCATGAAATAAACATTATCTTCTCACAATGTTACGTTCCGCCCTCTGGTCAAACAAACGACAACACAGAATTTGTATATAACAATATATATTTATTTTCTCGACGGACGCTTGTGTGAAGTAGGAGCAGTCAGGAGAGGAATTAAGACCGTTCGTCGATGAGGCTTGAACTTTTCGATGTCAGGAGACGAAGGCCGAGACAACGCACACTGCGTGACGACGAGAGAGGTTTCGTGAACAGCGGGATCCTTATTTCTCTATCTTCTTCTGTTCAATTCGTCGGCCTTATATTACCTTCAAACTCCCACGCAGAGATAAAGACATGCCTCTACACCTCTGCAATCTTCCTGATCTCAGGCGATTGGGATGTGTTACTTCCGCTCATTTGGAATGGCCTGTGTGATCGTCGTCGAGCGGAAATAACTGTCATGCAGTTCACAGGTCACTCTCTTCCGGTGCATCATTGAAGTGGGACCTTCACCTTGTCCCATATTATCAGCCGAGCACACCTGCGCGCTTTCTTTCGATTATTGGCCATTGGGATATGTCACATCCGCTGTCTTCGGAATTGCAGGTGTGATCATCATCGAGCGGAAATAACTATCATGCAGTTCAATCTCTTCCGGCGCATCACTTTTTTTACGGCACAGTGAGAATTTTTACCTTGTCATATTGTGAGCCAAGCTGTATTTTACAACAACACTCAAGCAATGTTTCATAAATGATCTGTATAAAACTTTTAAGTGACTCCTATTTCTTTACTTGCTTTCATTTGAGTTACATTTTTTGTTACAGCCTGCTCTGTTTGAGAATATTGTTAATGAAACCATCCAACATCTTCATGAAGTGGTCATCCAAAATCGAAGTGGAGAATGTGAGGTAAATTCTTGAAACATAAACAGATATCATGAGGATTGATTGATAAATTACATCTTCAATCTTATGAAACAAATTTTTATTTTCGATAAAATAATGAAATAGGTATCAAAATCAAATTTATTTTTCTTCAAAATTACAACTTTATTTTTCAACGTAGTTGCACTAAATAGCAACTACGTTGAAAAATAAAGTTGTAATTTTGAAGAAAAATACACATTTTTTCCAAATGTTTTATTCACTTTTTATTCTGTTGATGATGAGGGTTCCGGTTTTAGTTTTAATCCTATTCTACATATCAACTTTTGCATTGGATAGATAATGTTGGTCTTTTAGCAACTGAAGTCTTATAGTGCCAAATCAGAACTGTGCAAAAAGAGGTGCAATTTGTGTGTTTATTCTTGGCAATCTGATGTTTTTGTGGTGCAAAAAATTTTTTCTTTCAGGCTTTATTCTGTTAAATGATTGAAAGCTTTCACAATCCCTTACTTTTAGTAGAAACTCCAAATGACTTTCGTTGCTTCCAAAATAATTCTCAGAAATTGATTTACTGAATTAAATTGCTTTATATATGACTCTGACATAATACTCATGACTAATGAAAGCTCTGTGTTATGCCCTGTCAGCTAGAGCTATAGAATATACTGACTGCACCTCTGCAGAGGAATAAGAATCCCATCCTACACACACACACACACACGGACACCTGTTGGCCATAGATAGCTTATCAATCAACTCCTGTACTTGACAATTTGGTTCCTATATTTTTCTGCTATGAAATTTTTGTGAACTAAAATTTCAATTTATTGATTTCATTACGAATAACAGAAATTTTTTGTAACATTGTTCAAGTTTAATGCACTTATTTTTAGTAATTATTACTAATGAGTAGATTCATAATGTTACCTCTGCTAAACAAAGCATATTGTAATTAAATTATAAAATTTATATTTCAAAATGTAATATCCATCATACTGAAGTGTGGAACAAGTGTAAAAGAATAAATAAATCTGTACAATAAAATTTGGTTTAATAAGAAAAATTATCCATGAAACATTAATGTCATTCCTAAAAAGAAACTCAATTGATACAATTTGTATGGGAAAATAAATGTGTCCTATGTTAGCTTCATTAACACTGTTTAATGGGAAGCCTTGAGTAGAATAGTACTGGATTATAAGTACCAAAACAAAGCATTGATAGTGATAAATGATATTTTCTTGAACAATTACTAGAAATTGGTTTTACAAAAGTTCTACCATAAAAGTAAAAATAAAATATTCTATGTATCTTAATAAAATATAAAGATCTTTATAACCAAAGAACCATTCATATCTGTTTTAAGTTAAAAGAGATTTTATAGTTAGCAAGTACAAGGATCATTAAATAAGTTTCCAGACTTTTTTTGTATGGGCACTTTCATTGATAGTACACACACAAAACCTTAGTCGCCTTTGAGGTAATCTCCTCTGGCTGCAATGCACTTGTTGTACCGTTCCAACAACTTCTGGAAGGCCCTATAGAAGTCCTCTTATGTGAGCATGTCAATGACCTTCATCACAGCCTCTTTCGTCTCCTCAATTAACTCATAATGATAGCCTCTGAGCTTAGGGAATAACCAAAAGTCACAGGGAGCAAGAACTAGACTATAGGGAGGGTGAGGAACTGTCTTGATGCCCATCTTGGTCAAATAGTCTGTGACAAGGATGGAGTTGTTGACTTGTGCATTGTCCTGGTGGAAATGCCACTGACCCGATTTGAAGAGTGGTAGTCGGGTGTATTCCAATTGCTGCTGTAGCTGTTCATTTTAACCTGAAATCATAAAAATGATCAGTCATCTCGTAAGATGTATAGCAATAACATACTGAATTTTCAAGAGTCTACAACAATTTTAAATGCCGGTACAAAAAAAATCTGGAAACTTATTGAATGCACCACGTATGATAGTAAAGAATCTGTTTATTACTCTAACTGAAGCAAAATAACCAATCTGTTATTTAGAAAAGGCAAATGTACATTTTTTGGTATCCTAATTACATAAGGTCTGTACTTAAATCCTACCCTCCAATGATTTTGTTCTCTGGAGATTATAAAGTAAAGTTGGTGACTGTAGTTGAGGGCAACCTGAAGGCTTCTTTTTCATTAGCTACTACACCAAGGTGTAGGGGTGGGCGCTACTCCTTTCCCTGGATTACTCACTTTACCCTTGATAAATACCTTATAATGCTGAGAGTTAAGCAAGGCAGCATCAAGAACTATTTTTTGAGTCTTTGGTATGGCTTGACCTGGGATTGAACTCCAGTCTCCCAGGCTATTGGCAAACGCTCTACCTACTTGACCAATGGGCTGGTTTATCAAAAAAGGCTCAATAAACAGCAGTGAAAATATAACTAAAAACCCGCAGAAAAAAATGATTATAATGATTTTTTAAAAAAGCTGAGGTAATAGTAAAAATTTTAATAATAGTAAAGACTTGAGAAAATGTCAATTTCATATATTAGTTATTTTTGATGGTGTGGGTAAACTAGTTTTAAAATATTAGATTGTTTGAATATACAAGATGACAGATATTAACAGAATTGTTATTTTGCTTCTTTTCAACTTTAGATGTCACAAGAAGAGTCAATTTTACAAACAGAATTTTTGATAAACTTGTTCTATATTTTTCAGATCTTCAGTCAACGTGTAACTCAAAAGGAAGCTACTATTCTCTGCATTCAGCTTCTCCAAGCTTTTTCTGTGTGTCTACAAAAATTGGCCTTTATGCAGCATCATAGTGGAATAGATTCCAACAAGTTGGTTCTACTTAATTCTTTTTTTCTCTATATCATAATGATCCGATTTGAAGGAATGACTAATCTCTATCATATTTGTATTTAAAAATTTTTTTTTTTTTATGTTCTTATAATGAAAAGAATGGATTTCTTGACAAAAATGAATGCTTGCAGTACAAAGGAGGAAAATGTGATGATTTTTTTAAAAACTTTATTATTTAGGTTTAATCATTATTTTATCCTCTTTTTTTTGTCTTAATATTTCATATTTAACATTGACTATGTCTATTCCTTTCTTCACCAAATTAATCATCAAAGAATGTGGGATATTAAAGAAACAAACATAAAAAAAAGGAAATTCTTTAAGTCATCATGGTTCTCTACATTGACGACTTTGTCATATGCTATCAGGTCACTCATATGAACATAGTAGAGTGACAACTACAAATTAATTTAAATAAGATAAATAAATGGGCGACTGAAAACTGATTGAAATTCTCCAAATCTAAAACTCAATGTGTGCATTTTTGCTCTCTAACAAAAAGGCACAATGATCCTGTCATCAAACTTGACCCTGAAATACCAGACATTAACATATATGAATTCCTCGGTATAATATTCGACAAAAAAACTTACATTCATCCCACACATAAAATATTTGAAAACAAATCATCCTGTGCCCAACAACTTTTGCGAGTCGTTACCCACTCAAAGTATGGAGCTGACCATTGAACACTCATTAAGTTGTACAGAATTATTCTCCGCTCACAACTTAACTATGGCATTTTCATACATAGATCCGCCAACAGATCTTATCTCAAAGAACTCAACCCTATTAACCATCAAAGCTTAAGATTGGTATTAAGAGTATTTAGAACTTCTCCAATTGACAGCCTATATGCCAAGGCCCACAAAGCACCTCTATGGATCAGAAGTGAGAAGCTAGCCCTTCAATATTACACTAAATTGAAATTTGCCCTATCGGCTGGGGCTATAGAATACGCCGACTGCACCTCTGAAGAGGGCTAAGCCCCCCCCCAATAGGGCCGCCTGTTGGCCATGGGCGGCGACCCATAAGGCGCTAGGGCAAGATCCTGGGGGTTGAGCAGTCATTGATCCGGCAACAGTGGTCAATGGCTTGCAACACACTACTTTGGCCTGTACTTGGTCTGATGGGCTGTCGGATTGGGCCCGATCTGATCAATCGCCTGGTCTTGTCATGCCCTAGCACCTGTATGTTTTTCTCCCAAATGTATTATTCAATCTGTATTTGTGGAACAATTCCCAACCCTTTTCTTTTTTAGGTGCTAGAAGGCAGGGGCTGAGGCTCAATTGTGTTGAGAGTAAAGTTTTGACCACTGTTAAATTTTCAGGCACTAAAACCAGAAATTGGAACTGAAAACATGCTTGTGGAAGTGGAAAGTCAAAAACCATGCTGAAAACCTATTGAAAATGGAGAAATTTCATAATCTCAATTGTCGTGCCTATCCACACACGAAATTATAGCTGGTAAAAAACAATCAACTCCATTAAAACACCGCTCTGTAACAAACCACAAAATAACAGGTAAAAAGGCCATTGCAGATCTTCTTGCAGAAACATTTTCAAAAACTCCTCCAGCCAATTCAACACAGAATTCTATAAAATCAAACCCATCCTCGAAAAGAAAAAAAAAAGGTTTTCTTCAAATAACTCCGAAGAATACAATAAGCCATTTACTCTAACTGAACTAGTGAATTCCATAAAAAAATCCAACCACTCTGCTGTCGGTCCTGATAAAGTACACAAGTTTCTCAAGCAGCTACCAGATAAATCAGTCAAATGCCTAATAAAGCTATATAATAATATTTGGGTGAAGGGGTACTTTCCCAGAAACATGGAGACAATCAATAATTGTCCTGATCCCCCAATCAGGCAAAGATACATTGAATCCACAGAATTATCGACCCATTGCATTGACTAGTTGCCTTTGTAAGATGATGGAGCGGATGATAAACAGTAGACTGACATGGTATCTCTAGACAAATGGTCTAATAACAAATATGCAAATGGGATTCCGGAAAAGGAGAGGAACCATAGATCATTTGATACGACTAGAAACCTTCATCAGAAAACAACATCTGACGGCAGTATTTTTTGACTTAGAGATAACCCTAATGTTGCATGAGGAACTGAACCAGGGTTTTCACCATTTAGAGTTATTGCCCTCGGGAGAAAACCGGTGCGCGGGATATACAAAGATGCTATGTGGAAGTATGTTATTATGCATGACCTATATGATCTAGGCTTAAGAGGAAGACTGCCAATGTTCATAAAAAACTTTCTCTTTGAAAGAACATTTACGGTACGCGTGGGAGATCCACCTTTTCAGACTGACAACATCAAGAGGAGGGTGTTCCACAAGGCAGCATCCTCTCCGTTACTTTCTTCTCCATCACCCTGTCAGCTGAGGCTGTAATATACACCGACTACACCTCTGCAGAGGGGTAAGACCCCTCCCAATGGGACCGCCTGTTGGCCATGGGCAGCGACCCATAAGGTGCTAGAATGGGATCCTGGGGGTTGAGCTGTCATTGATCCAGCAACAGAGTCGTCAATGGCTTGCAACACCCTACTTTGGCCCTTACTTTGTCTGAGGGGTGGTCGGATTGGGCCTGATCTGGGCGACTGGGAAGGCTATATTAAAGAAATAAGAGCCTCCCTTGATATCAACAAAATTTCAGAGACACCAACTACAAAGGCAGATCTTGTAGCAGACAAAGTAAAGACACCTGCACACTAACACCTCCACAGTTAAGACCGAGCAAGAAAAGAACATGGAGCTATCACCAATCACACAACCAATTAAATGTGAAACGGAGAAATCTCTTTCCAAAACAAGACCAAAAGATTGGAGATCCCCAATAAGACTACCCACTTCTACAGCGACCCGTAAGGCGCTAGGATGGGATCCTGGTGGTTGAGCAGTCATTGATCCAGCAACAGAGTCGTCAATGGCTTGCAACACCCTACTTTGGCCCTTACTTTGCCTGAGGGGCGGTCGGATTGGGCCCGATCCGATCAATCGGCTGGTCTTGTCATGCCTTAACACCTGCATGTTTTTTTCTCCTGAATGTACTAATCAATCTGCATCTGCGGAACAATTCCCAACCCTTTTTTATAGGTGCTAGAAGGGGGGTGCTGAGGGTCAATTGTGTTGAGAGTAGAGTTTTGACCTCTGTTAAAATTTCAGGCACTAAAACCAGAAATTAGCAGATACTTGGAATTTTGCTCTTGATACGAGTATACTGGTAATGTATCCCCGTCGCAGCCAGGGTGAATGGGTTTCCCCGCTGGCTTGTTCCCAACACAAGTTGGACTCCGTGGTGGGTGGTGGAGCATAGGATCTATGAAAAACATGCACCAATCATGGCTTCTTCTTTCAAAAAATAAAAAAGATATTTATCCAACTCCAACTAAGAAACAGAAAGTGACTTTCCCAGATACATCTTATTGAATCATTGCAAGATACAAAATTAGATCAACTGTCACCTTTTTTATCAAAGAAATAATAATCAGTTGATCCAATCCAAAAACTGTAAAGAAACTCCGAACTGGAGACCTGCTTGTAGAAGTGAAAAGCAAAAAACACACTGAAAATCTATTGAAAATGGAGAAATTTCATAATCTCAAATGTTGTGCCTATCCACACACCAAATTAAATACCTCCAAAGGCATTGTGAGAAGTAAGGAACTCTCACTAGCAACACCGGAAGAGATTGAAATGGCTTTCAAAAAACAAGGAATAAAAGAATACAGAAGGGTCACTATTTGCCGAAATGATGAAACAATACAGACCCATACATACATTCTTACTTTTGAGAAACCATCAATAGCAAAAGAAATCAGAATTGGCTACACAATAGAAAGGGTAGAGCAGTATATACCAGCTTCCCTGCGATGTTTTAAGTGTCAAAAATTTGTACACCACAAAGAAATATGTAGAGGATGTCAAGTATGTGGCAAATGTGTCGAACATGACCCAGATCATATACAAAATGAGTGCAAGAGTATAGAATGCGCAAACTGCCATGAGGAACACCCTGCCTTTTCAAAAAGTTATGCCATTTATATGAAAGAAAAAGAGATAATGTTTATCAAGCACATTAAAGATATACCTTTCCCTGAAGCAAGCAAAAAGGGCAAAGTAATACAATCCTTATTAAATCAACATCAGTTGTGCATGTACAACAATAAATCCAACACAAATCTGCACCCAGAAACAAGCACATATTCTGCAATAGACCTATCAATATGTGACCCTTCCTTGTACCATTTATAAGAAAGAAAAAGAGATAATGTTTATCAAGCACACAAAAAATATACCTTTCCCTGAAGCAAGGGCAATTGTTGAAAGCTATATGGGAACCAAAACATATGCTAATGTAGCACAAAAAGTAAATCAACCACCCCAGGATAGCACATCAATTGATAAATATAAAAATACTAATAGAAAAATTGATAAATTTAAAAGCTAACGAATGGTTAACATTTCAAGAAAACCTTAAAAGAATGCATTCAACTGAAACGAAACAAAGCAAGCCTTGTATAAAAACAAAAGTAAATACTAATACCAACACAGAAGATAACCCTAATGTTGCATGAGGAACTGAACCAGGGTTTTCACCATTTAGAGTTATGGCCCTCGGGAGAAAACCGCTGCGCGGGATATACAAAGATGCTTCGAAGTAGAAGCAAAGTGGTTGTTGTGTTTTGGTTAATCCGTTAGAATCCTAAGTACGTATATTCACACATGGTAGCAGCAGTGGGATTAAAGGATGTCCAATAAAGAGAAAAAGAAAAAAAGTGGAAAAGTATTTGCAGAAACAGATAAGTAACGGTTATTTTCTTATTTCAAGTTGTAATTTGTACGACATCACGTGGAAAAAAAAAATGTTGGAAGTTGGCTTGGAAGAAACTAATAGATCAGTGGCTGGCATAAGACCACCACCACCGCTATGTATGGAGGATAATTTATCAGCGAACTGGAAGTTGTTTAAACTGAAATGGCATAACTACGCCATTATTACATATTTGACGAGACAGTCATTACCATACCAAACGACACTTTTGCTTCATACACTGGGAGACGAAGCATGGAAAGTGTACTACAGGTTTCAATTTTTGACACCCGAAGATAAAAGAACACCCACCGAAATTATGCAGGCATTTGATAAATACGCTATAGGGGAAACAAATGAAACGTATGAGCGGTATTTTTTCACACGAGAAAGGAAGGAGAATCAGAGACGGTGGAATTCTTTATTACGGCGCTTTGGACGTTGGTAAAAACGTGCAATTTTTGTGACAATTGCATTTCATCAGTACTCCGAGATCAGGTGGTGGTGGGAATACACAACCCCCAGACACAAGCGGAGTTATTGAAAATAAGACAGTTGGATTTGCAAGGATGCCTTGACATTTGTAAGCTGTCTGAAAATGCTACAGTACAGTCCAGAATCCTAAGGCCCAAGGGAGTGAACAGAGTTAATTTCAAACACAAGAGAAAGACACCGGCACAAACTGAGAGAGAGTGCAGAGCGTGTGCACAGTGACATGGACCGAATAAAGAGTTATGTCCTGCATTTGGCAAGACGTTATAAATGTAATGGGAAAAACCACTTTGCTGTGAAATGCAAATTATCAAGAAAAAAGAGGGTGCAGACTGTCACAACACAACAATATGACCGTGAAAACGACAGTAGTAGTGGTTCAGACTATGGACAGGTAGACAGCGTAACAATTAAGGAAAAGGTTAATGCTGTAAGTCAAGAGATGATAAAAGTGGAAATGATGGTGAAAGGAAAGCTAATTGCCTTTCAGCTGGACAGTGGAGCGTCAGTAAACATACTGAATGAGAAGCATGTGATGAGGAAAACACTGGAACATTCAAATAAGATTCTTGTTATGTGGAACAGAGCAGAGGTGAAGCCACTGTGAGAGTGCCGAGTCAAAATTATAAAACCCAAAACTGGACAAAAATATGCAGTCAAGTTTGTTATTGTGAAAGAGGATTTCCATCCTTTACTGGGGGCAAATGTAATCCAGAAGATGGCACTCATCATGGTCAACAATGAAAAGTTAAAAATGGTTGCCTAAGTTTCCCAGGTGGATGAGTTCATCAGCCAGCACTCGGACAGCATTATCAATGAATTTGAAGATAATGTCAAGGAAGCTGAATATATTCCTGTAACAGAGAAGGCTGCTCGAACTGCGCTCAGCCTCGAAGGAAGCAGCAGTTGCAGCAAGTAATTGTGGAAGGATGGCCAGAAGATAAAATACATCTTGACCCAGAGGTGAGACCATACTTTAGCATGTGAAATGAAATGATGGTACAAGACGGGTTAATTTTCAGAGGAAACTGGGTTGTGGTTCTGATGACCCAGCGGCCTGTGTTGAAAGAAAAGCTGCATTCAACAGACCTAAGAATAGAAGGATGTTGCAGAAGAGCAATAGAATGCTTGTATTGGCCAAATATGAACAGTGACATCAGAGACTGTGTTTCAAAATGCCCCACGTGTAGAAAATATGAAGTAGCTAATCCGGCAGAACCATGAATGGTCCATGAAGTTCCTGACAGACCCTGGGCGAATGGCAAAGTGGAATCTGCAGTAAAGGTGGCAAAGAACCTTTTCTGAAAAGCGAGGGAAGATAAGGCTGATCCATACCTAGCAATGTTGGATCACAGGAATACGCCAGCTAAAGATCTCTTATCACCAGCTCAAAAGCTGATGTCAAGGAGAACAAAAACACTCCTCCCAACTAGAGAGTATTTACTCAAGCTGGAATTGCCCAAAAATCTAAAAAAGTTGGTGAAGCGAGACAGTAGAAGGCAAGAACATTCTTTCAACCACAAAGTAAAACCACTTCGACCATTGTATCCTGGAGATGTAGTGCGGATGAAACCACACACAAATGGTCAAAAAGAGTGGAAGAAAGCAATTGTATGGAGGAGACTGGATGAACGGTCATACCATGTAAAAGTAGCGGGGAGTTATATCAACGAAATAGGGTAGACTTGAAAAAAAACTGCAGAAGCACCCCCACTTACATCATTGATTAACCAGCCATATGAAGTGCAGAGCGAGGTACCAGAGAATGAAAGACGGGGTACAGAAGAGACATGTAACTGAGAACCAACTCAAGATGAAAGTGAAATAAGAGAAAGACTAAACCCGACGCCATCCCCAACAAAACTAAGCCCGAAAAGAGTGCGGACAACACGGTCAGGAAGAGTAGTAAGAGATCCTGCGAGATTCAAGGATTTCACAACATAAAAGTAAAAGGGCAGAATAATCCCTGTTAGGCAAGAGGGTTGTCAGCCCAATGAATGCCTAGTTAAGTCTTATCAGACTTTGTTTTTTGTCCTTGAGAAAAGGGAAGATGTTGCATGAGGAACTGAACCAGGCTTTTCACCGTTTAGAGTTATTGCCCTTGGGAGAAACCGGTGTGCGGGATATACAAAGATGCTTCAAAGTAGAAGCAAAGTGGTTGTTGTGTTTTGGTTAATCCGTTGGAATCCTAAGTACATATATTGACACACCCAAAACCACTGAACAAACTAAAGAAAAGAGACAAAAGTCACCGGTACAACCTCCAGACATTAACAAAGATATAAATGAAAATAAAATGAAAACTATTACCATTAAAAACAAAACTCAATTAAAAGAATTACTCAAACACAGCCCACCCTAATTATCACATCAAACAAATTTGAAGAGATCGAAGAAATGGAGATTGAAAATAAAATTCCAATCAAAAATTCTCAAAAATCTAAAGTAAATGAATAAAATAATCCAATGGAACATCAGAGGAGCAAGGGTCAACTACTGTGAATTGTTACTACTTATCACAAAATACTGCCCAGCAGTCATATGCCTCCAAGAAACTCACCTCAAAAACAACACCTCCATCAACATGAAAAACTATTATTCATACAACTATATTAAACAGCACACTGATAGACCTTGTGGCGGATCATCTATAATAATTAACAACAACATCCCTCACAGCGAAATTACTCTAAATACAAACATGCAAGCAGTCGCTATATCAGCAACCCTCCACAAAACAATAATAGTGAGTTCAGTATATATCCCCCCAAATGAAGAATCCAAGGAATTAGAGCTGAAGATGTTAATAGAACAACTACCAAGACCCTTTGTTATAATGGGGGACTTTAATAGCCATAATGAAATCTGGGGAAGTAAGATAACCGACAAAAAGGGCAAAGTAATAGAATCCTTATTAAATCAACATCAGTTGTGCATGTACAACAATAAATCCAACACATATCTGCACCCAGCAACAGGCACATATTCTGCAATAGACCTATCAATATGTGACCCTTCCTTGTTTCTCGATTACAATTGGAAAGTACATAACAACACCTGTGGAAGTGACCACTTTCCAATTCTATTAGAAAACACCACCAATGAATTAAGTAAAAGATCTCCAAGCTGGAACCTGGGAAAGGCTAACTGGGATGGATTTAAACCTTTATGCTTTGCCCAACTAACCCCAGAAGCCAATAAAAACAATGAAGAAAACATTTCGTATTTTATGAACACACTGTTAAACATAGCTGAAGAACATATACCTAAAAGCTCTACCTCTACAAACTACAATAGGTCATGGTTCAACGTTGAATGTAAAAATGGTGTCAGATTATGCAACTTTTAAAAAATTTAAGATAAACCCAACACGAGAAAATTTAAGCACTTACAAAAACAGCTGAGCCAAATTCTGAAAAATCATCAAAGACTCCAAAAAAAGTACATGAAGAAATGACGTTGCCAAAATAAATAGTAACACAAAGCCAAAAAATGTATGGCAGATGATTCGGAAAATAACTGGCCAAAATAACAATACTCCTACAAAACACCTCTCTCACAATAATCTGAAAATCACAGACAAGAAAGATATAGCAAATCATCTCGCCGAAACTTTCTCACAAAATTCATCCGCCAAAAACCAAAGCAAAAGTTTTCAAGTTATCAAAACAAAAGCAGAAAAGGTTAAAATCAAATTTCAAAGCAAAAACACTGAAACTTACAACCAACCTTTCTCTACAGCAGAACTAAAAGAATCCCTCAACAAGGCACACAATACAGCAGTCGGACCCGACAAAATACATTATCAGTTCCTGAAAGAATTACCCGAACCATCTAAAAATTTCCTCCTAGAAGTCTTCAATGATTTATGGAACCACAGTGACATACCAAAAATATGGAAAGAAACCACAGTTATACCAATACCGAAACTTTTCAAAGACAATACAAATGCCAAAAACTACGAACCCATTACTCTTAGCAGTTGTATCTGCAAAACACTAGAAAGAATGGTAAATGCCAGATTGATCTGGTACTTAGAAACCAATAAATTAATAACAGAATACCAATCTGGTTTCAGAAGCCAAAGAAGCCCTATGGATAACCTGATTCAATAAGAAGCATTCATCAGAGAGGCTTCTATTAAAAAAGAACATCTAGTGGCAGTTGTCTTTGATCTCAAAAAAGCATACAACACAACCTGGAAGTACGGCATTGTAAAAGATCTGAAAAACCTCAGATTAGAAGGCAGAATGCCAATATTTATCCAAAACTTTCTTCAAGATAGACGATTTAGAGTAAGAATGGGAGAGGTTTACTCTGAAGAAAAACAACAAGAAATAGGTGTGCCTCAAGGCAGTGTATTGTCTGTCAGGCTGTTCAATATAAAAATTAATAATATTGTGAAAAACATAAATAGCGGAATAAACTGTGCGTTGTATGTGGATGACTTCCTGATCTG
This sequence comes from Sepioteuthis lessoniana, assembly GCA_963585895.1. Lineage (NCBI taxonomy): Eukaryota > Metazoa > Mollusca > Cephalopoda > Myopsida > Loliginidae > Sepioteuthis > Sepioteuthis lessoniana. The sequence goes on from OY757915.1 coordinate 52,104,257, forward strand.
CCACAGAGCAAGAAACATGAATCATATAGAAAGACAACTCAAAATATGCCTTGATAAGCTCCACAAATGGACTACGGAGAATGGATTAAAATTTTCAAAAGAAAAAACGAAATGCATTCACTTCTGCAACCAACATAAGCTCCACTTAAATCCAGTACTGAAAATTGACCACACCGAAATACCAATTGTTGAACACTACAAATATCTAGGAATCATTGACTGCAAACTCTCCTTCATTCCAGATATCAAATACTTGCGAACAAAATGCAACAAAACCATACAATTACTTAGAACTATAGCACACACTAACTGGGGTGGAAGCAAAGAAACATTATTAAAATTATATCACTCATTAATCAGATCAAGCCTCGATTATGGCTGCTTTATATATGGGGCAGCCAGAAAGACATACTTGAGAAAACTAAAAACTATACATCACCAAAGAATTAGACTAGCCCTTGGAGCATATAGCACTTCTTTTGAAAGCCTATACACAGAAGCAGATGAACCACCTCTTACACTAAGACGTGAAAAACTGGCTCTCCAATACTCTACAAAGCTGAAATCTTGCCCATCCAAACCAGCTTATGACTTCACCTTCAACCCAAAATACAAGCAACACTTTGAAAGAAAAGAAAAAACAATAAAACCTTTTGGCCTTCAGATGATGTCGACCCTACAAGAATCAAAAATACCACTAAATAATATACAGTAAAGCACTTTTCCACAAGCGCCATGCTGGATCATTAAAACTCCCAAAGTGATTCTCGAACTGAATGAACATTCCAAAACTAAAACCCACCCCAGCACTTATCAAGAGAAATTTCACAATATTCTCCAACACCACCCCGATCACCTCTATGTTTTTACAGATGGATCCAAGGACAATGGTAGGGCAGCGTGCACGGCTGTTTTGAACAGAACAGTTCTTAAGAAAGCTCTATCAAGGGAAAGCTCTATCGTCATAGAAGCCCATGCAATAGACCTAGCTCTCAACATCATCTCAAAGAATAAGCATGAGAAATTTATCATATTTTCAGACTCACCTACCTAAGTATTCACTTTGAAATCTTTGGTTGAATATGTATGTATATATATAGACAGAATTTGGTGTTAAATGACCTACAAGGTTTGATATGCCATAAAACCCAACCAACCAACAGACTCAACTCACTGATCCATGGTAAAAAGGTGATATTTTGCTGGATTCCAAGCCACATCGGAATTCAGGGCAATGATAAAGCCACTCATTAGCTAAAGCTGCAATCAACATGACTCCCAATAAAAACATTAAAACTCCATATACTGACCTCAAACCTAAAATCAAACAAATTGTAACCAAAAAATGGCAACAATTATGGGTTGAAAATCCCCATAATAAGCTCTTTCAAATGCAACCAATTTTTAAAGAAAGGAAGCTGGATCCTAATAATACTAGAAGAGAAGAACCTACTCTTACTGGACTACGCATTGGACACACTTGACTGACTCACTCCTTCATTCCTAAAGAAGAACCACCCGCAAAATGTCCATGTGGAAACCAATACTCAACCAAGCACATTTTGATAGAATGCAAAAAACTCAACCACACTAGGGAAAAGTTTTATAAGGTGAACAGCATGAAGGAACTATTTCAAAAAATTGCTCTCAAAAACATAATCAACTTCTTAAAAACAGTTGGCCTCCTATTAAAGATATAGACTGTTACCAACACCTTCGACCATCAAATTTATACAAACAAAAAGCTTTGACATTTATATATACACACACTTACATATCAGAATTTAACACTCAATGGCCCTTAAGAGGTCAATTTGCCATAAAACCCAACCATCACCAACCTAAACATTTGCATTTACAAATCATATATATAGTATATGTGTGTGAAAAGGCTCCGGCATTAAATAACCTATAGAGGTTGATATGCCATTAAATCCAACCAACCAACAACATATATATATATATATATATATATATATATATATATATGTAAATTAGATTTGGCATTAAATAACCCATAATGGTTGATATGCCATAAAAACAACCAACCAACCATCCTTCTTGAAATATATCCAGTGTTTTTATACACTTGATTTAATCAATTTGACAATGAACTTTTTTATATATAACTAACAGAGAAGAGTTTGTGTTTTTTTGTTTTTTTCTAAATATCAAAAAAAAAATAGGAGAAAATATTTATTTACAATTCTAAGCTTTGCTCTTACAATTGAAGAGTCTATCAACCCAGTGTAATGATAAAAAGCAACAATAAAAAGATGGAATAAAACTAGTTATGAAATAATTATTAGGAAAATGCGTCATCTAGACATTTTTAAAATAAGGTAAAACTAATTATTTTTCAGATCTGATCCACAATCAGACTCAGATGAAGCCATCCCTCCACTGGTGAGTGTCTATATAGATAAAACATTTCTTTTATTTTCATCTTTGAAGTATAAAAACCTCTTTTTAGGGACTCTACAATAGAGTTAGAATATTTTTTAAATTTCTTAAAGCAACAAAATTTGAACAAGAGATTTTAATTCATTAATGTGTATATTATAATTTGTTCTGTATTGAACTTTCAAAATTAAGTTTTGTTCTATTCAAAAGATAGAGAAAAATTGCTTTAAGTTTAATTCAAACTTCTCAGAACATTAACTAGTTTAATCACCTGCTTTCTAGATATTAAATTTTAGGGAGGGTGGTGTCTATTCACTTATATATATCTCCTAAAAACACCACTCTTTTAGTATATCTGCTTATTTATTTGTCACTTTCATGATAAGTCTTAGCCTCTTTGAAATATTGCTAGGCTTGATTTTTATTGTTTAATCCACACTCCAACTTTATGTAAAATTGCTACGATTGATAGTATGAAAAAGAAATAGTTTTTCTTTAATAACTCTACTGAGGAAAATGTGTGTCATGGAAATTTGTCCCAAGAAGAAAATGTATTTAAGACAACTTAGAAAACATGGGTTTCTATTTAAACAAAAGCAATGATGAAAACAAGTTAGCAAAACACAGAAAAACATGGAATTTCTTGGCATACAACTAAGAAAATTCATTGTTTTAACAAAATCCACAGATCAACAAAAATAATTTCAAGTGAACAGATTGATGTGATCCACTGTTATTTGTGGTTTTCAGTTATTGTTCATAAGCTCAGAGGAGAGAAGGACATCACCAAATAGTCCAAGACCAACTGAAAGGACTTTAGGAAAAAATGTTTTAAGTAACATTTTGATGCAAGCCATAAACAAAATAGTATTAGAAAGTGACCTCAGCTGCTGCTTTCTGTTAATACATAATTCAAAATTTAAAGTAGCTTTTGGTAGTGTGTTTCATCAACTTAGTATCTAAAATAGAACTTGTTTCTATTTTATTTAAACTAGCAAAATACTCTTTCTTTCCTGATAAGTACTTACTTGATCATCTTTTTTCTTTTCATTAATGTGAAAACAGTTTTTTGTTTGAATATTTGAAAAATGATCATCCTCTTTATGAGAATCAAAGATAAGGTGGGTTTTTTTTGGTGGGGGGATACTTATATGATTAATCAGTTCATTATTTACATCATAAAAAATAATTGTTAAACCGGGCCATTGGCCTAATGGGCACAATGTTCGCCAATGTTCTGGGAGACCGGGGTTCAACTCTCGGTTGAGTTATACCAAAGACTCAAAAAATGGTACTTGATGTTGCCTTGCTGAACACTCAGCATTATAAGGTATGGATCAAGAGTAAAGTTGAGCAATCCTGGGAATGGAGTAGTGCCCTCTTCTATATTTTGGTGTAGTAGCTATCGAAAAGGGAGCCTTTGGGTCACCCTTGACTAAGGTCGCCAACTTTACTTACTTATATCCATTACAAATTAATAAGATAACATTAAATGTCCTTAACATTTTTGTTAAGGACATTAAATATTAACTGTTATTATCTGTAATCTAGAAAAAAAATTGCTTAAATTGATAACTCCCTTAAGTGTCACTCAGTTAGATTTTTAAAAATACTTCTCTACAAAGTCCAAAAATAATTTCACAGATTATTGATTTGATAAGATAATTGATGAGATCTGTATAAAGGATTTTTTTCACATTTATCAGTTCAAGTTTCAACCTCTTACTTAGCATAGATAGGTACTGCTCCTAGATTAGTTACTAGTAATCTATACAATTTACAGATGATAAATTTATAGGATTTATGATTTTAATTATAAACCCTAAAAAGAATGAAATGAAGCTCTTGTTACTGACACATCAGAGAGAAAATCATTTTATTTTTCTGGTAATAGAAATCTTGGGAGAAAAAATTGTTAAACTTTTTATTTGCTTGATTTATTGTTTATTTTATAGGACAAACGTTTAATCATAATGCTGAGCAATTGTAATCACACATGTCAACGAGTGATACCAAGGTTGATTGAAAACCTTGATAAACATGGCTATGTGGAAATGGATAAATGCCTTGAGGTAAGCATTTACTCAAAATATTATAATTTCCTTACAAATTATCTTCATTAAATAATCATAACTCAAAAATGTTTTTTACTATATATATATATATATATATATAAAGTTGCCAACTGTAGTTGAGGGAGACCCGAAGGCTCTTTTTCATTAGCTATTACACCAAGGTGTAGGGGAGGGCTGTGTTCATCTGGGTTCAAAGGCACCAGGTTTTGCAAGGTGGGCAGATAACAGATATCATGTCTAAAACTTACTGCAAATGTCTGGTCAGGAGAAGATATAAAACATGAGAGGTGACCATTGAGGGGCAGTGCAATCTCGGAGATTTCCAAAACTGCTTCATGTAACAATGGAGACAGAGGAGAAGAAGAAGATGACGAAGATATCTGTTTCTCTCTGTCTGTGTCTTTTACTTCTCCTCCATCTCAGTTGTTGTCGTCGTCATTGTTATTAACTTTTTCATAGCAGTTTTGCAAATTGCCGAGATCATACTGTCCCCAATGATTGCCTCTCATGTTTTATATCTTTTCATGGCTGGACATTAGGACCAGCGAATAACAATTAGCAATCATGGCATTTTCTTCATCAAAAAAACTGAAACTTTCCCTAACGGAAACTGAATCGGACTACAAAGATGTGGCAAGTTTCCCCAGATTCATAATAATTGAATCCACCGAAATGCCAATAACAAACCTATTCCCATTTTTGATTGAAAAAGTAATATCTAGTAATATGACCCCTGTTCATGTAAAAAAACTAAAAAATCAAACTTTGCTCGTTGAAGTAGATAAAAAGAAAAATGCTGATTTCCTACTGAAAATGACTAAATTCGATACTATAAATGTAAGAACTTACCCTCACAAATCCTTGAATTAAAGCGGTTGTAAGAAGTAAGGAATTGTCATTATGCACAATTGAAGAAATAAAAAAAGAAATGAAGAAACAAGGTGTAACAGAAGTAAAGAGAGTTACAATGAAAAAAGAGGGTAAACTCATTGAAACTAACACCTATATAATGACATTTGACCAACCCAAAATACCAGAGAAGATAAAAGTAGGCTACACAATGGAGAGAGTTGAGCAATTCATACCCAATCCATTGTGTTGCTACAATTGTCAAAAATATGGCCATCATGAGGATAATTGTAGAGGTCAACAACTATGTATTAAATGTGCTCAACAAGATCCTGACCACCACATTGACAATTGTAACAATCCGTATAGGTGTGCAAATTGCAGAGGCAATCATCCCATCTATGCAAGATCTTGTGAGAGTTGGAAACAGGAAAAGGAAATATTGGGAATCAAACACAGGAGTAACATCCCATTCAATGAAGCATGGAAAATGATAGTAGGATCTAAGACCAGCAATAAAACGCAATATAACTATGAGAGGATAGTAAAAGAATTGATTCAGCTGGAGCCAGGCGACTGGGAAGGCTATATTAAAGAAATAAGAGCCTCCCTTGATATCAACAAAATTTCAGAGACACCAACTACAAAGGCAGATCTTGTAGCAGACAAAGTAAAGACACCTGCACACTAACACCTCCACAGTTAAGACCGAGCAAGAAAAGAACATGGAGCTATCACCAATCACACAACCAATTAAATGTGAAACGGAGAAATCTCTTTCCAAAACAAGACCAAAAGATTGGAGATCCCCAATAAGACTACCCACTTCTACAGCGACCCGTAAGGCGCTAGGATGGGATCCTGGTGGTTGAGCAGTCATTGATCCAGCAACAGAGTCGTCAATGGCTTGCAACACCCTACTTTGGCCCTTACTTTGCCTGAGGGGCGGTCGGATTGGGCCCGATCCGATCAATCGGCTGGTCTTGTCATGCCTTAACACCTGCATGTTTTTTTCTCCTGAATGTACTAATCAATCTGCATCTGCGGAACAATTCCCAACCCTTTTTTATAGGTGCTAGAAGGCGGGGGCTGAGGGTCAATTGTGTTGAGAGTAGAGTTTTGACCTCTGTTAAAATTTCAGGCACTAAAACCAGAAATTAGCAGATACTTGGAATTTTGCTCTTGATACGAGTATACTGGTAATGTATCCCCGTCGCAGCCAGGGTGAATGGGTTTCCCCGCTGGCTTGTTCCCAACACAAGTTGGACTCCGTGGTGGGTGGTGGAGCATAGGATCTATGAAAAACATGCACCAATCATGGCTTCTTCTTTCAAAAAATAAAAAAGATATTTATCCAACTCCAACTAAGAAACAGAAAGTGACTTTCCCAGATACATCTTATTGAATCATTGCAAGATACAAAATTAGATCAACTGTCACCTTTTTTATCAAAGAAATAATAATCAGTTGATCCAATCCAAAAACTGTAAAGAAACTCCGAACTGGAGACCTGCTTGTAGAAGTGAAAAGCAAAAAACACACTGAAAATCTATTGAAAATGGAGAAATTTCATAATCTCAAATGTTGTGCCTATCCACACACCAAATTAAATACCTCCAAAGGCATTGTGAGAAGTAAGGAACTCTCACTAGCAACACCGGAAGAGATTGAAATGGCTTTCAAAAAACAAGGAATAAAAGAATACAGAAGGGTCACTATTTGCCGAAATGATGAAACAATACAGACCCATACATACATTCTTACTTTTGAGAAACCATCAATAGCAAAAGAAATCAGAATTGGCTACACAATAGAAAGGGTAGAGCAGTATATACCAGCTTCCCTGTGATGTTTTAAGTGTCAAAAATTTGGACACCACAAAGAAATATGTAGAGGACGCAAAGTATGTAGCAAATGTGTCAAACGTGACCCATATCATATGGAAAATGAATGCAAAAGCATGAAATGTGGAAACTGCCATGAGGAATACTCTGCTTTTTTCTGTACCATTTATAAGAAAGAAAAAGAGATAATGTTTATCAAGCACACAAAAAATATACCTTTCCCTGAAGCAAGGACAATTGTTGAAAGCTATATGGGAACTAAAACATATGCTAATGTAGCACAAAAAGTAAATCAACCACCCCAGGATAGCACATCAATTGATAAATATCAAAAACTAATAGAAAAATTGATAAATTTAAAAGCTAACGAATGGTTAACATTTCAAGAAAACCTTAAAAGAATGCATTCAACTGAAATGAAACAAAGCGAGCCTTGTATAAAAACGAAAGTAAATGCTAATACCAACACAGATGAAAACCCTAAAACCACTGAACAAACTAAAGAAAAGCAACAAAGGTCACTGGTACGATCTCCTGACATTAACAAAGATATAAATGAAAATAAAACAAAAGATATTACTATTAAAAAACAAATCCCAACTAAAACACAGCCCACCCCAATAATCACACCCAACAAATTTAAAGAGATCAAAGAAATGGAGATTGAAAATAAAACTCCAATCAACAAATCTCAACCAAAAAAGTCTCAAAAATCTAAAGTAAATGAATAAAATAATCCAATGGAACATCAGAGGAGCAAGGGTCAACTACTGTGAATTGTTACTACTTATCACAAAATACTGCCCAGCAATCATATGCCTTCAAGAAACTCACCTCAAAAACAACACCTCCATCAACATGAAAAACGATTATTTGTACAACTATATTAAACAGCACACTGATAGAGCTTGTGGTGGATCTTCAATAATCATTTACAACAACATCCCTCACAGCGAAATTACTCTAAATACAAACATGCAAGCAGTCGCTATATCAGCAACCCTCCCCAAAACAATAACAGTGTGTTCAGTATATATTCCCCCAAATGAAGAACCCAAGGAATTGGAGCTGAATAATTTAATAGAACAACTACCAAGACCCTTTGTTATAATGGGGGACTTTAATAGCCATAATGAAATCTGGGGATGTAAGAAAACTGACAAAAAGGACAAAGTAATAGAATCTTTATTAAATCAACATCAGTTGTGCATGAACAACAATAAATCCAACACATATCTGCACCCAGCAACAGGCACATATTCTGCAATAGACCTATTAATATGTGACCCTTCCTTGTTTCTCGATTACAATTGGAAAGTACATGACAACACCTGTGGAAGTGACCACTTTCCAATTCTATTAGAAAACACCACTGATGAATTGAGTAAAAGTACTCCAAGATGAAACCTAGGAAAAGCTAACTGAGATGATTTTAAAACTTCATGCCCTGCCCAACTAACCCCAGAAGCCAATAAAAACAATGAAGAAAACATTTTATATTTTATGAACAGACTGTTAAACATAGCTGAAGAACATATACCTAAAAGCTCTACCTCTACAAAGCACAATAGGCCATGGTTCAACGAAGAATGTAAAAAAGCTGTCAGATTAAGCACTTTTCCACAAACACCACCCTGGATCATTAAAATTCCCAAAGTGATTCTCGAACTGAATGAATATTCCAAAACTAAAACCAACCCCAGCACTTATCAAAAGAAATTTCACTATAATCTCCAACACCACCCTGATGACCACCTTTATGTCTTTACGGATGGATCCAAGGACAATAATAAAACAGCATGCGCAGCTGTTTCAAACAAAGCAGTTCTTAAGAAAGCTCTTCCAATGGAAAGCTCTATCTTCACAGTAGAAGCCCGTGTAATAGACCTAGCTCTTAACATCATCTCGAAGCGGAAGCATAAGAAATTTATAATATTTTCAGACACTCTCTGTCTTGCTATCATTGAGAAATAAAAAGTTTGAGAACCCTCTTATCATCAAACTGTTGAGTAGATTAGACTCATTGTCAAATAGAAAAGAAATAATTATATACTGGACCCCCAGCCACATTGGAGTGAGAGGGAATGAAAGAGCAGACTCGGCAGCCAAATTGGCCTTAGATCTGACACCCGATAAATCCAGAATCCCATATACTGACCTGAAACCAACAATTAATAAATTCCTTCACAGAAAATGGCAACAACAATCAAGCAATAACATCCACAATAAACTCTTCCAAATTCTGCAAACCTTGGGAGAGTAGAGACTAACATCGAGAAAATCAAGAAGAGAACAAGTTGTTATATCCCGATTGCTAATTGGTCATACAAGGCTTACTCACACTTTCATTTTGAAACAGGAACCACAACTATAGTGTTTGACCTGCCAGACAACTTGCATGGTTAAACACATTCTTATAGAATCCAGAGCTTTTGCTGCTATCAGAAAGCGATTTTTCAAAGTAAATAGCTTTACTGATCCGTTTGAGATCATCAAAATAGATGATGTTCTGTGTTTCTTGAGAGAGACAGAGTTGTACCAGAAAATATGACAACTTAAAACTGGTTAATCTTGTGCAAACAAATGAAATCCTGCTTATAGAAAATTTTACCTACCTAAGTATTCGTTTTGAAATCCTTGGTTGAATATATATATAGAGAGAGACAGACAGACAGACAGACAGACAGACAGAATTTGGCGTTAAATGACCTACTAGGGTTGATATGCCATAAAACCCAACCAACCAACCAGAGTAAATGAAATTATGTAACTGATGACAATATGCAAAAAGAATAATCCAAGTTATATGATTGCTTCTTGTAATTTTATCTTTACAAAACAAAAATCATCTTGAAAAAACATGGTCTTAGTTAATTGGGATGTTGATTTGAACATTTTTATGATAAACTCATTCTTTGTTTTTAAAGGTGTCCCAGGCCAAATATCTGGAATTGGACCACAGATTGTTTGAAGCATACATTGAAGAGAAGTCCAATCCTATTGTTGGTGTCATGGAGCAGAATATGTACCGTGGTTGTTTTGATTGGAATACTTGTGGTAGACCAATAGATGAGTACTTTTATTTCTTTTATTCGTCATTTTGGTGTAAATGTATACTAAGTTTAAGCCTGCAAACAGGTACTTAAAAGTTTGACAAATCCTGTTTGTTGTAACAAGAGTGGCTAAAGAATTAAAGATACCAACATCCTTACTAGATCAACTATCATAATATGCAATCTGTTCTAAAATTTACTATGAATAAATAAGTTTTAACATTATCACTTGATCTTTATTCCTGTCTTGGTTGGTCAGGTAGATCATCAGCTTTCAAATATCCTATATACTTATGTATAGGTCATATATTAATTCATGATATTAATTTTTGAAGCCAGAAGTTGCATTTTGAATTTTAACCTAACAAAATTATTACTCACCAGCAACCAATGCTATTTTTTGCCTAGTTCTCAAAAACTTGACTCATACATAAGTATCTAGATGTATGAGAATTTAAAGAAGAGAAAATGTCTTCAAGCAATAAAAATTTTAAAATTGAATTGAGCCAAAACTGATTTTAAAATGCAAATTAGTGATTTAATTCTCTTTGGGTATTTTTTAAAATCTCTGATTTAAAAATTGTATTCAAGAGTATTGAATATCTGAAATATTTAATTTAATCACTTTGCTAATATAAAATAATGAAATTTATATAATTGGTAAAATCTTTAAAAAGATTTTAAAGATTACTGTCCTTTACTTTTTTTTTTTTTTTTCCATTTCAGGTGTTAGAAATTATTTAAAAGAAGTGTTGATGGGAATGATTGAAGTCCATGCAGAGGTGTGTATTTTTGTCTTAATTTTGATTTGATATCTATTTATAAATTGGACCTTCTGTCATGTTATTGTGATACATACATCATTCTGGAATTTCTGTTTTTATTACTTACATAGACATCTTGAAATTGTTATAGATGGTTTTGGGGTTCTACCACTGATTTGTGGTAAACTAGTCATTGCCACAAGTGTATAAAAGACAGCATTGAAATAAAAAATAAATTCTTGCATTATTCTCTATCATACAAACTATTTTAATAATCTTTATATATTAAGGATTTCCACGATAATTAAATTATCGTGGAAATCCTTAATTGCAATGGAACCATTGGCGATATCATTCCTTCTTCGCTCTACTTAGGATCTCTTACCAAATGTGACCAACCTAAAATTATGGGGATATACCAATTCGGACCTGTGCTTGTCGTGTAAAAGTGATCGAGGTACCTTGCGCCACGTCTTATCTGCATGTCCACACTCACTTCAAATGTACACATGGCGACATAACAAGGTATTAGAAGTGATAATAGAATTGTTAAGAACACAATGTGAGACAGCAAATCAGCAATCCATAACAGCCAAGGAACCCATAATTCAGTTTCTCAAGGAAGGTGAATGTCCTGTGAGGAAACAAAAAAATCCTAACATGAAGCTACTGAACAGAGCTAGTGACTGGAAAGTTTCAGCAGATCTCAAGACATCTCTACAATTTCCAGTTCGCATTATTCAAACGGAAAAGCGGCCGGACATTGTAGCATGGTCCGATTCAAAGAAGAATGTCCTCCTCATAGAATTGACTGTCCCTTGGGAAGAAAACCGGGAGGAAGCACACGAGCGGAAGAAAAACCGCTACGAGTCACTGCGTGCCAACTGCGTGGAAAAGGGTTGGATATGCCATGTGATTCCTATTGAGGTTGGTTGTCGTGGTTTTATAGGACACTCGGTCATTTCGTTTCTTTCAAAAATAGGAATCACTGGCCGCAGTTTGAAAGTTGCCTCGAATCGTCTTCAGAACACGGCGCGATATGCATCAAGTTGGATTTGGTCGAAAGCGAGAAAGTTTTCAGCATGAAGGTAATACACGAGGAATCACCTTTCCCGTGTGATTACGTAAGAAACGGTTACTGTAAACGCGTAATAACATCAACCGCCGAAAGTAAACGCGTTTTTTAAATCACAAACTGCACTCAGAAAATAAAGATTAAGGTCCAATGTAGTCTCTGCATTTAATGGATCTGGCGTATATATATATATATATGATTCTCTTAATACCCTGTCCGGTGGCAAAAGCTGCTTGGTAGCGCCAGGGGTGGCAGTACCGCCTTGAGCTACCGAAACTGTGTTATCACCCCTGGATGGTGGCTGATGAGGATATGGTATAGCACGTGCTTTCACACGTTGTATGATGAAAAAATAAGGGTAAAGTGGATTCCAGTTGATGAGACTTATTGATTTGAATATATTTTTTATGCCAAACTATAATTGACCAGATCAATAATTTAACAAGATCTAGGAAACTTCAAGTACAAGATACTGTAGTCAAAATTGTTCTCCTTTACAGACTTCTAGCAAGATTAACAAATTTAGTGAACAGATGTTCTATCAGGCACAATAATGCTTGATCAAATTTTTTTTGTATAATTGTATAAAATAATAAAACTTTTAACTCTTTGAACCTAAGGTTGAGTACTGTTTTATATCATAAGGCTGATATTTCAGGTCAGATACTATTATTAAAAGGCTTAAAATAGCAACCATTTGCTTTCTTTTAATGTGATAATGGAATAGCTTTAAACAAGAATGTTTTCACACTTTAGAAAAATTTCAAAATTTTGTGCTTTTTTTCTCTGTATGAGTGTGTGTGTGTGTGCGTGCGTTTGTATTTGTATGATTATTCTGAACTCTGGTACAGTGTATCTGAGGGATCAAAGATTTAAAGTATTGAATAGAAAAAAAGGGTTATTGTAAATTTACTTAAGTAGAAAAATATTTGAATTTTATTAAGCTTTATTTAATTTTTTTGTTATGGGAGAGGGTTATTTTCAAGATTATGAAATCTTAGAACCTCATAATTCTAAAATGGTAGATATTAAGTATTAAGGAATTTATTGAATGATAAGAATTTCAACTGTAAGTCCCAGTATTAATATAACAAACAAGTATAATTATTTAACTCTATTTTTGATAAAAATTTGAAAATTAATGTTCACTTCTTTTGAAAAAAAATTGCCCTGTCGGCTGGGGCTGTAGAATACGCCAACTGCACCTAAGCAGAGGGGTAAGACCCCCCCCGCCAATGAGGCCACCTGTTGGCCATGGGTGGCAACCCATAAGGTTCTAAGACGGAACCCTGGTGGTTGAGCAGTCATTGATCCGGCGACAGAGTGGTCAATGGCTTGCAACACATCACTTTAGCCCTTACTTGGTCTGACGGGCAGTTAGATTGGGCCCTATCTGATCAATCGGCTGGTCCCGACGTGCCCTAGCACATATGTTTGTTTTTCTCCCGATCGTATCATACAATCTGCTCTTGTGGAACTATTCGATCTACTTTTTTGGAACTATTCCCAACCCTTTATTCTATACATGAAGGCAGGCACTGAGGGTCAATTGTGCTGGGAGGTAGGACTTATGACCAGTGTTATATTGTTGTGTAATTAAAAGCATAATTTGGCAGAGGCTCAGAATCATACTCTTTGCATGAGTATACTGGTATTGTATCCCCATCTCAGCCAAGGTGAATGGGTTGACTCCTTGGTGGGTAGTGGAGCATAGGACCAGCGAATAACAATTAGCAATCATGGCTTTTTCTTCATCAAAAAAACTGAAACTTTCCCTAACGGAAACTGAATCGGACTACGAAGGTGTGGCAAGTTTCCCCAGATTCATAATAATTGAATCCACGGAAACGCCAACAACAAACCTATCGCCATTTTTAACTGAAAAAGTAATATCCAGTAATATGAACACAGTCCACGTAAAAAAAACTGAAAAATCAAACTCTGCTCATTGAAGTAGATAAAAAAAGATGCTGATTTCCTACTGAAAATGACTAAATTCCATACTATAAATGTAAGAACTTACCCTCACAAATCCTTGAATATGAGTAAAGGGGTTGTAAGAAGTGAAGACACCTGCACAAATTCACACCTTCACGGGTAAGACTGATCAAGAAAAGACCCTGGCGCTATCACCAATCACACTACCAATTAAATGTGTAACGGAGAAATCTTCTTCCAAAACAACACCAAAAGATAGGAGATCCCCAATAAGACCACCCACTTCTACAGATACCTCCCCAAACAAGAAACTACAAAAAGACAAGACAAAAATTATTCTAAAACAAAAAACCGTTGAAAGTGAAAATGTTGACTCGAATAACAAATTCAAAATCTTTGAAAAGTTGGAGATAGAAAACAGCCCCCATGTACATAAACATAAAGACCATAAAAATAAACCATCAAACAGTCCAGATCTAAGGCTTAACAATGAACCACAAAATAATTCAGTGGAACTACCGCGGAATCAAAGCCAATAGGGGCAAACTGCTCTTATTAATGACTCAACAACTACCTGCCATTGTCTGCCTTCAAGAAACATTTCTTAAAACTGATGATGATATCAAAATAAAAAAACCACCAAAGTTACAATTTCATAAACAATACCGGTCATAGACCTTCGAGTGGTGTCTCCATCCTTATTTGGAACAACATACCTCAAAGCAAAATCCACCTCAATACTCAACTCCAAGCAATAGTTGTCAAAGTTACTTTACACAGAACATTTAATATCTGCTCCATATATATTCTGCCTCATGATGCCATAAATGAAAGTGAAATCAACAACATATTACAGCAACTACCCACACCTTTTATTCTACTTGGCGATTTTAACAGCCATAACACCATGTGAGGCTGTAGAAGCACAAATCACAAAGGCTAAACTCTTGAAAATATCATTAACAATAATAATATCTGGCTATTCAACAAAAAATCCCCAACACACCTGGATCCATCATCTGCTACCTACTTAGCCATTGATTTAACCCTCTGCGACACTTCACTTTTCCTTGATTTCACCGGAGGGTGTATGACGATACATGCGGGAGCGACCATTTCCCAATTGTACTCGAGAGTTTGCACCCTCAAGACGACGACCTTTCCCGGTGGAGGTTAAATAAAACTAACCAGGAAAAATTTCACACTCAATGTCAGAAACAGCTCATAGTAAACAATACCGAAACCATTCCCGAATTCTCAAAAAAACTCATAAATATAGCTAAAACATGCATTCTACACAAACCAACAACTGATAAATGAGACAGACCTTGGTTCAGCAAAGAATGTAAACAGGCTATTCGCCTACGACGAGAAGCTTTGTGGAAATTCAACACTGAACCCACAACCTCCAATTTAATCTCTTTTAAATTCTACCGAGCTAATGCCCGTAAAATAATCAAAGAAGCTATGAAAAAATCCTGACAAAATACCTCTTCTAACATCAAAATGGTTTGGCTCATGATTCGAAAAATAGCTGATAAAAAACAATCGCCTCCTTTAAAACACCTATCTTTAACAAACCACAAAATAACAGGTAAAAAGGCCATTGCAGATCTTCTTGCAGAAACATTTTCTAAAAACTCCTCCAGCCAATTCAACACAGAATTCAATAAAATCAAACCCACCCTCGAAAAGAAAAAAAAAGGTTTTCTTCAAATAACTCCAAAGAATTCAATAAGCCATTTACCCTAACTGAACTAGTGGTCTCCATAAAAAAATCCAACCACTCAGCTGTCAGTCCTGATAAAGTACACAACAAGTTTCTCAAGCAGCTACCAGATGAATCAGTCAAATGCCTACTAAAGCTATATAATAATATTTGGGTGAAGAGGTACTTTCCCAGAAACATGGAAACAAGCAATAATTGTCCCGATCCCCCAATCAGGCAAAGATAGATTGAATCCACAGAATTACTGACCCATTGCATTGACTAGCTGTCTTTGTAAGACGATGGAGCAGATGATCAATAGTAGACTGACGTGGTGTCTTGAGACAAATGGTCTAATAACAAATATGCAAATGGGATTCTGGAAAAAGAGAGGAACCATAGATCTTCATCAGAGAAGCCTTCATTAGAAAACAACAACTGATGGCAGTATTTTTTGACTTAGAGAAGGCTTATGACACTATGTGGAAGTATGGGATTATGCCGGACCTATATGATCTAGGCTTAAGAAGAAGACTGCTGATGTTCATAAAAAACTTTCTCTTTGAAAGAACATTTAGGGTACGTGTGGGATCCACCTTTTCAAACTCACAACATCAAGAGGAGGGTTGTCTGCAAGGCAGCATCCTCTCCGTTACTATCTTCTCCATCAAAATCAATAATATTGTAAAATGTCTAACCCCCTCAATCAACTGCTCTCTACGTCGACGACTTCATCATATACTATCGGGCCACTCATATAAACATAGTAGAGCGACAACTCCAGCTAAACTTAAACAAAGTAAATAAATGGGCAAGAGAAAATGGATTTAAATTCTCCAAGTCTAAAACTAAATGCGTGCATTTTTGCTCTCTAAGGAATATGGTCAATGACCCTGTCCTAAAAATTGATGACTCCGAAATACCAGTCATTAACAATTACAAATTCCTCAATGTAATATTCGATAAAAAGATTTTATTTATCCCTCACATAAAATACCTAAAAAACAAATCAACCTGTGCCCATCAACTGTTGCGAGTTGTTGCCTACACAGAGTGGGGAGCTGACCGTCAAACTCTAATTAAGTTATATAGAACTCTTCTCCACTCTCAACTTGACTATGGGAATTTTGTATATAGATCTGCCAGGAAATCTTATCTGAAACAACTTGACCCTATTCACCATGAAAACTTAAGACTGGTATTAGGAGCATTTAGAACTTCTCCAATTGACAGCCTATATGCCGAAGCTCACGAAGCACCACTACAGATCAGAAGGGAAAAATTAGCCCTTCAGTATTATACCAAACTTAAATCTTCTCCATCTAACCCAGCATATGACTACACTTTTCATCCAAAATACACACAATATTTTGACCGAAAAGAAAAATCAATTAGACCATTTGGCCTCCGCATGGAGCCTATTCTCAAAGAATCCACCATTCCTCTAAATAATATCCATAAAACCATCTTGCCACAAATACCACCTTGAATCATTAACAATCCAAAAGTTAACCTCCAACTGAATCAACTCCATAAAACAAAGACACATCCCTTTACCTACCAGGAAAAATATCAAAATATCCTCCAACAGCATCCCAACTAACTATGTATGTATACAGATGGATCCAAAGACAACAATAAAACAGCATGTGAAGCAGTCTTCAATAAAATAATAAAAACAAAAGCTCTTCCAATGGAAAGTTCTATTTTCACAGCTGAGGTCTGTGCAATAGACTTGGCCCTCAACATTATCTCGAAAGAAACACACAAAAAATTCATCATATTCTCAGACTCACTCTCTGTCCTATTATCATTAAACAATAAAAAACTAGAGCACCCACTTATTATCAAACTACTTTGCAGACTACACTCAACATCAAAAAAAAAATTATTTTTTTGTTGGATTCCAAGCCACATTTGAGTGAGAGGAAATCATAGAGCAGACACGGCAGCAAAATTGGCTTTAGACTTGACTCCCAACAAGTACAACATCCCACACACTGATCTGAAACCCAAAATAAATAATTTCCTCCATAAAAAATGGCAACAATGCTGGAATAGAAATACCAATAATAAACTATTTCAGGTTAAACCCTTTTTGGGAAAATGGCACCCAGCTTTCCGAAAATCACGAAAAGAACAAGTAACAAGAACACGATTACGTATTGGTCACAGCAGACCTCCGCACTCTTTTATACTCAAGCAAGAACAGCAACCACAGTGCTTGACATGCCAAACGCCCTGTACAATCAAACACGTTCTCCTTGAGTGTAAAGTTTTTAATGACACCTGAAAGTGCTATTTCTACACAAATACCATGAAAGACTTATTTGAGAACATCCACATGGATAATGTTTTGTCGTTCTTGAAAGAGACTGGGTTGTACCAGAAAATATAGACTTGGTTACAATCCTGAAAACACAATAAACTAATCAACTGAAAGCAAATTATTGTTGAATAGAAATACCATTATGTTTGTGTTAGTGAAAATAGTAGTGAAAAATAATTAAAAAAACTATCATCACTAAATAAACTAATGTCCTTTAGAAATACTTGAAAATATTTACTCGTATGAGAGTAAATGAGTTGTTTGGTTTTAGTATGGTATCATTAAATTATGTATACAAACCGTACATATGTGTAAACAGGCTTTGGCATTAAATAACCTATAGAGGTTGATATGCCATTAAACCCAACCATGTGTGTGTGTGGGCCTAGACATATCCACACTAGCATGTGTGTAAGCCTACATTGAATATGTGTGTTGTGGATATGTGTACCACAGTAGACATATAGGTATGTGTGTGTATGTATATATATATATATATATATATATATATATATATATATATATATATATATAGGAAAACAAAGTAATCTAAAAGTGATGAATTTATTTTAATAGAAAGTCCATTTTAAAACTTTTCAATTTTAAGAAACCTTGACCAGGACTTAAAATAGTGAAAAATATTGCTTGAACAACAATGAATGTTTTATTTTATTTATTTAATATCAAGTAAAACTCGAAAGATGTTAATTCATTATAAATTCATGTCAACAATCTTTTTGCACAGACTGTTTCCTCAGATAGTGAACAATTTCAATGGAGGGTTACAGCTATTCCAGGGAAAGAAAGTTTATCTTAAGTTAGACATTTAAGGAATTATACATCAATTTTCAAGTAATATATATATAAATATATATATATATATATATACTTTACATAAAATTTTAACCCAATAGAGTATAATCTAGTTTTTATTGTATTACTTATTTGGTGTTGCACAAGAAAAATGTGAGTGATGAAAATAGTTTACATTTTTAAGTCTTTATTAATTTCCCATTTTTAAAAAATAAACTATAAAATTCCTATTTTTATTATAATCTGAATATTAACTGCTTCCAAAATTTATTTCAATTTTTCTTGTAAATAATTTTTTGTTTATATTCTCTCTTTTACTGGTGGTTAATTTTATTTTTAATTAATATTTATTTCACTGCTAAGTGTAATTTCTAAGTGTAATTAGTTCCATTAATTCATTTAAAATACCAGATCAAGGTAGTTAATTTGCTAAGAGAAATCTAATCCAAATTCTTCAGTTAAATATTTGTGTATTATTAATTTTTAGATATTACTTTAATTACTAATACTATTATATAGTCCTATTGTGACCCTTATATAATTTATAATTGATACATATTAAAAGTAGGTATAAATTAGATTGTTGAAATAAATTTATAATGGATTACATCTGTTAAGTTTTACTTGTTAATGAATTAATTGCTCTGTGAGTTTTTTTGTTTTTTTTTAGATATTTTTATATATCAGTAGCCATATATTGAGCACTCTGCTAGAAAATATTGATAATTATATTCTATAATGGTTTGTTCCTTATAAGTCTATTTTTGGTCTTGATTTTTATATATATATATATATGTATGTATGTATGCACGCGTGTCCAAGACATATGTGTGTGCACTAATGCTGATCAAAAGTTCAGGATAAGAGAGATTCATTTTTATCTCCTTGACTTTTGACACTGACCAGGAGATGAAAGAGATTAACCATTTTTAGCACCTAAATTTGAGTGGTCTATGTCCAGAAACAGGAAGGGTTGAAGTTCCATTTATACTGGCACTTGGAGTTCAGCCCAAGTGGGAGGCAGTTGATTGTTGGTGACCATGCATAAACAGATCTAGTCCTTTGGAAATTTGTTTATTTGTTTTTTCTTTTTCCCTGTGACACCATCCTCTTCTGGCCTGTGTGCACTGTGGTATCCATCTGTAAAATACCACAATGTTGGGTCTGATATCATAGCATGTACAGATATACACAAGACAATACAATAGGTAGGTACACACGTAAGTCGAGGCAGCTCCATTACACATACAGGACACGTGACAATGCCAGAGTGTTTTAGTATTCTGTACAGTTAAACAGAAAGTTATATTAAATGTATACATCTTCCACATCATTAAATGAAGAAGAAAAAAAAAGAATTTACTCGAGGAACCAATCTACTGAAATTTTCTTTATAACCTGAATGCAAAGATCTGTGCAAAAAGAACTTATTCTGTTCTAGTTTGGCAGATAATGCACATATCCAGGTACACTCTCACACACTCAGTCCTATATTGAACTGTTAGACTTTACTTTGAGTCTTCTTTAGCCTTTCACAGTCAGCAAATTATTAAATACACTATTAATAATACCAATTTGTATATTATGCTAACATTAATAGAATCAATCCTGATTGTGACAATGTGGAAAAACTAGCATAGTAGTGCTCGTAACTTATGCACAATGTTTTATTTGTATATGTTGGATTAGTAAATGTTTGTACTTT
Organism: Sepioteuthis lessoniana; assembly: GCA_963585895.1. NCBI lineage: Eukaryota > Metazoa > Mollusca > Cephalopoda > Myopsida > Loliginidae > Sepioteuthis > Sepioteuthis lessoniana. Next base: position 52,124,813 of record OY757915.1, read on the forward strand.
ACTTTTTTGATATCCCTGTATCTTAATGACAACTCTGTAGTTTTCAGCTATAGATATTCCACTTGTGAAGAAGGTACAGTACTGTTGATAGTGGCCTCTTGAATCCAGCCCCTAAGGTTGCAACTGTCAAACCTTCTGACCATCAGGATGATCCTGATAAGTGCAAACAGCCTGTTGATTTGCTGGTGATGGTGGACATGGGGCAACTTTTTGTAAATGTACAAATGTAAAAAGTGACTATTCAAATATATTTTTTCTTTAGGTTAAAATATCTATCTTCAATCTTTCTTTCATTTGTAATTTCTATAAAGTATATTTTGTTTAATGATTGCCTGTGAATTATTCTTTCATCTTTCCAAAACAATGTATTTATCTCTTTGTAACAAAGCTATGTACAATTCTATTCATATTTATATCTGATTTTACAATTTAAATCTATGGGATTTATAATTTTGATTGTGTACTGACCATGTATCACCTAACAAGCTATGAGGCAACATTGTGTGTGTTTGTGTATACACACCTTTTTGCTTCTCTTTATAGCTAGACAAATTGCATTTTAGCTCTAAGGCAAGTTGTTAATAAAGAATTGAATTAATTTAGTTACCTATAGAAATAACATTACTTTAATGTTTCATGCAGATAGTATTAATATATCTTAATTAAACTAAATGTTATTGTACAGATGACTTTATCTTTTTACACATCAGTATCCTGGATACTGGAACATTGTGAAATAATTTTATTATTTAATTGATTGGAAGTTTGATTCCATACGCATAGGAAAGATGGAGCAAATATTTATAACATATGGTCTCCCTAAAGAAACTCTTGCTGCTATTATGATGTTCTACAAAAACATGAAAGCAAAAGGGTTTGCTCACCCACAGGTGACTCTGATTTCTTTGATATTGTTACTGGTGTCTTGTAAATAGATTTCTATTCATAATCTATCTAGATAATGTACTATAAATGTCAGTAGATTTAATGAAAGAAAATGGTCTCACAATAAAAAAGCAAGAAACAAATTATCATGGATATAGATTACACAAATGATCTAACACTTCTCACAAACACTTGTGCAAGCCAAATCTCTGCTGCATAGCCTGAAGTAGGCAACAAGAGGCATTGGCCTCTATGTGAACTCAGATAAAATAGAGTTCTTGTGTTTTAAACAAAATGATGCCATCTCCACATTAAATAAAAAACCTCTGAAATTAGTTGACCATTTCGCATACCTCGGTAGCAATATCCCATCTACTGAAAATTATGTCAATATACGCATAGGTGAGGTATGGACTGCAATTGACTGGCTATCAACAATATGAAAATCTAATTAACCTGATAAAATAAAACAGGAATTATTCCAAGCTGTTGCAATATCTGTACTGTTGTATGGCTGCACCACCTGGACTTTAAAAAGTACATGAGAAGTGCACAAGGATGTTGTTTTGAATAAATCCTGGAAGCAGCAACCCACAAAATGGTGGCTATATGGCCACTTGCCTCCTATCTCACAAACCATACAAGTAAGATGAGCAAAACATGCTGTGCATTGCTGGTGAAACAGGGACAAACTCATAAGCAAGCTCTCTTATGGGCTCCAACACATGGATTCACTAGAGTTGGCTAACTAGCAAAGACCTATATTCATCAGCTGTGTTGACACTGGATGGGCAATCAACAATAGAGATGGATAGTGCGTAAAAGTTGAGAAAATTCTGGCTATCAACACAATTTAATGATGATGATTATAGAAAAAAATAGATATGCGAATGCATGTGTTTTATTTTATGAAGTAAAGATAAGATATTGGCAGCCCAGCCAAATCTGCTGCAGTGTTACCTACAAGAAAGGTTTGTAATGTTTCTCTTAACCTCTTAGTCTGTTTAATTGCAATCAAAAAAATAAATAACTGAATATATAGTATTTTTATTATCGTAGTTTGCAGGATTACAGGAGTGCCTTTAGAAAAGAGAAGGCATCTTAAGATACGTATGTTTATCACTATTTTTTTTTTTTTTTGAAGATAATTTTAAGACTATTTTTGTTATTCTAAAGGTTTATGCCATTTCACCTTCATTTGTTCCTCGAGTCATGTGCAAAGTGGTGGAGGCTGTTGCTGAGGAATTATCACGGTTGATATTATGCAGCACAGGGTTTAATACAAATGGCTCTTTACAGGTAAAATGCTCTCAAATTTAAACCATTAGCTTTATGTAATTAGTAGAAAATTGAAGATTGATCTGTTTTTGTTGCCTTTGAGGTGTTGAAAAATGACTGATATCCTTAATTATCTATTGATAACTTGGAATTATCAAAATAAGTTTGAAAATATAATTCAAGAAAAAATTTATTAGCTATGATAAATAAGTTATACTCACTTAAAAGTGATACTACATGATACATCAATTTGGATACAAATTTGGAAATAAAAGGCAGCTACAGAGTAAGTATCATGTGAAACATTTCTTTCCAATTTGGGAAAGCATTATACTTACTATAAAAATATTTGCATTTACAAAACAGTTATATCAAGCACAAAACTCAGTAATTCTCTTTTGATATTTGTAATTTTATAATATATCATGTCAAGCAAAAATAACTTTAAATCTTACGATAATTCATCTATCATTTTTCTCTCCTGTCTAGCACCCCACTATAACCCAAGAATAACTATAATTTTTTTGTGAACATACTTTGAGATCCCATAAGAACCCCAGAGTATGTTCTTAATATATTAGTTTTTGATAATTCTAAACTTGAAGATTTTGCAAAAGGTTTGATTTACAATGTAAATTGTAAAAGTATACTCTTAATTTGTATTTGCCAGCTTAGCTAAACTAAATTTTTATCTTTTTCTTTAACTGCATAGACATCTAGATGAAAATTTCCTAGCCAGAAACCAAAGTTATAACCTTTTATTTTCCATAACTTTTTCCAGTTTATTGTTTACATTTACAGTAATGGTTCTCAGAATGCCATAAACATTAACATTTTGGCAACATTTATTAACTTAAGAAAAACAGTTTGATGTTATGCTGTGTTTATTGTTGCAATAAAAAGAGGGACAAATAAATTTATGTTCAATTTAGATTACTTAAAATCTCATCCTACAGACGGATTTTCAGTCAGTATAATTTGAAAGAGATTAACAAGAAATTTATTTTGTGAAAATTCAAGTTTAAAGTCAAGCATATTTCTGTATTTATCTGAGTAAGATGAGAATTAATGATGGTATTTAAAAGAAACGTCTTTATAACACAAACTTTTTGATGGTGAGTTGAAACTAGTCTTCTATGTACAACTACATGTACTAAACTTTCAACCAATTATATATTATGACCCAAATAAAACCTAGCCCTGTTGACTAAGACTGTAGAATACACCAACTGCATCTCTGCAGATGGGTAAGACCCCCACCCCATGAATGTCTTTGGTATAACACAAAACCATCTGAGGGTGCTGTTCTTGTCTTGGAGCCCTGGGGAATGTGGAGTACTCTTTCACTGTCATTGTTCCCAAGTGCACTGACTTGGAGTAGAAGCACCTATGGGTCAAATAGAACTGTTTGGCATTTAAACTGTGTAAGCAAATGACTTATGCTAAATTGAATTGGTAGAAATAGTCATTTGTTTACACACAGTTAAACAGCCAAACAGTTCTGATGTTTGATTGAATTGTTAGTGATACATAGCAAAACTGTGTGCTAACAAATGAATAATGTTGAATAGAATTATGTGTTAGCAATACTTGAAACTTTTTAACTGTGTGCCTAAATTGAAATATTGATATAACATAGTCAAATGGTTTCAAGTACTGCTCTGTGCAAATGAATGGTGTTGAATAGAATAATTTGTGTTAATTAGCAATACTTATAACCACTTCACTGTGTGCAAACAAATGTTTAATATTAGACAGAATTATAAATGTTAGATAGTAATAATTGAAACCATTTAACAGTGTAGAAACAACAGCAATACTATTGTGCAAACAAATTTGTTCTAACTCATTTAAAAAGGAAATTACCTACAAACTGTGTGTGCAAACAAATAACTGATGTAAAATTGTGACTGTTATATAGAAATACTTGAGACCATTTAGCTATGTGCTTGCAAATGATTGGTAGTAAATAGAAATACTTGAAACCATTTAACTGAGGGCATAAAAATGAGTTCAGGTTCATTTAAAAATGTTATTTGAAAAATTGTTTACAAATATGTATTTAATATATATGTATAAAGATAATTTGGTATTAAATAACCTACAATGGTTATTATGCCATAAAAACCAACCAACCAAAATAAGACCTTTGCAAAATTTATGGTAATGGAATTAAGCATTCATTCTGAAAGACGAGGAAGATATAAGTATACTATTACTATACATAACAAGTTCTTGATATTTTATTGTTTAAATTCTGTCACTCTTTTATATAAACGTTATTATGAAGAACCATTTTATTAGAATTTATGCGTCATAAAGAAATATTTTTCATCACTTTGTCCCATATTTTCACCACAGGCACGTCTGGAACTGACAGCTCTACAAGATGCTGTTATTCGGTATCGAACTGATAGTGCCATGTAAGTATCGAGTCCCTTATTTCATTTTGATGACTTATTATAAGCCTCAATGGAGTTGTATAATTGCTAATTCAATAAAAAAAAATTTGTTAGTTCTTTTATTAGTTATTGGTATTAAGGTGGTTAATGATATCTGTTTGTGTCTATGAATCAGTCTACAATCAAAGACTTTGATTCTTGTAGAGTTTACTTGTAAATTTGTAATGTTATTGAAATAAGAAATAAAATCTTAAAAGTTTTGTTCAGACTAAGTGCCTGGAATCTCTAATTGTGCTCACCAATTTAAAAAACAAAGTAAATGATGCATAATACCGCCATAATTCCCATTGATTGTTTTCTGTACTTTTTCAAAATGAATATTTTGGTTTAATAACTCTCAAATGTGAAAAGACCCCTTTACCATATCCCCTTACAACACTTTGTGTTTTTTACTTTATTAAAGTATGTGTCATACAACATTCATTCACAGTTTAAAAGTATTATGATCTAACTTTGAAAATATATCAAATTAGCCTTGTTTTGTAAGATAATTTCTTAAATCTATTTATAAAATATGACCTAACAAATTTTTCTTTTCGTTAAAATTACTAGCAAAAATATGCATCCTCTTGACACAAGTATTTAAGTTTTAATGTAATAAAATATTAAATCAGAAAGATTAACAAAACAGTAAGAGTAATTTCCTTGTTTTAACAACTTATTATTCATTTTCTTTATTTATTCATGTATGTATGTATGCAAATATTAAGAAAATATTAATATTGGGTAAAGCAAAAAAAAAAAATGGCATTTAATTTTATTTAAAATTATGTTAACCTTATTTGAAACAGAAGATGTATAATCAAAGAATAGAATAGCTTGGATGTTAGCTTTTCCCATTCCTTGTTTTCATTGTTGAATTTTCCTAATTTAACTATTTGATTAAATTAGAAAGTAAAGAATAAAATTGTAGTTATTTCTTTTTGTTGATGAATTTCTTTGAAGATTTACTGACTGGATTTTTTCTCATATTTATTAAGATAAGACCAAACAATTTGAAATCAATAATACCAAGCAAATATTTATTGAAATCAAATTTTTAAGATTGATATGAAAGTTGGAATTCCTGTAAATTCCTATTGCATATTATTGGTATGTAGATAAAGCCAACAATATTAATAATTTTAAACATTTTCTTAATTGAGATTTAAATAAAATCATGTTGAATGTGATGTAAATAACTAATGAAATCAGTGGTGATGCAGTTTTGGTAACACACAGACATAATCTCCATTCGCCAATGGTCCAGGAGACCTGGGTTCAATCCGAGGTCGCGTCCTACCAAAGACTTTAAAAATGGTACTTGATACTTCCTTGCTTAACACTCAGCGATTTAAGGTATGTATCAAGGGTATAGTGGAGCAAGCCAGGGAAAGAAGTAGCGCCCTCCCCTACACCTCGGTGTAGTAGCTATTGAAAAGGGAGCCTTCTAGTCACCCTCCTTACTTTATTTTTATAATAAGATTAGGCTGTCTAGTTTTTAGGACTTTTTATAATATTGATATAAATAAAAACTAGTTTACCCTTTGTAATATTTTAATGGATTGTTTACTTAGAACAAATTTGAACTAAAAAAAATATCATTTATCAGTGATTATAAATTGATAATTGAAAGACTAAATATTTCCCTATTGTCTATCATTTTGTGATGTCATTATTTCAAGAGTTACTCACTTCATTCAACCCAATCTTTTGGCTATTCTTTTCTATGGCCTTCAAGTACACTGTATTGGGTTGAACCATAGATAATTTCAGTTTTAATTAAGGGAGGGTGTTTTTGTGCAAAGTAAAAGACAGTACCAACCAAAAGATTTCATATGATCACAGCAATGTTATTCAACATGTTGCTGAAAATGGAATACAAGCATTGTGGTGAATGTTTTGAATTTTCTGTTAACTTCAGTGTTCTGTTTTACATTACCAGGAAGAGAGACTCACTCTTTCCATACAAATATTACAACTGTAGGCGGCCATAGCACAGATTGGCTAAAATGTTATGGTGTGTATATATAATTAAATGGGCTATGCACTTCACAGAATGACAATCTAACCCAACATTGTGTTTGCTGGTTCTCTGCCAATTGAAATGCATGAGTCTGAACAGTCCCATCAGAAAAAAACAAGATGAAAACAAAAAGTTGAATAAATGTTTAAACAGAGGAAGAAGTTTGTGACAAAAAGGACAGTTTGTAGTGTCCCCACTTTTAGCCTATCTGCATGTCTATCTTGTCTCTGTTTTCCATTCTCTGGTTTCCCCCATCTCTTCTGTAGCTGTTCTCTCAGTCTCTCTCTGCATCTGTGGTTCCAGCTATCGGCCCTCTGGTCATATACCCTCTGCATTTAGTAGCGGACTCTTGACTGTCCTCTGGTTGACCCTCTGCATCTGTCTCTTACCACTTCTAGTTACCATCTGACTGTTCTCCATCCTCTGCCCTCCTGTTGGCTGAGGCTGTCGAATATTTTGACTGCACCTCTGCAGAGTGTTAAGACCCTCCAATGGAGCCACCTGTTGGCCGTGGGTGGCGACTCGTAAGGCGCTATTGCCCAGTCAGCTGGGGCTGTAGAATACACTGACTGCACCTCTGCAGAGGGGTAAGACCCCCCCCTAACGAGTGTCCTGGATATGACACTAAACAATCTGATGGTGAGGTTCCAGCAGTGCTGGAGCTTTGGGGAATGCGGAGTACCCCTTCATTGCCATCGCTCCCAGGTCCACTCTGGCCCGGAGTGGTAGCACCTGATAGGGCCCTATCTATGGGTTAAATAGAACTAACAGCATACTTATGCTAAAATTAATTGAGTAAACTGAATAGCTTGAAATAGAAACGTTTTTGACAATTAAACCGTACTTACACTTAAACTGCGTGCTTATGCTTAACTGAATTATTTCAAATAGAACTGTTTTTCGACATTAAAACTGTATTTACACTTAACTAAATTATTACATATAACTGCTTAAATAGTTTGAAATAGAAATGTTTTTGACAATTAAACTGTACTTATGCTAAAGTGAACTGTTTTCAATAGAACAGATTATTTACATAAAAATGGATTTGGCATTAAATAACCTACAAAGGTTGATATGCCATAAAACCAAACCAAACCAATTGTAAGGCGCTAGGACGGGATCCTGATAGTTGAGCAGTCATTGATCCAGCAACAGTGGTCAATGGCTTGTAACACACCACTTTGGCACTTACTTAGTTTGACAAGCGTTTGGATTGGCCCTACCTGATCAATCAGCTGGTCATGTTAAGCCCTAGCATCTGCATATTTATCCTAACTGTACTTTTAAATCTTCACTTGCAGCAAGTTCCCAACCCTTACCTCTTAAGTACTAGAAGGCGGTGGCTGAGGGTCAATTGTGTTGAGAGAATAGGAATTTGACTAGTGCAGAGAACCTGAAATTGGCCACAGCTCAGAAACCTATCCTCAGCTCAAGTATACTAGTTGTTTATCCTGTCTCAACCAAGGCAAATGGGTTTCCTCTTTGGTTCATTCCCAACACAAATTGGATTCTAGGGTGGGTGGTGAAGTGCAGGGCCAGCAAAAAATATGCAGCATATATGGCATCTTCAAATAAAAAAACTAGGCAAAACCCGTCAGAATCAGACTCAGAGAATGAGGCAGCAGACTTCCCCAGATACATTTTTGTTGAATCTTGGAATATAAAAAATGAAAATTTTTCATATGACAAAATGCAGAGCCTAACTGCATGAGAAACTGAACACTTCCAAAGGAGTTATCAGAAGTAGGATGTTGGCATTGGCTATAGAAGGGAAGATAGCATCAGCCCTGGGAAAACAGGGTGTTACAAATATGAGAAGAATCTCTATTAGAAAAAGCAAAGAACAAATCCAGACTAACTCTTACATCCTGACATTTAATCAGCCCCATACTCCTGAGGAAGCAAAGATCGGTTATTGTCTTGAGATAGTCGGCAGTATGTCCCAGCAATCCTGACCACCTTGTTGGCTGGGGCTGTAGAATACGCCAACTGCACATCTGCCGACCCCCAAATGAAGCCACCTGCTGGCCATGGGTGGCAACCCATAAGGCACTAAGATGGAACCCTGGTGGTTGAGCAATCATTGATCCGATGACAGAGTGGTCAATGGCTTGCAACATATCACTTTAGTTCTTACTTGGTCTGACGGGCAGTTGGATTGGGCCTATCTGATCAATCGGCTGGTCCCGACATCCCCTAGCACATATGTTTGTTTTTTTTTATTTTCCCCGATCATATCATACAATCTGATCTTGTGGAACTATTAGATCTACTTTTGCAGAACTATTCCCAACCCTTTATTCCATATGTGCTAGAAGGCGGGCGCTGAGGGTCAATTGTGCTGAGGTAGAACTTAGGATTGTTGTGTAATTAAAAGCATAATTTGACAGAGGCTCAGAATCATACTCTTTGCATGAGTATACTGGTATTGTATCCCCATCTCAGCCAAGGTGAATGGGTTGCCCCCTTGGTTCATTCCCTTCTCAAGTTAGACTTCATGGTGGGTGGTGGAGCATTGGACCAGCAAATAACAATTAGCAATCATGGCTTTTTCTTCTTCAAAAAAACTGAAACCTACCCTAACGGACTACGAAGGTGTGGCAAGTTTCCCCAGATTCATAATAATTGAATCCACCGAAATGCCAATAACAAACCTATCGCTTTTTTTAATTGAAAAAGTAATATCTAGTAATATGACCCATGTCCATGTAAAAAAACTAAAAAATCAAACTTTGCTCTTTGAAGTAGATAAAAGGAAAAATGCTGATTTCCTACTGAAAATGACTAAATTCCATACTATAAATGTAAGAACTTACCCTCACAAATCCTTGTGTATAAGTAAAGGGGTTGTAAGAAGTAAGGAATTGTCATTATGCACAATTGAAGAAATAAAAAAAGAAATGAAGAAACAAGGTGTAACAGAAGTAAAGAGAGTTACAATGAAAAAAGAGGGTAAACTCATTGAAACTAACACCTACATAATGACATTTGACCAACCCAAAATACCAGAGAAGATAAAAGTAGGCTACACAATGGAGAGAGTTGAGCAATTCATACCCAATCCATTGTGTTGCTACAATTGTCAAAAATATGGCCATCATGAGGATAATTGTAGAGGTCAACAAGTATGTGGTGAATGAGCTCAACAAAATCCTGATCACCACATTGACAATTGTAACAATCTGTATAGGTGTGCAAATTGCGGAAGCAATCATCCCGTCTATGCAAGATCTTGTGAGAGTTGGACACTGGAAAAGGAAATATTGGGAATTAAACACAGGAATAACATCCCATACAACAAAGCGCGGAAAATGATAGTAGGATCTAAGACCACAACATACTCTCAAGCTGTCCAGCACAATAAAACCCAATATAACTATGAGAGGATAGTAAAAAAATTGATTCAGCTGGAGCTGGGCGACTGGGAAGGCTATATCAATGAAATAAGAGCCTCCCTTGATATCAACAAAATTTCAGAGACACCAACTACAAAGGCAGATCTTGTAGCAGACAAAGTGAAGACACCTGCACAAACTCACCCCTCCATGGTTAAGACCGATCAAGAAAAGAGTATGGAGCTATCACCAACCACACTACCAATTAAATGTGTAATGGAGAAATCTCCTTCCAAAACAACACCAAAAGATAGGAGATCCCCAATAAGACCACCCACTTCTACAGATACCTCCCCAAACAAGAAACTACAAAAAGACTAGACAAAAATTACTCCAAAACAAAAATCCGTTGAAAGTAAAAATGTTGACTCGAGTAACAAATTCAAAATTTTAGAAAAGATGGAGACAGAAAACAGCCCTCAAGTACATAAACATAAAAACTATAAAAATAAACGATAAAACAGTCCAGATCTAAGGCCCAACAATGAACCACAAAATAATTCAGTGGAACTACCGCAGAATCAAAGCCAATAGGAGCAAACTGCTCTTATTGATGACTCAACAACTTGCCATTGTCTGCCTTCAAGAAACATTTCTTAAAACTGATGATGAAATCAAAATAAAAAACCTCCAAAGTTACAATTTCATCAGCAATACCAATCATAGAGCTTTGGGTGGTGTCTCCATCCTTATTAGGAACAACATACCTCAAAGCAAAATCCACCTCAATACTCAACTCCAAGCAATAGTTGTCAATTACACAAAACAATTGATATCTGCTCCATATATATTCTGCCTCACGATGCCATAAATGAAAGTGAAATCAACAACATATTACAGCAACTACCCACACCTTTTATTCTACTTGGCGATTTTAACAGCCATAACACCATGTGGGGCTGTAGAAGCACAAACCAAAAAGGCCAAACTCTTGAAAATATCATTAACAATAATAATATCTGGCTATTCAACAAAAAATCCCCAACACACCTGGATCCATCATCTGCTACCTACTTAGCCATTGATTTAACCCTCTGCGACACTTCACTTTTCCTTGATTTCACCGGAGGGTGTATGACGATACATGCAGGAGTGACCATTTCCCAATTGTACTCGAGAATTTGCACCCTCAAGACGACGACCGGTGGAGGTTTAATAAAGCCAACTGGGAAAAATTTCGCACTCAATGTCAGAAACAGCTCATAGTAAACAATACCGAAACCATTCTTGAATTCTCCGAAAATCTCATAAATATAGCTAAAACATGCATTCCACACAAACCAACAACTGATAAATGAGACAGACCTTGGTTCAGCAAAGAATGTAAACAGGCTATTTGCCTACGAGCTGCTTTGCAGAAATTCAACACTGAACCCACAACCTCCAATTTAATCTCTTTTAAATTCCACCAAGCTAATGCCCGTAAAATCATCAGAGAAGCTAAGAAAAAATCCTGGCAAAATTACATGAGCAAGCAAATACCTATTCTAACATTAAAACTGTTTGGCTCATGATTCGAAAAATAGCCGGTAAAAAACAGTCAACTCAATTAAAACCCCTCTCCCTAACAAACCACAAAATAACAGATAAAAAGGCCCTTGCAGATCTTCTTTCAGAAACATTTTCTAAAAACTCCTCCAGCCAACACACCACTGAATTCTATAAAATCAAACCCACCCTCGAAAAAAAAAAATGAGGTTTTCTTCTAATAACTCCAAAGAATCCCATAAGCCATTTACCCTAACCTAGTGGACTCCATAAAAAAATCCAACCACTCAGCTGTCAGTCCTGATAAAGTACACAACAAGTTTCTCAAGCAGCTACCAGATGAATCAGTCAAATGCCTACTAAAGCTATATAATAATATTTGGGTGAACAGTACTTTCCCAGAAACATGGAGACAAGCAATAATTGTTCCGTTCCCCTAATCAGGCAAAGATACATCGAATCTGCAGAATTATCGAACCATCGCATTGACTAGCTGCCTTTATAAGACGATTGAGCGGATGATAAACAGTAGAATGACGTGGTATCTCGAGACAAATGGTCTAATAACAAATATGCAAATGGGATTCTGGAAAAGGAGAGGAACTATAGATCATTTGATACAACTAGAAACCTTCGTCAGAGAAACCTTCATAAGAAAACAACATCTGACGGCAATATTTTTTGAGTTAGAGAAGGCTTATGACACTACGTGGAAGTATGGTATTATGTGAGACCTATATAATCTAGGCTTAAGAGCAAGACTGCTGATGTTCATAAAAACTTTCTCTTCGAAAGAACATTTAGGGTACACGTGGGATCCACCTTTTCAAACTCACAACATCAGGAGAAGGGTGTTCTGCAAGGCAGCATCCTCTCCGTTACTATCTTCTCCATCAAAATCAATAATATTGTAAAATGTCTAACCCCCTCAATCGACTGTGTTCACTACTTTGACGACTTCGTCATATGCTATCGGGCCACTCATTTGAACATAGTAGAGCGACAACTCCAACTAAACTTAAACAAAGTAAATAAATGGGCAAGAGAAAATGGATTTAAATTCTCCAAGTCTAAAACTAAATGCGTGCATTTTTGCTCTTAAAGGAAAATGCACAATGACCCTGTCCTAAAAATTGATGACTCCGAAATACCAGTCGTTAACGAATACAAATTCCTTGGTGTAATATTCGATAAATAAACTTTCATTCATCCCACGCATAAAATACCTAAAAAACAAATCAACCTGTGCTCAACAACTTTTGTGAGTTGTTTCCCACACAGAGTGGGGAGCTGACCGTCAAACTCTAATTAAGTTATATAGAACTCTTCTCCACTCTCATCTTGACTATGTCATTTTTGTATATAGATCTGCCAGGAAATCTTATCTGAAACAACTTGACCCTATTCACCATGAAAACTTAAGACAGGTATTAGGAGCATTTAGAACTTCTCCAATTGACAGCCTATATGCCGAAGCTCACAAGGCACCTCTACAGATTGGAAGGGAAAAATTAGACCTTCAATATTATCCCAAACTTAAATCTTCTCCATCCAACCCAGCATATGACTACACTTTTCATCCAAAATACACACAATATTTTGACCAAAAAGAAAAATCAATTAGACCATTTGGCCTCCGCATGGAGCCTATTCTCAAAGAATCCACCATTCCTCTAAATAATATCCATAAAACCATCTTGCCACAAATACCACCTTCGATTATTAAAAATCCAAAAGTTAACCTCCAACTGAATCAATTCCATAAAGCAAAGACATATCCCTTCACCTACCAAGAAAAACATCAACATATCCTCCAACAGCATCCCAACTATGTATCTATACAGATTGATCCAAAGACAACAATAAAACAGCATGTGCAGCAGTCTTAAACAAAATAATAAAAACAAAATCTCTTCCAATGGAAAGTTCTATTTTCACAGCTGAGGCCTGTGCAATAGACTTGGCTCTCAACATTATCTCGAAAGAAAAACACTAAAAATTCATCATATTCTCTGACTCACTGATAATAGGACCTCTGTCCTATTATCATTAAGCAATAAAAAAACTAGAGCACCCACTTATTATCAAACTACTTTGCAGACTATACTCAACTTCAAACAAAGAAATCGTTTTTTGCCGGATTCCAAGCCACATTGGCGTGAAAGGAAATCATAGAGCAAACACTGCAGCAAAATCAGCTTTAGACTTGACTCCCAACAAGTACAACATTCCACACACTGATCTGAAACCCAAAATAAATAATTTCCTCCATAAAAAATGGCAACAATGCTAGAATAGAAATACCAATAATAAACTATTTCAGGTTAAACCCTTTTTAGGAGAATGGCGCCCAGCTTTCCGAAAATCGCAGAAAGAACAGGTAACTATAACGATTGCGTATTGGTCACAACAGGCTTCCGCACTCTTTTATACTCAAGCAAGAACAGCAACCACAGTGCTTGACATGCCAAATGCCCTTTACAATCAAACACATTCTCCTTGAGTGTAAAGTTTTTAATGACACCAGAAAACACTATTTTCACACAAATACCATGAAAGACTTACTTGAGAACGTCCACATGGACAATGTTTTGTTGTTCTTGAAAGAGACTGGGTTGTACCAGAAAATATAGACTTGGTTACAATCCTGATAACACAACAAACTAATCAACTGAAAGCAAATTATTGCTGAATAGAAATGCCATTATATAGTGAGAAATAATAATAAAATAAAAAAAAACATTATCACTTAATAAACCAATGTCATACAGAAATACTTGAAAATATTTACTCGTATGCAAGTAAATGAGTCGTTTGGTTTTAGTATGGTATCATTAAATTATGTGTTTACAAACCATACATATGTGTAAACAGGCTTTGGCATTAAATAACCTATAGAGGTTGATATGCCATTAAACCCAACCAACCAACCAGTACTCCTATGGAGCTTCAAATGCCAAAAATATGAACAAAGCCTGTAGAAGACAAGTCATGTCAAATGTCATATAAAGGACCCAGTATAACAAAAAATACTTGAAAAACATTTAACTGTGAAGAAAAATGAGCTCAGGTTTGTTCAAAAATGTTATTAGAAAAATATTCACACATTAGGTGTATTTAATATATAAGTCTAAACAGGATTTGGCATTGAACAATTTGCAATGTTTAAAATGACATAAAACCCAATCCAACTTCCAAAGAACTGTTTTTGACATTTGAACTGCATACTTATGTTAAACTAAATTGTTTGAAATAGAACTGTTTTTAAATTTTACTGAGTGTAAACAAAAACTATACTTATGCTAAACAGTACTGTTTGAAATAGAACTGTATAAAATTGATTTGGCATTAAATAACCTAAAATAGTTGATATGCCATAAAGCAAAACAAAACCAAACTAAACCAACTGTCCTCTGGTTGACCTTCTGCATACATGTAGAGGTAAACATTCCCACTTCCAGACCCCTGGTCACCCAAAAGGCTGGAAATAAACACACAGGCAGACAACCATACTCCAGGAGACCCTTAAAGGTGTGATGATAACATTTTTTAAGTTGTTGATCCACTCCCATCTGACATCGGTGCTTTATACTAGCAGGGAAGAATTAGTGATTCCCACACTAATAGTTCTTAGCCCCTATATGGACACGCACATGTGCATATACATACCTATGGTCAACCCGCAACCATACACATGTATACACCTGCACGCACATACATACAAACATACATAGAGCTAAGCCTGTATACTAACATTAATAGTGTCACAGTGCAGGAAATATTGGGTGGAGTCATGAATAATTTCTCTTTTTTAAAAGCAAGTTATAACTATGCATTTCAAACTTCCAATGTTTTAAACACTAGCAGAAATGATCTGATTAAAGAGTGTCTTCATCAGTCATTCTTATTTCAATAGTAAAAGACTACACATCACAATTTAATCTATGATCTCACATCCCTAAAATGGAGGAACTGTGAAAGTACATTTTTCACATGTAATGTTGTGGGGATTCAAGAATAATAAAAATGCTACAGAAACAGCTAAGAAAATTTGCAGTGTTTATGACCAAGGTGACATTTAGGCTGGTTTGTTATACCTTATTCATCATATTCCCCAGACCTTGCACCAAGTAATTTCAATCTTTTTTTTGTTCTCTACAAAATGCTCAGAATGACAAAATATTTTCTCAACAAGATCAGGTGAAAATGTTTGTGGAAAGCTTCTTGAAATCAAAACCAGCTGTTAAACTGTATACAAAAATTGATATAAATACATCAATCAGTAAAAATCAAAAACTAAATTTTGTACTTTTCCATTTTATAAACATTAAAGTATATGCACAATTTTAATGCTCAATGACATCTCTTTTCTGAGTTATTAGTCAACATGTGCATACCAAAACAGGCACAACTCTCTCTCTCTCTCTCTCTCTCTCTCTATATATATATATATATATATATATATATATATATAGGGACATTGCAATTAATAAGCTAAAAGAGAAATGCTGCAGTAAAAGATTTTGAAGAATGCAGATCTAGTTCAACTCAATCTGCTGGGGCTGTAGAATATGCACACTGCATCTCTGCAGAGGGGAAAGATCTCCTCAGTGAGTGTTAATAAAACATTATGCTTCAACCCAATATAAATCTTTAAAAGAATAGTTTTAGAGAAATGTCTTGTTTACCAGAATTTTTTTTTTTGCATATGTTATGAGAAATTATTTTGATTTTCTTTTTTCCAGGAAACATTTCCAAGAAGCTCTTGCAATATTGCCTCCAGTTGGACCCAATAAGAAGTGAGTATTTTTATTTCCCTCTGCTAGCTTAAAATCCTTAATTCTTTTCTTTGTTTAGCTTACAGCAAAATGCTTGTGAAAAAATGGCTTCACTCACAAAATGACAGTGCTTTCTACTAACTACACTGGTTCCTAATCTGATTCTTATCGGCAAATATTTTGTACAAGCTAAATTCAAAATTCTGTAAGAGAAGCTGATATAAGTGAATCAGGAGATTCTAATTTTTGTTGTAGTCTATTAAGTCAGCAAGGTATCATAGCAAGTTATTCCCTTTCATTGCATCTCTCGAGGCAGTGGGAATTGTTTAGTGATACTCAACTTCTCTCCAAGTATCATATAATAGGCCGTACTGGTTTACCGGGTAACAAAAACAATGATCCTTGACTTAACCCCTTACGAAACATCCACGGTGGATTGTCTTTACAATGCTAAAGAGCTCTAACAACAATGCTATTTACTCATAGCCAGGAAGGAGAAATGTATTCATGCCTTTTTTAAAGAATGGGACAGTTTACATTCACTTTGCACATTGTGCAAAGTAAATGTAAACTGTCCCAGCCAGGGTTTGAACAAGGTTCAGTGATTTTATTCTCTTGTGCATTGAGCTACCTACACCTCCACACTCAGTTTCAAATAACTGGATGTCTACAAAGTGATTTCTAGAATTGTATGAATACTAATTTTCAAGCATAAGATACATTATAAAGATTATTTGTATTTTTTAAAATCAGTTATTACTTTTAATGCATTATTTTCCAAAATAAAAAATTCAAAACACTTTGTTAAAGATATTTCAAACAAATTTTTAGAATTGCATTTTTCATTTCTGAAGATAGAAATATCTTTTTTCCTTTTTCCTAATTAAGTATCAAACTAGTTAACATAGTTTGAATTTTTTTATTATTTTACCTGAAAAAATACGTAACAATATTGCAGGTCCACAACTTGCATAAATTATATTGTTAATTATAATAAAACTCAAGTGAAATTTTTTAAAATTCTTTAGTCTTTTTAAAATCCAAAGCATTTTGGAAGTTTGATTCCATTTCAAATTTCTTAATATGAAATTCGATTATTATTAATTTAACTGATAAACTTACTGTTCTGATAATTTTTATCTCAAAACTCTTCAAACCAGATCATTATAAAGGTGTCTTTGTTCTTTGAAAAAATCTTCCAATATTCTTTATCCAACTAACAGAAGTTCCCCACATTGCCTGGAAGAAAACACTGAAGAGATAATATTAGCAGCAGCACTATAATTAACAAACTAATCTGACTTTTCTTAATTGTTACATTTTCAAAATATATTAATTAAAAATCTCAACATTTGTTGAGTTTATAGACTCATGCTATGATCTAAGTTATCTAGTTTCAAAGCAAAAAATGACTTTATTCAAATTACTAAACATAAGAATTATTGTATCAAAATTTATTTATAAAGATTACAAAAGTCCAGATTTGAAAATGATTAACAAGAACCACAAAGTTGGCCAATATAAAAGAAGCAGTCTGCAATATATCAGTAAGTAATCTCAAAAGTGACAACATACTGATATAAATGGCATTTATTTTGATGTAACAATTTTAAATGATATATGCAACTGCACATACCAGAACAGGCAACCAACTTTATTTATATATATATATATATATATATATATATATATATACGCACACTGGCAGAAGTACCCTGTTCATGACTGAACTAAAATGATTTTAGGAATATCAGTAACTGAGATAGAAAGAGGTTAGTTATGCATTAATAATGTATCCTTATTTGTAGTTGAAAGATTACACTTATTAATTCAACTGAAAAATATTCTTTTAGTTCATGTATTTATAAGTAAAGTTGCCGACCTTAGTTGAGGATGACCTGAAGACTCACCTTTCAACAGTTACTATCCCAAGGTGTGGGGGAGGGCACTACTCCATTCCCTGGATTGCTCCACTTTACCCTTGATCCTTACCTTGTAGTGCTGAGTGTTAAGCAAGCCGGCATCAAGTACCATTTTTTGAGTCTTTGGTATGACTCGACCTGGTATTGAACCCCGGTCTCCCAGACCATTGGCGAACACTCTACTCATTAGGTCAATGATCCGGTATGTATTTATAGTAGAACCAAACATGAAAAATAAACTTTATCTGATTAGTTGTCATATAAAGTGCTCAGTTATACAACAAATTTTGTTAATAATTTTCCAAAAAGCAGTATAGTTTTAATTCAAATTTTTATTTACTCTTGAAAAATTTAACTGTAAAAGAATCAAGAATTCATGTATTACAATATTTTGTTTTAGGATTTTTTTTTGATTGAGTTACAGTGATAAAAAAATTTATTCATTTAATTTATTGTTTACCCTATAAAAATTTAACAAGGAAAAGAAGTTAATTAAAAATGTGTCCTTATTTTTAGATGAAAAAATTTATGTATTAATTCAAATGAAAACTGTTTATTTATTCTATAAATAGTTTATTCCTTGAGAAACTGAATTATGGGTTCCTTGGCTGTTATAGATTGCTGGTTTGCTGTCTCACATTGTGCTCTTAACAACTCTATTATCACCTCTAATACCTTGTTATGTTGCCATGTGTACATCTATAACATACTATACCATACATATCTGTGACATACTATACCATACATATCTATTTAAACGTGTGCAAACAAATGACTGATGTTAAATTGTTACTGTTAGATAGCAACTCTCATAATTTAACTGTGTGCAAACAAATGAGGAAAAGTAAATAGAATGATTCGTATAACAAAAAATACTTGAAATCATTTAACTGTAAAGAAAAATGAGCTCAGGTTTGTTCAAAAATGTTATTAGAAAAATATTCACACATTAGGTGTATTTAATATATAAGTCTAAACAGGATTTGGCATTGAACAATATGCAATGTTTAAAATGATATAAAACCAATCCAACTTACAAAGAACTGTTTTTGACATTTGAACTGCATACTTATGTTAAACTAAATTGTTTGAAGTAGAACTGTTTTTAAATTTTACTGAGTGTAAACAAAAACTATACTTATGCTAAACAGTACTGTTTGAAATAGAACTGTATAAAATTGATTTGGCATTAAATAACCTAAAATAGTTGATATGCCATAAAGCAAAACAAAACCAAACTAAACCAACTGTCCTCTGGTTGACCTTCTGCATACATGTAGAGGTAAACATTCCCACTTCCAGACCCCTGGCCACCCAAAAGGCTGGACATAAACACACAGGCAGACAACCATACTCCAGCAGACCCTTAAAGGTGTGATGATAACATTTTTTAAGTTGTTGATCCACTCCCATCTGACATCGGTGCTTTATACTAGCAGGGAAGAATTAGTGATTCCCACACTAATAGTTCTTAGCCCCTATATGGACACGCACATGTGCATATACATACCTATGGTCAACCCGCAACCATACACATGTATACACCTGCACGTACATACATACAAACATACATAGAGCTAAGCCTGTATACTAACATTAATAGTGTCACAGTGCAGGAAATATTGGGTGGAGTCATGAATAATTTCTCTTTTTTAAAAGCAAGTTATAACTATGCAATGTTTTAAACACTAGCAGAAATGATCTGATTAAAGAGTGTCTTCATCAGTCATTCTTATTTCAATAGTAAAAGACTACACATCACAATTTAATCTATGATCTCACATCCCTAAAATGGAGGAACTGTGAAAGTACATTTTTCACATGTAATGTTGTGGGGATTCAAGAATAATAAAAATGCTACAGAAACAGCTAAGAAAATTTGCAGTGTTTATGACCAAGGTGACATTTAGGCTGGTTTGTTATACCTTATTCATCATATTCCCCAGACCTTGCACCAAGTAATTTCAATCTTTTTTTTGTTCTCTACAAAATGCTCAGAATGACAAAATATTTTCTCAACAAGATCAGGTGAAAATGTTTGTGGAAAGCTTCTTGAAATCAAAACCAGCTGTTAAACTGTATACAAAAATTGATGTAAATACATCAATCAGTAAAAATCAAAAACTAAATTTTGTACTTTTCCATTTTATAAACATTAAAGTATATGCACAATTTTAATGCTCAATGACATCTCTTTTCTGAGTTATTAGTCAACATGTGCATACCAAAACAGGCACAACTCTCTCTCTCTCTCTCTCTCTCTCTCTCTATATATATATATATATATATATATATATATATATATATATATATATATATATATATATACATTGCAATTAATAAGCTAAAAGAGAAATGCTGCAGTAAAAGATTTTGAAGAAAGTAGATCTAGTTCAATTCAATCTGCTGGGGCTGTAGAATATGCACACTGCATCTCTGCAGAGGGGAAAGATCTTCTCAGTGAGTGTTCTAGATATGATACTAAAACATCTGATGGTGAGGCTCCAGTCCTGGAGCTTTGGGGAATATGGAATACTCTTCACTGCCATTACTCCCAGGTCCACTCTGATCAGTAGTGGTAGTAACTGTTAGTCCCATCTATGGATCAAATAGAAATATTTAATCATTTACTAAATTTGGAACCATTTAAACATTTGCAAACAAATCAGTAATGTTAAATTGAATTGTTAGTATAATATAGCAATGCTTGAAACCATTTAACTGTGTGTAAACAAATGAGCTCTGGCTTGTTAAAAATTATATTATCTATAAACTATTTGTTTACAAATCATTTATATATATATATATATATATATATATATATATATATATTACTAATCAATTATCTACCAGTATTCACGGTACAGAAAAAAACAAAAAAACCCTGTCCAAGAACATATATATATATATATATATATATATACATACAGGATTTGGCATTAAATAACCAATAAGGTTTGGTATGCCATAAAATGCAACCAACTAAACCAAAAAGATATATTTAAAAGAAGAGTTAATCTCAAAGAATAGAAATATCTTGATGTTATTACTGTTAACATTTCACCATCTGTTATAAAACTAATGCTATGTATGAGCACTGGAATTTGAAAGAGTTGAATCAATTTTTGATATAATTTTAACTGGAATTAACTCAGTTAACTGAAGCATTTTGACAATGTTAGATTCACAAGATGATTTACATGATATGGGTTTATGGTTAGTGATTAGTAATAATCAAAGTATAAATTTTATCTTATCTTGGTATTTAGATTGTTAAGGAAAGAAATCTCAAGTCATAAACCTGTGTAAAACAATTTTCCTTTTTTATTCACTTTTATTCTTGTAAAATCCATGGATGATATAACCATTATTTCACTAGAACCTTTAAAAATGTGTTGGTTGACTTGATATTGGGTAATTTTTTAAATAAAATAACAAATTATGATTATATACTGACTTGGATTAGTTTCCTCATCTTTGTTGTTATCATAACTTTTTGTCTATTATACTCTCCGACCTTCTTTGAATGTTTGTTATAGTCAGTATTCTTTTATGAATATTGAATTGAACCCTTTGTTCAAGTATTTTTATTCTACTATCTGTAATAAAGAATGTCTTGTTTCATTTAATTCTTCCCAGTTGATTTGCCTTTTTGTTCTATTTGACCCTATGGCTTAGTGGATAAAAGCATTGGTAAAGTTTATCTTGTTTGCTGGTTATGTATTCAGTGCCTGAATGAAGTAGTGCAAAAAGTTATATACTAGGTTAATCAAAAAAGACAGACAAGTGACATCACAAAAATGAATTAACTGATACAAAACAGTAGAATGAGAACAATCTACTTCCATGGGTTGAATAAAGGGTTTGATTTGAAAATTTCAGAAACTTACTATAACAACCTAGAGGATGACACTAATTCAATTTCATTAGTGTATACTAATTGAAGTTAGATAGATATGAATTTTACTGATATTGCAATACTTGTTTTTACGCGTTTGTCTTGGGTGTCTATATGTCTGCTATTTCAAAATAAAAGTGAATTTAATGAAATTTGGGACACTTTAAAAAAATTTAGACTTTAACCATTTGAATTGCTTAGCCCTTAGATTCCTTGTACCTGAGCCAAATTCATAAAAAAAGGCAGAAAATGCATTCAAACTTCACTCCCATCTCTTTGCTTAAAGCAAGTATGCCATTTCATAAAAAAGGCTATGAATAGTCACTATATTCCACCTTTTATTATTAGTATAATGTGTGATCTTATTGAGGCAGAAATATACAATTTATGGTAAAATGGGACTTAGTCTGAAATATTCTACTTAAATATTAGTTCCAAGAGTTAAATATTAAAAAAGAATGGGACTAATTTGTTTTTTTGTAATTTCATAACCTGCATAATCAGTGAGTTAGCATAATTTTTCTCTTAATTTCTAAAGTTAATCCAGAATAAAATTATATTTTTACCTCTACCCAACTCTCATTTTAAAAAAGATTTTCTAGTTCAGCATAACCCAAACACAGCAATATTTATTTTCTAAAGAGATCATATTTACCAACCCCTCCGCTCGGGCAGGATATAACACAAGGTCAATTTTTAAACAGAGTTTAACAGGTTTGAATTCAGAGTTTTCCTTCTCCTAGACTAGTTGCCTCACCAAGGCTGAAGAACCTAGTCTGCCCTACTATTTACCCATAGCTGGAGGGAGGATAATTGGATTTATACCTTTCCCAAGGGTATTAGTGCTATGTGAAATGCAATCAGTCAGGTCCAGGATTTGAACTCATGTTGCCGTGTCCATATCCTGCGACGATAACTATTACACCACGGGCACCTCCTTCTAAAGAGATTACAACCAATTTTTGTGGGTTTAGAATATGCCAACTTTATCCTTTACTGATGGGTAAGACCTTGTAAAAAGGATCTCTTGGAGATTAACACTAAAATGCATCTAGTAGTCAGGGTCCAGTTCTGAAACTCTAGTGAATTCACCCCCTCCCCCAAACGCCATTATTCTAGCTCAAAGTGGACCTACAGTGATAGTACCTGTCACGGTTCCATCTATGAGTTAAACAGATCTATTTGAAAATTATTTGTATTAAATAGGAATACTTAAAATCATATAACTGTGCAAACAAATGGTTATTATTAAATATGAGTAGTTACTTGAAAAAAAGACTCATTTTAGCATTAAATATCACAAGGATTGATATTCCATAAAACCAACCCATGACCAATTTGTACCAAAGTTGCTGTCTATTCAGTTTGCCTAAAATTCTGAAAAATTTAGATAATTTAATGTTCTTTCAGGTGCAATCAATTATGTTACATTTTTTAACATTTATCTTCTGCAATGCATAAAAGGGAATTTTGTGTTAGTCACCAGTCATGGTAGATGAAATTTTTCTTTAGTATCGCACAAAACCAAATGTGTATAGAGATAGAATCAAGTCAGTCTTCCAAGTGGAGATGGTCTGTTAAGTGAAAAAAAATTAGCATTTGAAATCCTGTTTGTTAGGCTTCAAAACCAGTCTCTGGCACGGTTTCTGCTATTAGGCAATCCAAGTAACACTCAAGTATATTCACTTTTGAAAATTTATTTATAATCAAAGACAAAAACTAATTTTGTACCTGTAAAATCAAACCATACAATACCATAGATTTTTAGCAAATCTCAGTTGACTGCGGTTGGTACTAATTCCATGTAAAAGAATTTAGTCTCTGCACCTCATTTTACTGTTGAATAAGAATGGTGAGGATTTATTCTAAATTCATATTAGTAATATGGATAATGAGTTTTAAATCTTTCTTGACCTTTCATATTTAAATTAATGGCTTTTTTTCCTATTGTAAGAATCATAAGGAAGGAAAAGGGGAAGCAAAATAAAAATTATTTGAATGTTTTTTTTTTTTTTAGAAAGTTTCAACTTGATTTATAATTTATTATGAAGTCTGAAGCAGTGAAAGTAATGTCAGCTGCTCACTTGTCTATTTCAAGCACTGAATAATCTTTAACTATAATCAAGGAATTGAATTTGACCACAACTAAGCAATTCTATGAGATGATGTTTTTAAAGAAAAAAACTTACATATTTGTATCATTTAATATTTTAATTTTATAACTATTTCTGTTTTATTTATTTCATTTTTTAAAATTCTATTGCTATGATTACATGATACTTGCCCACTTCTAGTGTTATTATAACATCACTTTTTAAAGACATTATGGTAACTTTTGGTGACATAGGAAAGTCTTAACCACATATACACACATACACACATTGTGTGAATCAACAGACATTGTGTGAATCAACATTTTATGCAAATAAGAAAAATTACAATAATTTTAAAACTAATAATTGGAAAGTCATGAAATTTTGGTCAAATATATTTGTGTGTATATGGAATATTCCTAAATTTTAGAAATGGGTATCAAATAGAATTTATTTTATGCTTGAATATATAAAAAAAATATTTTTAGACCATTCCACTTTTGATGCAATCATCACAAAAAGTCTTTTTTAAGGTATATGCAGATAAAAAAAGATAATCTAACAATAATTTATTCAAAAATATGACATACAAAACTGCTCCTAATAAACTAGATTCAACAACAAAGCAGATAAGTAATATTATTTTCTGATATAATTTCCATTTTCTCTAATGATTTGAAGTAGCTTACTGTTAACAGAAATTAATTTGAGAATTTCTTCGAGGGTAATGGCTTCACAATTAGTTTTGTTTCTAAAAGTTCATTTTTGTATATAATTTTTTTACCTCTCTCATAAACACACCTTTTAAAAATACTCTAAAGATTCTCAATGAGGTTTAGATCTGGGGAACTTGGTGACCTCACCAAAAGCCTGTTGTTTTTACAATTCTAATTTATTTAAGCATTCAACAGTTGCACTAGCAGAGTAAGTTTGAATGTTGTCATTCATGAAAAAGACTTTATTTGAATCGCTCTTTAAGCTATTTATGTTAGCTTTTTGGAATTCAGTGTGTATAGAGGGGTCATTTTAACACAATTGTTCACTTTCCAGCATCTAATCAATTCATTAATGATGATTACAACTCAGAACATAATTCCTCCATTTCCTGAACAGACTTAGGTTCCTCCTTCAAGTAACATCTATTTTGCCAACTCTTAGGCCATCCAGTGTTATTCTACCACTTGTCCACTTTCGAAAAATCCAGTTTCATATATGAAACTGAATTTTCATTTTGAGGAAAAAATTTAAAAGAATAATTTTGAATATGGATGCTATAAAAACATTTTTGTATTTTCTGTATATTTCCTCCTTTAAAAAAAACTTTCTCATTAGATTAAGAAAAAAATAAAAAGATACCTCAGCCTCATACATTTTTTTCAAGAAAAAAGTATTTAACTTACATTCTTGTATATACACTCTCTTACTACAATAACATTGTTCATTGACACATATAAAATTAAAATAATTGAAATTTTACTGTTACATTGTAAAAAAAAATATTTTTGTCAAAAAATCTTTTTTGAATTGAAGTTGTATGAAAAACATTTCATGGATACAAAATGATACAAAAATTTATTTTCATTAAGAAAGAATTGCTATCTGCACACATGTTCATCTATAAACAAATAGGTTATTTTGAATAAGATATTTGTTGATACAAT
Organism: Sepioteuthis lessoniana; assembly: GCA_963585895.1. Lineage (NCBI taxonomy): Eukaryota > Metazoa > Mollusca > Cephalopoda > Myopsida > Loliginidae > Sepioteuthis > Sepioteuthis lessoniana. The sequence goes on from OY757915.1 coordinate 52,150,681, forward strand.
CTAATTAGCAATTAATTTAGAATATATTTCATCTTCATGACTGGAAAAATAAGCAAAGTGATGACCAATAAAAACAAAAAAATAATAAAGATGGCTGAAATGTGATTACCAGTTCTTGAAATAATTTTCATTCAATCCTTAAGATATCTAAACTGAAAATACAATTTAATGAAAAATGTACACACACACACACACACACACACACACACACTATTAATGGCTTCTATCTGGAATCAACTAAAAGCTCTGTCAACAGGTCTTAGAATATGCTGACTGTATCCCACCTGCTGTGTGTGGATGTTGTGGAGATCTAAGGAGTGTGGGATATCCCACTCTGACCTGGGGTTCATGTTAGGGTCCCATATATGGATCAAATAGATCTGTTTAGAAATTATTTATATTCCATATGACTATGTACAAAAAATTGAACAATTACACAAAAAAAATGTAAATATGAATACAACTGATCTAATCTATGTAGAATCAACATTAGATAAGGAAATATTCCTTTCATTTTTAAGCTTCATGCACTAATAACTAACTGAAAATTATGAAGGAAAATTACTTGAATTTCTGTTACAATTTTTGTTTTGTGGACAGCCTGGATTATTTAGGGGTTTTAGTGTACATGGGTGTTTTATTTTTAATATTAAAATCTGTTAGCTTTGAAATTAGCAGAAATACTCACTTAATAGTCAAACAAATTTATTGTCTCAAGTTTCTCTAATTTGGACATGTTTCAACACTTTCAATATTTCAGCTAGTTTACTTTCTGTCCAACATCTGGTGTCATTTGCATCACAGATTCTCTTTTCAGTATGCAATATTCCTTTTAATTTTAGCCTTCGAATAGTTAAGTGAAGACTTAAAAATAGTTTTAAAGGAGATATGTTTTTGCAGTGATCATATGAATAACAACAGTTAATTTTTCAAGACTGCAAAATGATAATTTTAATAACAAAAATTAATTTAATTCTTAAATAAGAATATCTTAAAGTATCTATATTTCATTCCATTAATGTTTAATTTTGCTGAATATTTTAACTTGTATTTGTCTTCATCTTAATTTTGGTTGTTTGAAAAAAAAGCCACCAAAATTGTAATCCACTTGGGTTATTATCCCTCTGACAGCAAGCAAACAGAGTGTCAGGAATAACTAAATGATAAACTTTTACCAAGATTTGAATTTAATCCTCTTTTTACCTCAGGGAAGTCTGGTTATGCTTCTACATTACAAGAGCAATGGTATCATCCACTTATAAAACTGCCCATTGTCTCCAATTTGTCAATGCCTTGTTTGGGTAGGTTTTCAAACACTATTTGAACAACTGCATTACCATTGCTCTCATAGCCAAATGGTAAAAACAGCTGGTATGAAAAACCCAACTTTCCTGAGACAAAAATACAATGTGAAATATATATATATATATACTATAGTGGATATTGTCTTAATATGAACATTATATATAAGAAATTTCTAACCATAATCAAAATTTCATCTTTCCAAAAAAAAATTAAATTTTCAAACCTGAAACTATATTTTTGTATCTTAATTTCCTTTGAAAGCCAGCAATTCATGTAACACTTTTATTTAAAATCAGATAGTCTCAAACATCAGTATTCAAGATAACTGAGAATTTCAACATTTTCTGAGAGGAAGTCAAAAAGAATGATGATTTAGATATGTTACAATATCTTTCAATAAATGACTTTGGATTTATAAGGTTGAAGCATTTTTAACATACTAATGTAACATTCATATAACTGTTTCATATCTGCCTTAAATAATTCAATTAAAGTCTCTCATCTCTCTAAAAGTCTATTTATAAAATGTGCACAAACTTTTTTTATTACTTCATAAATTACACCACTTATGACAACTGATTTGATAACATTAGTAATCTGTAAAAATATTTTGTAATACTTATTATTACATACACATAATTGAAGTCATTTAATGTCAATCTTTAATAGTAATATCTCCTGAAATATCTTAAAATAAATGTCAAAAAATGATTATTCAGGTAATCAGAATAAGTTTCTAAGGAAATGATATTCTGCTTGCAACTTGTAGCTCTTGAATTAATTTTTGCAAAATAGTTTTTAAACTAATTAAAATGCTTTTTAATAAAATCTCTTTCTTAAAACATTGACTTTTCTCTGAAAAGATTTCTTAATGCTGAAAGTATTTCCAGAAATTTCTATTTTCAAAATCTTTAGCTGTAAATCAGCTAAAACATTATGTGGATGAAAACATAAAAAAAATTGAAATATTAATGACTCTTAAGGGTATAGATAATACTGCTATTAATATTTGCCAATCAGTCTCATTTTAAGCTCCAATTACTACATTTACACTTTACATCAGTGCCAATTTATTCACAGAAAGATTTACATTTTTATTCTGACTTTGTAAGGGTTATTTTTTTATTGTAAAATGATTTCTCACTAAATTCATGCTGTATACTTAGTGTCATGTAGAATAATATTTGTAAAACTAGAGTAAACTTTTGTTATATAACAACACTATTTAATAACATATGCATTATGAAAGCACATTTCTTTTTATATTCTTGTAACAGCATGTGAAGATTTCAGTATATTATTTCAAAAACTAAAATGAGTAAACCCTTAAAATGTTTAAAGTAACACAGAAATCTGAAAAGTCTTGTCTGCTAATCTTGAAATGATGTATAAACCACTTTGTATAAAATCTGTTATAATAGCACTCATAAATCCCTGAGGATACCATAACATGAGTCTTCTGTATGTTGAAAATATTTTGGATTAAAAAAAACAGTATCTGTATAGTTATGTAATAAAGAATTGCAACTGTAAAAAAACAAAACAAAAAAAAAAAAAAACATTTATGTGTCCAGATGTTTAAGTGTCAGTTATGATTGTTATTTTGCTACTTTTTCTTTGTGTAACTTGTTTTGTCTGCTTTGAGTCATTTAATCCTTTCACTTTCACTTCTAACCCACTCCCTAAGACCCTTTTTCTACTCAGCACTTTTTTTATTTAAACACATTAAGATTGATGACAAATTTTCCAAAATGGCACTCTGCTTTGCTTTAAGTTGCTTTCAGCAAATTACATTAATTTCTTTTTTTTTTTTTTCTAATAAGCATTTAAGTTGAAAAAAATTCTATTGTTGCTTGGCTACTTGTGGTCATCGCCATGTTTGGCGTTGTCTATGGCTGCTGTTAACTGACTGACCATGGTCATGTGGCATAACTGAGTGTGTTGGTCATCTTTACAGGATGATGGACGAGCTGCTCAACAAGCACAAATCACAGATGCAGTTCCAGCTGATGTGTTTCCAGACTGATTAAAAAAAAATGAAAAACTCACTGTCCAGTCTGCAATGGGAGCCGGCTCCTACTCCTGCTGCTGCTGATGCTTCTTGAATACCACTCACCCTCCCATTTGCCAATCCCTCCACCAACTACAAAACCACCTTGATCTTTGACCTTCCTAGTTGAAAATGTTATCTTTTCTCTAAAATTCTTTTTATTCATTTTCTTATAACTTTTGCCCAAATACCAATACACTTACATACATAAACTTTCAAAGTGCAAATATAAATATATATCCTTTCAGAGATATTATATCATATAAATTTGCATAGTTGCTCTTATACAGAAATATATTCACAAAAACTCATGCAAATTTCCTTGTTGGTGGTAGTTATTATTATTATTATTAACTATATGGGCTCCCACACAAAGGTAGATATGACAATACCTTGAATTTTGTGGTTAATTTATTCTAAAAAAATGTTCAATACTGCTCAAAATGAGATTCATCAAAGTTTTATTAAAATGGGTTTCAAAATAATTCATTCCAAACAGAAATTTTTTTTTCTTAATTCTCTCTTGACATAATTGATATATGTAAGTAAAAACCATTTGTAATGTATAGCAAACATCAAAAGGTTTTGAAAAGAAAAAAGTTATTGGTTGCAATTTGAAAAGGTTTTATTTGGAGAAATAATCATTCAGTTATATGCACTATTAATCTTCAAATCTACTATCAACTATCTGTGCAGGTTTTTGCAAAATTACAATTATCATCCAAACTTGTACTAAATCAAAACTGCATTATTCAAAGTATTTCTGTATATATTTACAGAAACAGGCTTGCATATTTACTCTCAAATATGTAATGTGCCTTTGGGACCATCTGAAATTATTTCTACTCCAGTAAAAATAAAATATTGAATGTTATCCTTGGTATTTCAAATGATCTAGGAGAATGAAAACTCTGAGTTCATACCAACTGTACTCTGCTTAAATATTGACCTTGTTGGTTAGAGGAATACAAATATCATACATATGTACACATATGCATAATTTCTATCTTATGTCAGGTTTTTTTGCCACTAAATCATGTAATTTGTTTTCTTATTAATCATTGATGAATCTAGAATGAATGCACAATACAAGTTTATTCTCTCAAAGAGATGTAAGTACAAAAGAACTGTTATAGGATGGAACTCTAAATATATGTGGCTCTAATGTTATATATTTAATGAATCATATTCTTAGCTGAGCATAATATGCATATATACATACACTATACATAAAATATTGAGAAATATTTTTTGCCTTTTGTGGCTTAAATGTTTCTTTATTTACCACTGCCATTTATTGTAGAAGGAAGAGCTTTAAAAAAATCTATAAAAAAGAACAAATATATGGTTCAACACATTAATATTATATGCATGGGTATAAACATATATTGATACATGTTTATATCCTTACATACAAACCCTTGCAATTTCTACCAAAACAAATTACACACACCAGTCAAGTATAAGCTGCTTGGCGACAAATATACAGTCACCAATATGAACTTGCTTTATCCACCATGCTTTTGTTATGACTATCCCTTTCATGTTGATGTGGTTAACTAGAAATCAATCCCAAATGTTTTGTTATGCTATAATTGATATATAATTGAATAAAATTTAAAAATAAAAAACACAGCATGTTTATTTTTATTACAAAATAAAATGTTAATTTTACTCACCTTCAAACTTTCTTGCATTTACAAATTGAAATAAATTTATTATTTATGCATAATGTTTCAAATTTACATGGAGAAAGAAATTAATTTCATCTTCTTCTTCATCCTGTAGAAAATGTCAAATATTTTTTATATTTGGAAAATTTGTTTAATTCAGGTGCTAGTAAAAATATGGCTTCACTCTGTTACTAAATGATGAGGAAAATGAAAAAATTTTGGGAAGGTATAAGTAGATTTGAAGGGTTTATTTTATCTGACATTTAATAAAATTCAAATATCATTGACATGTGAAACTGACAAAGAAAAAAGACTATAAAAACTTCAAATTGGAAACTTACAAAAATTTTTTTTAATTTAGTCCTTCTTTCAAAATATTGATCTGTTCTCATTAAACCAGTTATCAAATGACTGACAAGTAAGTGGGCCTTAGGGTCATCTTCTTCATAAAGACCAAGCCTATCAGTCTAATGTTTTTAACGTTTCTGTATTGGTATTTAGACAACATCACTTGTGACTACAATTTGGTTGATTGTATTAAAACACAAGAAAAATGGATGAGTAAATAAATCCTGCAAATTACTCTTTAGATATTTATGTTTGAAAGTAGTTATAATTTTAAGTTTATGCGACAACAAAGCCTGATAAATTTGTTAGATTCTTAACAGTATCAACAAAGCAAAACCTACAAATATTCTTACATTTGTTCAGATTATATGCTGACTTACAAACTAAATCAAGATTAGTGTCCCATAAAGTTGACAACAAATAGATTAATCACATAAACTATTGGTTAAAAAACTGAAACAATCAGTGGTTAGTAATTTTTTAATCTAATTTAATTCCAGTCAATAATCCTTTAAGATTATGAAGAGTACTACTAGAGAATTGTCTCAGTTCAAACTGCTTCAGTATATTTTTCATTATTTGTTTTCATTTCTGAACAATATGTTATAAAAATAAGAGTTGTTCAGATTATCAAATTCCTTTTTGTTGCTTTGTTCTTACAATATTTTGGCTGATCTGTTCTACAGCTTTCTTAACCAGTACAACCTATTGGAAAAAGAAGAATGAGAGCCCCTCTTTCCATATAAAGTGAATGCTTGAAGAAAATCATAAAATAGATTGTTTAAAATATAGCAACAAAAAGATTGAGTGAAACAGTTTTTGAAATGATAATGAAAAATTTACCAGACATTTTGATGTCTGGTAATTTTTCAAAGTTAAAAAAGAAAAAAAAATCTTAATTTTTTCTACTATTCATTGTGGTAAGAATATTTGTATGGGTATTAATCCAAATTTTATGTGTATGGGTCTCCAATTTTTAAAATATTTTTTGTATCATAGAAGATATTTTAAGAATACTAAAATCATATTATAGTGCCATTCTTTCAAGCATGGTCTGAAATAGTCACAATTGATTTATGGTGGCTGGTTATGGTTAAGTTTTGTAGAGAAATATGTTTTTAATTCAAGTGAGATGTAAAGGATTTATTGAGTAAACTCTTTTGGTTTAAGATTTATTGTTTTCATGTGACTTTTTACCTGGATTCTCTTAAATTTACACTATAATAGATAAACAAATTATAAAATATGAAACTTAATACACCCAAATTAAATCTCATAAAATGATTAAGCTAGCAATACTTATTAATATTACATATGGGGTTATAAGACAAAGATTTTTAAAAATAAAGTATGTACATTTGATTTTATTAAATCATAGGATGATTATTATCCATATTTAAGATATCTTTTCTTTTTCTTTTTTTCTTCCAAATGGTGTATACCAGTAGTAAATAAATTATATTTACTACTGGTATACACCATTTGGAAGATGGTTTCAGGTTTTTCAGATATCTCAGATACTCCTAAAAAGTCCTAAAAATTAATAAATATTCCAAATAGATATTTAATCTTATTATTTTTCAGATTCGGAAGGGTATAATTAACCTAATTTTTTAAAAATTGGGTTTCTTTTTTCCCCAGGTATCTGTTGAGATTAAATAGATTCCCTTTAGTTCAAGAAAAGTGAGCTTATAGGAAACAAGAGAGCCATCTGCTCTTCATAATAATTACCAAGAAAATGAGTAAGCATTGTAAGACTGACAGTTTGTTACAGTTGATGGGAGCAGTAAAACAGAGGGTGAGAGACAGAACTCACCTTTAAAAAAAAATTGGCCCAAATCTCCAAGTTTAATCTTTTCCAGGCATCACATTAACATCTTGAAATCAGACCAAAAAATGGATTTTTTTTTTTAAGATTCCTAGAGTTATCTGGACAATTAAACTTATTTTTTTGTTTATTTATCTTGATCCTACAGCTTATTCATTCTACAGCCGCCTTCTACTTTTCATATAAGAAAAAAACGGGTGTTTCTTTTTTGTAGTTAAGAGAAAAAAATAAATAAATAAAATAAACATTGTACTTCTGAAAAAAGTCATAAAAGGGTTAGTTAAAATTGTATGAAAACTATATGAATAACAAAGTTTAATTTTCCAAATAAATCTTGAAATTCTCCTCTCCCTAAAATTATAGGCAGTAGCCATACAGATGTTTTTAGGAATGAACTGTTCTCACTCAGTATTAACTAATAGACCTAATTCAAACTTTGATTTATGATTAAATCCTCAATCTATAGAAATAATTTTGAAGCCAGTGATGTGTGAATTTCATCTTTACAAAAATTTTGTCAAAATTTGACCTATGCACAAGTGTATATTAGCAATAGATTAATGTTTGCCTTTGTTCTGCACTTTTTAAAGTGACAAAAAATTTTGATAAAAAAAATTATAATTTATGCATTTATTTTAATAAAGGTTATTAGAAAATGATTTATGCATTTATTTTAATAAAGGTTATTAGAAAATGATTTTAGATAGTTCTGTAGAATAAAAAGAAAATGTTTGAATTAATAAAAATTGTTTCCTTGTAAAAATTGTGAAGGTGGAAGGTGAATGACCAAAATGTGGATGCACGTGTTTGTCTTTATTTGTTGCTTGTTTTGCAAAGATGCCCAGAGTTGCCTCCCTTATTACAGCTCTCCTTGTTTGCATCCATGGTGAGTTTTTTTTTCCTCTCTCTCTCCCTCTCCAATGTTATATTTTTCACATTTTTATTTCAATACTAACATAGTTCCCATGAAAAAAAACAATGGATTTACATATAGTTTGTCATTTCACTGCACAATACTTGTGCAAACAATCAGTGTAATATCTGTATCCAATGAAATCCCATGGTTATTTTAAATACTATAAGATATACAGATGAAAAGTTATTTTGAAGAGTATAAAATTAAATAATTCTTTAAAGATAAATATAGAAAATGATTTTTTATTTTAAAAAAACATTTTTTTTTAATATATGAAATATTTTTAAGTATAACCGGGCCATTGGCCTAATGAAAAGAGGAGACGGGTTCAATTCCAGGTCGAGTCATACCAAAAACTCAAAAAATGGTACTTGATGCTGCCTTGCTTTAACACTTAGTATTATAAGGTAAGGATTAAGGGTAAAGTGGAGCAATCCAGGGAAAGCAGTAGTGCCATCCCCTACTCCTCAGTGTAGTAGCTATTGAAAAGGGAGCCTTCGGGTCATCCTTGACTAAGGTCACCAAATTTACTTACTTACTTTAAGTATGATAAAAGTTATTTATTTTTGCTCTTAAAATAACTTAATATTTGAGTTTAGGCATGTCTTAATTTTATTAAAAATAATTTTTTTCTGCAAACTTGAGAATTATATCACAATTAAAACTTTTCTGGCTCAGTTGGCAGGGTTTAGAATCACTGCAGCAGAGAAATAAGATAGCCCTTCTAAAAAGGAGAAGATGTCTTTGCTATAATATTAAACTGCATTTAATATTGAGCCTCCAGTTTTGGCGCTGTAGGGAGTGTGGAGTACCTCTTCATTGCCATTACTCCCAAGTCCACTCTGACCCAGAGTAGTAGTAACTGTTAGGGTCCCATCTTTGAGTCAAATAAATGCTGCTTGAAACTGTATGATTGTGTACGAACAAATGTTTATCATTTAATAGAAATGGATACTTGAAACCTAATAATTGTATATAAATTATTAGAATTAGATAGGAATACTTGAAATCATATAAATGTGCTAATTATTTGTATCAAATTTCAGAATAAATAACCCATAAAAAGTTGATGCCATTAAACAAATAAACCAAATCTTTTAAAGCATAAAATACAATATATATATCCACCCACCTATTTGATTCTTGATATATTTGTCTGAAGAAAAGTTTGTATGATTTTTTTTGTATATGGTACTTTACAATACTAACATGTTTTCATGGCTATCCTGTATGGATTTCATCCATGTGTACGGTCTAAATTTTGAAAATGTATTTATTGCTTTATTTTATTTTCTATTGAAGATATGAGTGATTTCAATTTACACAAATGCTTATTTCTGACTTTATATGCTGCCACTATCATTATAAGTCATATTGATCAAAAACCAAGAATAAGCTTCCTTGGGATAATCAGAAAAGGGTAGACTTTCAGTGATAGGAATGCAGTACAAGTCTTGCTGCTGGAGGCTTATTCTTTGTTTCCAGTCCACACAGCTTACAAATGATTGTGAAATCATCATCTGTGATTAAGATGAAAGAAATATTTTTACAAAAATCAATTTGAATCTAGTATTAAAATTATTTCTCCAGAAGTAGTACTATCTAAAATTAATTAATAAATTTGTATAAAATTTTCTGATATCATATTTTACTGCTTTGTTTAACAGTTCTTTTTAAGTTATCAAGATATGTTTGGGTTATCAGTTATTTTTCTCTTGCTCTTTTTGTGTGTGTGTATAAGTGTTTCTCCATGAATTTTATATATCTTAAATAATACAAGGGTAAAAACGGTCTGATATAGTTAATAGCAGAACATTGATCTTCAATTTTCTCTGTATAATGTTTGATCTACATGATTAATAATCACCACTGAATTAAGTATTGCCAAGGAAGAAGATTGTCTTGAAAATATTTATGTAAAATGATTTTTTTTCCTTTTATCATCAAACAATGTTACTTATTGATATACCTACTTATAAAAGCAAGTGTAATCCTTGAGATAAATTGAAATCTTTCAAGCCTTATGAAAATTAGTTTAAAAAAATGTTTATATGAATTAAAGATATACATAATTTTTATCGAAAAAAGATATTAGTTTATCAGAAACATTTATGCATAGTTTTTGATATTCTTACAAAAATTGATAAGAACTACGAATATATAGTCATCAGCCACTTTAAATTATTGTAAATTTCTACCAATTCCTAATTTTTTTACCAATGAAACATTGGCCCTGTTCAAGCCATTTGCATACCTAATTATATTTTGTAGTAGAGATTCTGAATGAGAGGGGAAGGTGCAAGAACTTCCCCAAAACTGGCCATGTAAAGGTTTTCAGCCACCTTTATTTTAAAACAGAAAAATATTCCACTGCTTATACACAAATATTTTTCTGCAACAGCACCATTTTTTTTTCTTAAATATAGTGAAAATTCTTACATCTAAAATCATGATGAAAATTTCCAAAGAAATAAAGAAGATAGTGAAGATGGAACTTGGAATTTCAAGAAATCCTCTCTAAGATTTTAGATCAACCAAGATGTGGTTGCTCTTGAAAGCTGCAGTACAGAATGGTATGGAAACTGATTAGGGCAACAAAAGCTCAGCCAAAGAAGACTGCAAAACAAGTGATGGGTGAATGTGACTTGTCCAAAGTGTTGTCTTGAAGGATGTGCATAGTGGTATCCACTATGCACATCCTTCAAGAACTTGAACTGAAGGGTTGCATTACCACTAAGAAACCTGTAATAACTAAAATGCATTTGAAAGCAAGATTAAGTTGGTCAAAGCAATATGAAATATGGGATGCAGATGTTTGGAATAAGATCTTATTCAGCAATGAAACAAAGATGGAGCTGCATTCTTATAAGTGAGAATTTATCAGAAGGCCTCCAGGAAAGCAAAGCAACCCACATTACCCCATGAAAACAATGAAGTTTGTCTGATGCTTTGGGGATACATAAAAAGTGATAGTTAAAAAAAGATGGTTAAAATTGGCACAAACTTGAATATTGTCAAATACATCCAGTTGCTGTAGGATGATTTGATACTAGATTTTGATGAAGGTGAGATTTTTCAGCATGATGGATCTCCATGTCACATATTGCATGCAACACAATAGAGTTTGACTGATGAAGGTGTTAACATCTTGAAAGATTGGCCTGCTCTGCGTTTTGACAAATATCATCAAACAAAACTAAAGAGAATCCACGCCATCTTGAAGAGTTGTGGGGGCTCAGCTATGTAGAATAGCATCTCTTATCTGTCAAGATGGTGAAGGATTTGTATGCATCTTTTACCCAGGCACATTAAAGCAATTATTCAAGCTATGGGAAGCCATATGAAATATTAACAATGTACAATAACTTCTTAAAATGAACATTATATATTAAATTTTCATTATAGACATTTTTCTGTTTTGATTTGTCTATGTGAGGTGGCTGAAATCTTTTGCATGGCCATTTTTATGGGGTGGTCTCGTATCTTATCCTCTTATTCAGAATCCCTACTATAGAATATCATGATTAGGTATTGAGATGACTCCAACTGGGTCGATGTTGCATCTGAAAAAAATGCAATGTGAATCATCCATTTATAAGTAGGCAATTAGAAATTTACAATAGTTTCAAGTATCTGAAGTCTTTAGCATGTAAGCATATATTAAAAATAGTTTTATTTAATATGAATAAAAGGAACATCATATGCTTTATCATCATTAATTAGACTTTCCTTGTTTGCCGCATTGTATTTATATAATATATTCTTTTCATGCATTGAAAGTGACAGGGAAGGTTCTATTAACTAAAAAAAAAGTAAAAAAACAATATGATGTTACTTGTCAGCTACTTATATTATTCAAATGGGTTATTATCTCATAATGTGTCCTCAAAATGGTGGGGAAATAACATTGTGTCAGAAAAGAGTGCTAAACCATCTCATCAAAATTTGTTGCCTGTGAACATAAATCTAAAATTGAGATTTGTAAATTGATTGAAGGTAACCTGTGTCAGGAAAATCCCACATTACATGGAATTCCTTTGTTTACATAAGTTACCAGTTTACAAAATGATCAATGCTCAGATCTTTTATTAAAGTCAAGTATTGTAAAGTAAATTTGCATATGGTTAAAAATACCTGTATATCATATTATCTGAAAATTTCACCATATATGCTTCTAGACTAAAAAGCGCACTCACACACTCTGATGGTGTTTGTCTAAAGTTTCCAGTTTTCCTATAAAACAAGTTTTAGACTAAATAGAATACTGCAACTGATATCAAAATAAGTAAATTTATTTCTCTTTTCGCTTTTATTTTTCAACATAGTAACATTTAATAGGCACTTTTTGAAACATTCTATCCACTTTTTCATTTCATTTTTGAAAAAAATTTCTAGTTTACTTTGAATCTAATTGCAAGGAAAAACTTTCAATTTTAAAAAATAGTGAAATGCCTGAATTTTCCACTTATTGCACTCCCTCTCTACTTTTGATATGATCAAATTTGGTTGTTCCCAAAATTAAGATACATTTAAAGGTTATCATTTTATTTTTTTTACCAAATGCCTGAGTTATTGTGAGTAATTAAATTAAAAGTAAAATAAACTTCATGAAAAAATAGATAGAATTTATGAGGAAAATGTGTAATAGTAAATGATGACTATATTGAAAAATAGACTTACAATTTACTTCATTTTTATTGCAGTTTCATTATTCTACTTGGTTTAAAGCTTGTAGTATTGGGATAGAAATATTATCAACCAACCCTTATATTTAGATAATTACCCAAATATAAGGATTGATTGATAATATTTCTTGACTGCTTTTCCTGTCTGCAATTTTTGTCATAATTAATTGAATATTTATTAAGACATCCATTGTAAAATGTTAAAAAACATGAGGGATTTGTCTGTTATTATTGGTCTTTCCATTGGTCCTAAAAGCCAGATGTCTGCTTGCTTGCACCATTTTTGGAGCTTGGTGTTTTGCCTTTATCTTCTCTAATTGTTCCTATTTTCAGAATCATCGAAAAGCTCTTGATATCATTCAAGTCTAAGATGCAGTTCCACCTCATGTGCTTCCATTGTGAAGACCTTCATGAAAGTACAACCTGAGTGGAGGAGGAAGAAGAGAAGGGAGCAACAGTAGGAGGAGTAAAAATAAACTAAAAGAAGTGGTCAAAATGAAAGAAAGTAGAAACAAAAAATTTAGCTGGAAAAAATTAAGAAAGATTAAAGTAAAAAAATAACAAACCTCTAAGAATGTTAAAAATAATTAGAATAAGGTAATATTAGTAGTAATAGTTGTGTTTTGGTTGTTATTATGGAAAGCTTGGCATTATTTAGAAACACATAATATTTTAGCCAGGATATTTATCTGCCCATAATTTTCAGCTTTTATTTACCAATATAGCTAACATACACTATATTTATTTTTCTCTTTATTCATGAACATTTGTTTTTAAATTTTTTTAAAATTTGTATTTCTGAAATCACAATTTAAAACATTTAGTTAAGAAATATTACCATTTATTAGATTCTAATTTAAAACTAGTACATTTGTGGTCCCATTTTTTGATACCATTGAATTTTGGTGAAATCTTCTCACATCCTCTCATTGTTGTTAATTGATAAGGATATTTTTCCCCACTCACTCCATACACACTTTTTCTGAAAAATCAACAAAAACACTCTTTGCTCATGAAATTTCAGTTCTTTTCTTCAGAAGGATATGAGTTCCCAGCAATTTTAAATAGAAGTTTTGGAAAAATTAGAAATTTGTTATTTTATCTATTAATACTGAAAAAGATATATCATATTTTATAAAAATAATTATTTTTATAAGTTATTAGAAGTTATTATTGATTTTGAAAAAAATGTAAAAAAAAATGTTTTTTTCTTGACTATTCTATTGCTCAGTTACAAGGACACAGTTAAGTAAAAAAAAGTATCATTGCTTATTGTTGGTGGTGTTAAATTTTGCATAATTTAGCATGAAGCAATATTTATAAAGAAAATACTAAAGCTCAAACATGCTACAAGCAAGACTTGTTTAATGCCCAATCAGCAATGGCTGCCATAAGGAATGTGCAGTTTAGGGTTTCTTATGAAAATTTTCTGATAAGAAATTTATTATTTTAAACATAATAGAAGAGAAAAATATTAGAATTGTTTTAGAATTGTACATTCTGTTTTATGAACCTTGTCTAATATTATATTTATATCTAACTCTATACTTATATACTGATAAACCTTAATATGTGAAAAATTAATGAGACAACCTGTGAACTCATTGGATTCCTGTTGTTTCAGTGATCCATGAGGATACTGACATTTCTATTTATGTAGGATTTAAGGATTATAATTAACCATTTTGTAGTGATAAAGAATTTGAATGATTTCAAAATTCCATTCAGTATAATATAGACCCCACAAAATTGTCATTCAATTTCAAATTGAACTGGAAATTAGTTTATTTTATAAGTTAGAGCATAAATTATTGCTTGAATAAAATTAGTGCTATGATGTGCTGTTTTTGCTGGGTTTGTTTATTTATATATATATAATGTGTGTGTATTAAGACAGATGATTTTCTTGTAGGCATATTTTATTAAAGATAGCTGTCAAGGATTTGGAATTGGGTTTTTTATTTGCCTTTTCTTGTTTACAAGCAATATGTCACTATTGAGGATAAAGGCTGCTTAACAATTTTCTGAAATCTCTATGTACTTTTGACCTTCATTGGTCATTGTTAAAAGGGTATGGATGAGACCATACCATAGATTTATATTTTATGGGGTCAATGAATAATTTGAATGAAAACATTCATCACATGCAGTTGACATTGTATTTGAATGCACAGTCCGTTAGTCCAGGTTTAAATGGGTAGAATTCACAGGTCAGTATCACATGACTATCAATCTCAAAGCTGTAGAACTATGCACCTGTGTCAAATGCATTTAAGTATTGTTAGCTCCTAAATTGAGAGATTTTAAGTAAGATATTTAAGAAATATATATATACATACACACACATACAGAATTTTAGTATTATGTAAATGAGTATGAATAATTTAAATTTATAAATCTGTTTACAAAGCTGTACATGTGTAATCTTTTTTTTCTTTTTTTAATCTTGAATTATCAATCTATTATTACATTTTTCTCTAATTTTTCATTGCTCAGAACCCTGTGAATAGCCATAATTAAAAGTTTTAACTCTAAAACTTTTGAAACTAAGAAATTTCATGGGCAGTTCCTCAATTAGTAAAATCAGATAGATTAAAACTTTCTTCTCTTCAAAATGAGGATACAATTCAAATGTATTCCTCTAATGCCTAGGAATTCAAAAGTTTAAATGTTATCTATTTTTACTTAGAATTTTTTTCATGGCCATAACTTCAGATTCCACATTATTTCATAAGTTTTGCAGACTAATTTTCTTATTATAGTTGCATTTGTATATCACTTCAAGTTTAGGATACTACCACTGAAAAATAATTATAGCTAGATAGAAAGGATAAATTCAAGAAATAAGTGGAACATTATTTAACACAATCAGTGTAACATTAAAATCAACTATTGAGTTAATACCTATTGTTTACTTCTATTATTATTCATTATTATTTTTCATTGTTACAGCAAATAATAATGTCTAATCCAAAAAATTAAATTCATGAAAATTTGACAAAAGGTGTTTGTGTGTCTCAAAAGCCATTGATGTGACATGTTTTGATATTTGGTGTTGGATCAGGTGGCTTCAGGGTTATAATTATTTTTTGGTTATTTCTAGTGATCTTCAAATTTTGGTCTCCTAGACTGAAAATCAATTATAATTTCTTTGATGCGAATTTCATTCTTTTAATTAAATTCAAAAACTTAGAAATTATCATTAATGAATTCATGAGGAATTGACATTACACTTCTTAAGAGTCATTAATATCCAAAATAAAACTACTAATAACATTAAGTCAGTGTTATAAATAATCACAGTTTTTTTGTTTTTTTTAAGCACTTTAAACACATTGATTTATTTTCATACATAAATTAAACATGTAGTTGGTCAATAAAGAAAAAATATCTCTTTTTAATTTGAGTTAATTTGAAGTAATGTTCAAAACTGGAATATTGTAGAATAATTTTTACTGCTTTAAATTTCTCCAATGAATATGAAAAGTATTAAAGTATCTTATTATAATAACTATGAACTTTAATGTTGACTTTAGAAATTAATAACTGCTGTAATTATTATTTTTAGCTTGCAGTTATTAAGCTTGATATTGAATCATATCCTATTTATTGAATTTATAATTGGAAATAAATAAGCAGAAGTATTCAATCATTAAAATTTAAGTTCTTTCTTGAGAAATTACAATGATCCAGATGTGCACAGACTCAGGCCCCACATTATGACTAAATTGCAGATTAGATTGGAAGGTGCTTTATTTTCTTTGAACATTTTAACTCTATTATCCATTGGAATGTAGTTGAAGAAGGCACTGAAAATATATTTTCTAGTGTTTGATATGGTGAAATAAAATTTACAGTTATTTGCTTAATAGATCTTTTCATGTAAACAAAAATGTGATGTAATTTTATTTGTAGGTCAATAAATGAAATGCATTTTGATCAAAATTTGTAAGTTGAGCTAGTCAAGAAAAATTAACTTACCATTGATATTTTCATATTGTTAATATTTTAATGTCAGTATTAGTTTAAACCTTAAGCAAGTTGAAAAGATTTATAAATGCCAGCAGATAATGGGTTTGAGTTCATAGCAGCCTTAGTTGCAGTTATTATAAATTATTCTTATGTTTTATGCCAAATATCTTCTAAAATCAGCTCTAAAAGTTGCTATTTTAATGTTGTGATGTTTACGAGTTAGAATTTATAGTTAAAATGTAACAAAGAAAAAGCTATGAAAACTTTTGGACTTAGAATGGAATCCATTTGCCAAGAAGCAAACATACCTATAACAAAAATCCATGAAACCTTTGCTTTCAAAACACTTTCCTGGAATAAAATATATATAAGCCTCTGCCAATATTATAAATAAAAAACACACCTCTTAACATGCCAAGATAAATTCCAGAAAATAAAAGAAAAGTATCAAGATCATACATCAATCTTCACAGATGGATGAAAAACAAAAGATGCAACAAGTAGCACTGCCATCATAAATAACATTGAAAAAAAAACATCTCCCAAAAGAAACCCCTATCTTTAGAGCAGAAATTTTTGCAATAGAATTAGCACTAGATCTTGTTTCCAAAAATAACAAATCAGAGCACATAATATTTTCAGACTCGCTATCAGCTATAACTGCAATTAAAAACAAAAAGTTGAACTATCCACTTATAGCAAAACTACTAATCAAACAACTAAACAACAAAAAAGAAATAGTGTTCTGCTGGATACCCACTCATATCAGTATCAAAGAAAATGAGCTTGTAGACTCAGTTGCAAAAGAAGCTCAAAATGATGCTATACACACTAATTTTAAAAAACCATATACTGATAAAAAAAGAACATGTAAATATATATATATATATATATATATATATATATATATATATATATATATATATATATAAAACAAAAATGGCAGAATTACTGGGATGAGTTCCCTAACAATATAAAATAATGTCAACTCTACAAAAATAGGAAAGAAACTCCAAAATAAACAGAAAAGAAGTGATACTCTCCCAATTTCATATTGGCCACACCCACATTTACCCACTTATACCTCCTAAAAAGGGAGGACTCTTCAATATGTTTAACATGCAAAGTACCTCTCACAGCCCAACACATTCTCATAAAATGTAACAGATTTAGACAAATTCACTTAAAACATTACCAGACGAACAACTTAAAGGTAGGTCCTCTTTAAAAACACCAAACTTGATGAAATCTTGAGTTTTCTAAAAGAAACCAACCTCTTCAAAATCTAACCAAAATAATTAAACATGATAAAAATCCATATCCCAAAACATGCACAAAAGACAAAATCAATCCAACCCTTCTGGCATTAAATGACTCACAGGAGTTTATATGTCGTTAAAACAATACAAAAAAATCAAATGTAACAATACAACAAATCAAGGTTTATACGAAACGAATGTTTATACTTTGAGAAGACTCATTGTCCAGGTAATTAAGTTTTTGTGAAACTATATTCATCTAGTCTTTTTTCATTGAGTTTGCCTCATATTGTAAGTAGATTTCATTGAAAATTTAGTTGCCGTTCAAGGTTGAAAAAAAAGTACAAAAAACAGGTTTTCTTTAGTATAAAATCATTAAACGATAGACTCACTTCTAATCTTTTAATTGGGTGTGGCTCATAATTTTGCTATCAGATGATGAGTCGGTTTTTCATGTTTCCGTTCTTATAAAACATTTTTGATGGTTTTCTAAGGTGTTGAATGACTGTGAACTCGCTGTCTTCCAGTTGTAATAGGCGTCCATGTTGATATTGATACTTCTATTTAGGAAGAAGTGAATGATTTATAGATATGTTATATCAAAAAATTAAAGGATTAAAAAGAATGACGTTCAGTGCGAATGCGGACTCCACAATTTTATTATTTAGTTGCAAATTGGGCCAGAAATTGTTTTATTCTCGTAGTGCTTTTTGAGTGTATTGCTCAGTGATGTGCCACTTTTTGACGAGTTACGGTTACGTACATAAATAGATAAGGTCATAAAAGAAAATAAAAAAACCCATCCCTCAATCGAAAAATGTAAATTTCATTTAATTTGTATGACTAATTGTACTGCAAAAAAAATCATGAATTAACGAAGTGATCAAAAATAATAAAAATACATATCTGACTTAATTGTTCTCCTCGCAGCTGTTCAATAAAATTTGAGACTATGAAATGATTACAGCAGATCCATTTCACCAGTTGGAGAAGACACTAAAGAAGATATACAATTTAACAATCCTGTACGTAATGCACGTAGTCCTCCTATTTTTATCACCCTTAGCCGAAAATATATTTTTAGTGACAATGTTTTATTCATTGCTTTGAAGTTCTCCATGAAAGGTTGTGATATTGAAATTTGATTTTAGAACGAATTTTAAAGTTTTGAAGTAATAAAAAAAAGTAAAACAAACATTCATTTTCAATTTTAAAAAGATAAAAGGTACTTCTTCGATTTTTTTAAATAAGAGATTGAATGTGAATAAAAATTGTTAAAAATTTGAAGATTTTGTTGTTTCTATTTTGTTTTATAAATCATTTTTGTAAGAATCTTATTAACCGTGTCAGTCCAACGTGTAACGTAGCTGATTGAAAAATATATAATAAAAAGAAAGAAAAATTAAATAAATGAAATATTTAATCTTCCAGCATGCTATGCGAGATTAAGTTTCGCGTCAAAGAAATAAGATCAACAGCAGTTACAGAGGAATCTTAGAAATTAATAGATCGATATTTTCCATGTTAGTACGAACTATAAGTAAAAAATGAAATAACTTGAGTATTCAACGTAGAACTGATAATTATTTTTTAATTCACAACACTTACACAATTCTATATTTAAGATATATTTGCTGGATGTCGTTCGTCTTTCTTTTGTTTTGTTTTTTTTGTTTTTTTTTCTATTCCTCTGTAATCTTTAATAACTACGGTGAACCCCAATTTGATATTAATCTCTTATCGACCCGTCACCATTTTGCAAACCTTACCTAAGAACATCGTTGGATGCAGCTGGATGGTCGTTGTGGGCAGCTGAGATCGGTCTGGTGGTTGGATGGTCGTTGCGGGCAGCTGAGGTCGGTCGGTCGTTGGTAAATCAATGTCCCGGTTTTGACATTTCGTTGGTATGGTTGAGTTGTGGTTGTTAGCCCGTAACAGCGAGGCGTTACGTAGGCTAGTTGTTGCAATGCTAGGGCAGTCCGTAACAGCGAGTTGTTACGTGGACTGAGTGCTGCTTTGTAGGAGCGTCGTGGTCGGTAGATCGATATCCCGGTTTTAACTACGTTGGGTTAACCGGGGGTGTGTCGATCTGGTTGCTAGCCCGTAACAGCGAGTCGTTACGTGGGCCAGATGCTGCAATGCCAGTGTAGTCCGTAACAGCGAGTCGTTACGTGGACAGCATTGCAGGAGCGTAGTGGTCGTTAGCTATGGCTTTGTCGTGCCAGATAGCTGTGTGTGCGTATCGTTTACAGTAGCTATGGCTTTGTTGCGCCAGATAGCTGTGCGGGCGTATCGTTGACTGTAGCTATGGCTTTGTGGTGCCAGATAGCTTATGTGGGCGTATCTTTGGCGATAGCTATGGCTTTTCGCGCCAAAAGCTGTGGTGGTAGCTAAAGCTTTTCGCGCCAAAGCTGTGCGAGCGTATCGGGCGGTAGTTAAGGCTTTTCGCGCCAAAGCTGTGCAGTAGCTAAGGCTTTTTGCGCCAAAGCTGTGCAGACGTATCGAGATGATAGCTAAGGCTTGCGCGCCAAAGCTCTGCACTGTCGAGCGAACAGGCCAGGAGGCCGAGGCTAAGATTGGCGTTATCTTAGCGCTGTGCGGATGGTGGAGCGGTAGCTAAAGGCCAACCCTTGCCTTTAGCGCTGCACAGCCAAACGAACGAGCGGGACCGAGCGATGGTTAAGACCGGCTGGTCTTAGTGAGTCCTCTTCGTGTTTGCCTCCAGGCCGTCTATTTCGACTGGTCATTAATGACCGACAGAGATGCTCCGACCCGCAGAAGGTGACCTCTCATAGCCCTTAAAAAGGACCGTAAAAAAAAAGGTTGAATCTGCCACTAGGAGTGGCGGTGAGGTGGGCGCAACCACGATAACGTAGGACCCGAGCCGAGTGGCCCCTGAGAGCGTCCGCGTAGACCTCTGTTATTTATCGTTGCGTCCTGCCAACGCACGAATATGGCACAAGGCCGTTTTTAAGGTTGGTCTGGTCGCAGGGCCGAAGCCCACACGCGTCCGGCAAGGCCAAAAATACCTTCGGCCCCGTCGGCATTCCCCCTTTTGGGGCGCCAGGCAATAACCCCCGGGGGGGTATAAGCCTGGGGGATGGCCCCCTGAGGCCGGAGGAAATCTCCAGTATCGAGGCACACCCGGCAGAACCGTCCAGGCAATAAACCCAACCCCCCGAATGGGTTAAAAGCCTGGAGGGATAGCTCCCTGAGGCCGGAGGAAATCTCCAGTGCCGAGGCACACCCGGCAGAACCGTCCAGAGGTAAGACGGCCTACCGAACGCAACCCAAGAACTGGAGAGGAAAGGCCACACACAAACGCCCTAGAGCGTCCGCGGGGACTATTTGTCGCTGCCTCCCACCAGACAGGACTTGACACAAGGTCAAAAGGCCGAAGGCCAATTAAAGTGGGGATGAAGGGGAGGGGAAGGTCGGGAACGAGCCGAGACTCGAACCCTGCTGGTCTATGCTACTCATTGGCTCACTTGGTGCAATGTGAACCTGATGAGGCAAGCAGTTTCACGAACCCAAATGTGGGTCCGGGCACGTATGCCGGGTTATGGCTTGAACTAGACACCAAGGTCTAGTGTCATACATAGATTTCGAGAAAGTCCGCGGGGACCACTCAATTTTCACCGCCTGAAGCCTTTTTCATATGGAAGAAAGGGAACTCCACTTCTATCGCGCCACGTGAATAGAAAGTTCTTCTATAAAAAAATGGACGCAGAAAATAAGTACTTCTATAGCCCGGTATAAACTAGCGGAGAGTATTACTTCCATTTTCATAGAATTATTTCTGGCAGAAGTGTTTTGCAAATGTTGATAAATGTTAATTTATTCCTTTCTTAGCTGTAACGGCCGGTTAGAGTCAAAAAAGGGCTTAGTCCTTTCCGGCTGTGCCCGGATGTTATTTTTCTAGGGCAAAGGTGTAATCCGATCTGTTTACGTTCGCAGGCCGGTCACGGCAACGGTACCATGAAAACTACTTCCTTTCACACGCTGATGTGTTAAACCTTTAGAGAAATGATGCTTTAAAACCCTTCTAATACTGGCGCGGGATAAAACATATCAGATAACTCACCGACTGGAAACTGATGTATTATAAGAAACATCCCTTTATAAGAAATATCACTTTATACTTATATGGTACGATAATGAGCATTCATGTATATATATATATATATATATGGGGGGGGTCCTTGTGTGTTCGTGGATGGGTGGCCAGAGTGTCCAGAAGAACTTACTTTGACGCGAAGACCACACAAATAGGGAGAACCCACGCGACCGGAAGAGAAGGATGAAGGGAGTTAGTCAGGAGTGAGACCCCGAGTCAGAGAAGCGGTCAGTTCGGAACAGAAAAGCAGTCAGTTGGGAGTGAGACTCCAGAGCATGGAGTCAAGACATAGAGCAAGGTAGACGATAGCCAGATGAGTCAGCATTTTCGGTAGCTGTGTTGGACTTTCGCAGAATTCTCGCTTTAGCTATAACAAGCACACAAAATGCTTAAAAGTGCCAAACTTCACCCTCCTGAGTTTTGCAGTTTTAAATCCATGTTTGTGTCTTTCTTTCCACTCCCTGTTAGTGTTTTTTGGAAAATTTTTCTTCATCTGGAGGTATTATTTTGCACTGGTGCCCGTGACCAGGGATCCACCTTGAAAGAAGTTAGCCGAATGAAAAGAGAGAGAGAAATCGCTGCACCCTAAGGTTTTCATTCTGCCGACGAGAGGAAAGAAAAACGCACCTCGTGGACAAAGAAAGGAAAATGCTTATATCAACACGTGTGTATGAAAAAAGAAGAAAAATAAAAGTATCGGGACGGCCGAAAATGATTTCAGGTCATGAATGGAGAAAGAAGGAACCGGAGAACAGGCAAACAGAAGAAACTCCTGAG
This sequence comes from Sepioteuthis lessoniana, assembly GCA_963585895.1. Classification (NCBI taxonomy): domain Eukaryota; kingdom Metazoa; phylum Mollusca; class Cephalopoda; order Myopsida; family Loliginidae; genus Sepioteuthis; species Sepioteuthis lessoniana. Next base: position 52,173,611 of record OY757915.1, read on the forward strand.
AGACCTTCAGATGTGTGAACAGAGGTAGAAGAAGAAGAAGAAGAAGAAGAAGAAGAAGAAAAAGAAGAAGAAGAAAACAAAGGAAAGGAAAATGTGTGGAGAGACATGTCAAACAAACAAAAAAATCCCTCACGCATGAAGAGACAATTTTTTTGTTAACACAAAGAAAAAGAAAAAAAAAACTTACAAAGGTAAGGAGTTCACTCTTTATCACCCAGCCCCATTCACGGCATCCGGCTAAAAAAATAATTAGTAAAAAATTTTAAAATATAAAAAAACTTGAACAAAATAAGCAATCCATTTCATTTTGGGGGGGGGGTCGTCAAACTTGAGTGGAAACCCCCATGGCTGCTGGCCTGGTCTTGTTAGGATGGAAGAGAAGAAACCCCTTCCCTCCTCTGTCTCCTCACTTTTGCCTTTAGTAGTCAAAGTTTGGTAGCCAGTTTAATGTTTAAAAAATTGTCCCTTTTTAGAAGCATAAAAAGTATTATAAATACTTTTTATGCTAGAGAAGTGATAAGTCACCGATTTTTAAAAAATTAGTGGAAAAGACCTCAATCAATTATTTTCCGTGATTTTTCTCTGTCTCTTTAGCTTCGAAAACCTATCCTTTGTGTTGATTGATTTTTAACTGGGATGTGAAAAAGATAACGATGATAAACATAAGACTAAAATAAATTGATAAAAGTGATGCGTATAAAGTGGATATTGCTAACGGAATTACAAGGATAAAGATATATGTAATGATTCGAGATGTGAAGAAGAAGAAAGAGATGCAAAGCAGAGAGAGGGTTGGGGTGGTGATGGAGATGTAGAGAAACCAGGGATAGGGCAAAGAAAAAGGGAAGAGAAGAGAGAATGATGAAAAAGAAAAGGTGAATAAAGGCAGAAAGTTTACGATAGATAAATGAAAAGAAAAGAGAGGTATAAAAAGAAAGAGAAACAATTATAAAAGAGAATGAAAGTAAGATTCATTAAAAGAAAACATATTGAGAGTGGTGTTAGTTTCAAACCAACTGGTCAATGTAGAACCGCGCAGAGATATGGGCGCAAGGTATGTTCAGGGGACTCCCCCACCACCAAGAAAAGGAAAAGAGAATGAAAAAAAAAGCAGAAAGAATATGAAGAGAAAAAAGGAAAAATAGAATGAAAAAAAAAAACCCCAAAGAAAATGAAAAAAGGAAAAAGATAAAAAACAAAGAAAATGAAAAAATAGAAGAAATGGTAAAAGAAAAAGGGATTGCTAAGGTAAAGAACTTTTGTCACACTAAATCTATACCTGTCTCCTTGCTATAAAGTTAAAAAAAAGATTATAAACAAGTTAAATAACAAAAAAAGGAATGGATATATATATGTGTGTGTGTGTGTGTGTGTGTTATGGTGTTTAGGGGTCAAAATGAAGACACGCAGATAAGAGAAGTGGATTGTAGCAAATATATTACAATAACAGAACAAATATACAGAATACATGTGTTATACAACAGTTAGGAATGTCCTTCCGGTATGTCAGATAGCTTGGAGGGTATCTCTTTATTTCATTATTATTATAATAATGAAGGCACAAGGCCTTGGAGTTTTGGGGGAGGGGAAAGGAGCAGTCTTTGCTTTAACTAAAATTTCTAAGGGGAACCTAGCTAGCCACAATCGCCGACCCATTTAACAATACAATATATAACCATTCATTCATCACCATTCGCGCTGCTACCACCAAAATACCACATTTGCTCTATGAAGAAAGACCTACTTAAAACCCCGGAAGTGATGCATGATTTTATTTACAAATTGTGATTTTTTTTTTACAAGTGAATTCATATGATGGGGATGGGAGAAAAACCCCGAAATATATACAAAAGCAAAAAACGAAGGAAAAATCCCCCGTTTGGTTGCCCTCCCATCCCCACGTCTATAAAATTGGAGGCCGACTGTTTTCCGGAGCGAAAGAACCGGAAACAAGCCAGACCTGCCCTAGGTGGGACAGGGATCATAGTCTATTGGGGTAAAAGAAATAAAGGGTCGGGCGCGGTATGGGTCGATACAAGCAGGTAATATGGTTTTTATACATATGAATGTTCAAGATCTTCAGAAAAAGGGGACGGGGATACGAGTTGAGGTACAAAAAATAATAGGGGTGGGGAAGATCTTGAGAACTAACAACTAGACGACAGGGACTGACAACATACTGCTAACTAGGTTACAAGGGGAAAACATTGCCTACTTACCGGGGGTGGGGTCCCGAAGGACCCGTACCGTAGACGCCATGGGCAGGCAGAGGAGGGAAGGATGACTCCAACGTTGCCCCCTTTCTTACGACCAGGCTCGCTGCATTCACCCACCTTCTGTTGAATGTTATGCAATCCAAGCGTTTTCTATCGCATCTGATTTTGACCCTTAGCTGATGCCGAAAATACAAAACCAGATCACGATGAGAAAAGTTTGCATCGTCATACAATCCCTTCTTTCGCGTGATCCAAATCACCATTCGAGCTACTGCTAGGATCGCGAGAAACACCACACGCTTCTCACCCTGAAACGGAGGAAGAACGTTGTCCACGACGTAACCAACGTCCACTCCCCGACGTGATCCTAAAACGGGCGAACTCGCTCGCAGTAGTAGAAGGCGTGCTCAGCTGTTTCTTCTAATCCACTGCTGCAGCGAGGACAATCAGGCATGTCTGCCAGGCCTGCTTTGTAGTTCAAACCGAGAAGGGGTAACGCATTCCGTACAAGTCGCCAAGTGAGCGAGAACTCGGAGTTGTTCAAGAAGCTCGATCCTGGCGCCCAATTCCAGTGAGAGCGGATCTCCTCCGCCGTCCAGCCTCGCCGCTCGCTAAGAGGATCAGAAGCGGAACCCACCACTATTTCCCGATATAGCTCTTTCCGAGGCCGTGAAAGGTCACTGGACCCAAGAAGGATACGAAGGGCCTTTCGGCACTCGCGGACAAACAGTGCTTCGCCCAAAGACCTACGTCGACCTTCGGCCTTTGGGTCTGACTGGAGTCGAGGAAAAGTCAGACTCGCCTTTCATCTCCACACTGAGTCCCCCGTCAATGACCGGCCGAGGTATGCAAGTCTTTCAGCAAGCCAGTGGCTCTCCAGATCAGGCATACCCAGACCCCCGTTGCGTGTACGTTGGATACAGACCTGCCTACGGACCATCGGCCTTGCACCTCCCCAGAGCAATCTGGATAAGGATTGTTGCAGGGCCGATCAGATCACTGATGACAAGCTGTAAACGATTCGCTAAGACCCGGGCCAAAATCTTTAACTCTGTGTTAAACAGAGTTATGGGCCTGTAGTCATCTAACCCCTCCCAAACATGCCTGCCACCTTTCTTCAGCAATGTGATCACGCCCTTGGTAACGCAACCAGGGATCACTCCCTGGGCGAACCAATGGTTGAACATATCCGTCAGAATAGGGACAAACATGTGCGACATCCTTAAGTACACTTCGTAGGGCAAACCATCTAGTCCCGACGACTTGTTGAGGTCGACCTGCTTCAACGCATCACGGACTTCGCATTAAGTAACCACACCCTCGCAGCTAGCCGCTTCAGCCACCCCAAGGCGGGGGAAGTCGGCAAGATAGCTGCGAAACTCCCGGATCGGGAGATCAGGGCAGCGGGCAAAGCGATCCCGAAAGTGCGCCCGAAAGGCATCACGCATCTCACGACTCGATCGCACCAGTCGCCCTTCCGTGGTCTTGACAGACGCGATGTACCGATCGGGGAACCTTCGCACTTCTTCTTCACGCGCAGTCGCGTTCGATTTCACAGCTTCGTTGAGAACTCTATTTAACCTAGATCTAACTACGTGTCCCTTGTAGCGCTTGCTACTCTCACGCTCAAGGTCCCTCCTAGCTAGCTCTACACCTAGGGAGTGCCCCCCCAGCTGCCGCCCGGGAAAGTCTATCGTCTATAGACTTCGCCTCCTTGGCCTTATCTAGGTTGAGCTGTTGACCGTATTTGATGGCGAAGTCTCTAATCCTATATTTCAGAGAAACCCACCACCTATTCCCGGTAACCGCCCCCACTAACGCCCGCTGAATTAGGGATTCTAGCCGGTCCCGGAAGTCCCGTATCTCCAGTAAGGAGGTATTGAACTTCCAGTAGCCGGTTAGACTAGGCCTATTTGCTAACCGCAGACTGACCCTAAAAAGCTTATTGTCAGTCCACGCTATCAGGTGGAACGTGGGACAACTAACGAAATCAATGTCAGCTCGTCTAACTAACACTCTGTCCAAGTAGGAACCTACTTTGGCAGAGGGCGAGCTATCTAGCCACGTCCACATCTCCCGCCCTGGGTGATCAAGACGAAACCTGTCGACGAGGCCGTGACGAGTCACGAAACCGACGAGGCTGCTATCACACCTTCCCGCACGACTAGCTCCCCGACCGACCTTATCTATCTTGGGATCAAGGATCGCATTCCAATCACCCATTAAGACTAGCCGCTTCGTATCGTCCAGGAACAGCGCCAACCGACGAAAAAAGGAAACCCTCTCCGCAGTGATATTGGACGCATAAACCGCAACCAGACGAAACTTGAAACTTTTCACGGCAACATCGGCCACAACCAGCCGCCCCCCGTCACCTGCAAAAACAACGTCAACATCAGCATCAAGGCTGCGTCCAACTAGCAAGGAGACCCCAGCGCTGACGTGGCTGCCGTATGCTGAGAAAACGTTAAAGTCACTTTCCAGCACCCGACAGTCAGCATCGCAAGTGAAGTGGGTCTCTTGCACTGCAGCAACTTCTACTCCGAGGTTCTTGAGTTCATCAAGCAAGCGTGCACACTTGCTTGAATCCCTCAGTCCCCTCACATTCAAACTGGCAAGGTTTAGAGCCATCAATCTCACTTACCTTACTCAGTGTCGACTACGGGCCGGAAATCCTTGGGTGTGAGGATGCCGACAGCCTGACGCAGGGAACCGGTGCCGAGTTCAGTTTTAACCCGGTTGTCCCTGGTGATTCCGCCGACATCTATTGGAAACCTCAGCTTTAGGGACCTATAAAGGGACGGGTGAACCAAAATAGGCACCCTACCCGAACAAAATGGGATGCATTTCTTCAGTGAGGAGTGCTCCAATTCCGCCAGCTTTATGCCCGTATCAGTCTGACAGACCGTACTCAAGAAATTCCATACGCCCTTGGTACGGTCGCCAGCTGACCGGACAAAAGTGGTCACCATGGCTGCACTCCTGAAGTTTGCGGGGTTTGAAACGTTTAGGTTCTTTATTTCATCCAGACTCAGCAGCGGCTTTAGTGCATTTCGTAGCTGGAAGTCACCGACTGCTTCCAGCTCTACTGAGAACAAAGCCGCTGCCTGCTGGATCTGTTGTATGCTTAGTTCACCCCCCTGCCGATTTGTTGTTTTACTGCCAGGAGGGTCATGTCTTTGTCTGGCTGGGAATAGTTCCTGCGTCGATATGGCAGATGGGCTAAGTGACGGAAGGGATGGCGTTCTGGTCAGATTCAGGGGCTGGGACCGGTCAGCTGATTGTGACCTTGGGAGAGGGATTTGATAGGGGCGGCGGCATTTTTTGAAGAGTTGTTCTTGCTGGGGTGAGAGGGTGACAGTTTGGTGAGGGGTTTGTGTAGGTTGTAATATTTGATGGGGGAAAGGTGGTGGAGGCAGAGGTGAAGGTGGAGGAAGTTGTTGTTTTTGTAATTGAGAGGAGGGGCCTGCCTTGGGTTGCTCAGGGCATATTTTTTTGGCGGCCCCTTCCCCACTGTCTCTTCTCCTCTTCAGGTTTGTATTTGTTTCCATGTCTTCTATTTGGTGTTGTTTGTTTTTCTTTTTGTTCTTTTTTGGAGACACTGGAGGTACTGCTGCGGCTGGTGTTTTTGGGGTGGCTGTTGATGTTGTCGGTGATGCTGCTGGTTTCTGAGTTGCTGGAGTTGGTGTTACTGGTGCCGGTGTCGGAGTTGCTGGTGGTTCTGGTGTTGCTGCTACTGCTACTGCTGCTGCTGCTGCTGGTGGGACCTTTATTTGTTTTTGAGGAGGGGATTAGGAGGGGATGAGGATGGACTTTTTCCCCTCCTCTTTTGGGTCACCTCAGTCCAGCCCTCCTGGTTGTTTAATTTGGGATGGACTTGACCCGGGCCCTGGGCCTTCGCTTCCTTGTTGATGGTGGTGGTGGTGGCGGCTGCTATGTCTTTTGTTGTTGTTGTTGTTGTTGTTGCTGTGAGTGCCGCTTTTTCTTTGTTTTCAGGTCGCTGGGGGCAAAACTTGGCGATATGGCCAATTTGTTTACACCCCCTGCACCTGGGGCATCTTCCTTCCACCACCACCATCATCTGCCGATCCCCGCTTACTAATGTTTCAGGGATGGCTTTAAAGCCATCCATTGTCAGGCACAGCCGGAAGGCATAATCCCCGTAGGCTGTCCCGGCCGGGGATCTGAGGAGGTTATATTCTTCTACTTGGCCAAAGGCACTTAAGTAGGCCGCCAAAACCTCCCCAGGGATGATGGCCGGGACATTACAAACCGTGACACGGAGCCTACGGGTGCCTTTATATTCCGGCTGTAACCTGAAGTGCTTCGTTATTACGTTGTTCGCTGCTGCCTTGGCTGCTTGTTCTTACTTGGAAGCAGGACATCCCATGTGGCAAAACTTTTTCTGCAGAAGTACTGGCATGGGATGCCTGCCTTCCTCAACAGCTCCTCGAATGTATCTTTGTTCAGCCCCACAAGCCTTTTAGTTTTTATGTCGGAAACGACCAGCGAGAGGACTCTAGGAGTAATCTTTTCTACTATTTCCGGGATGGGCAGTATCTCATTTTATTTACCAACCCCTCCGCTCGAGCAGGATATGACACAAGGTCAATTTTTAAGCGGAGTTTAACAGGTTTGAATTCAGAGTTTTCCTTCTCCTAGACTAGTTGCCTCACCGAGGCTGAAGAACCTAGTCTGCCCTACTATTTACCCATAGCTGGAGGGAGAATAATTGGATTCATACCTTTCCCAAGGGTATTAGTGCTATGTGAAATGCAATCAGTCACGTCTAGGAACTCTTATTGCCGTGTCCATTTCCTACGACGATAACCATCACACCACGGGCACCTCACAAAATGGGCAGTATCTCATTGCGTTTAAAATATTTGGCATATCTGCCCACCCGGTCTTTTTCGTAGTCATCCAGTCCTCTCTGCTGGCCCCTCCAGGCTGTGGGGCTTTTTTGGGCCGTTGGTATCGGGCTGTCTTGAGTTTCGTTTTTCTCTTGAGTTTCAGCGGGGATCGGCAGCGAAGGCCAATTTTCCCCTATTAGGCTCTCTTGTGATGTTGGGTCTTCTGGGGTATTTGAGTTCGTTGTCCCCTCCATGGCTGCGGTAAATTTAGCAGCCTGGAGGGTTTAAATAGACCTCCACCTGTAGCAAGGAATGGAGGGGGTGTTCTACTATAAAACAAAGGTGACACTTAAACAATCAATACAAAAAACTTGTAAAGAAATAAAAATAAAGTGACACTGATAAATGACAAAAATTTGTAGAACCCCTGAAATAAAATTCAAATTACAAAAAACAAGTCCAACGTAAACAACAAAGTTGGACGTAACACAAGTGACAAAAAAAGACGAGTAGTTGACAATAAATTAAACAAGTCAAAACAAGTCAAAGAAAAACTGTCACTTTGCAAAAAATAAACTAATTCTGACTGCCGCGACCTGCCGATAAACATAAACATATCAAGTTACACACCCGCTTTAGGACAATTCTATCCGGGTACGACCGGAACTGACTAAGCACTTTTTCTTCTAACGACCTTGACACCTCGTGACAGCTAAAAGAAAAGGATGAATTAAAATTAACAATATTTACAAAGCACTTCGGCCAAAAATAACGTGATAAAACTGGAACTAAGAAAATACCTAATGGCTACAATCATTTTTTACAAAAGAATTCCATATTCATGCAGCAGGAGCTGTGTGTCACAGCACTTTCGTCATATCAACAGGCCCTTTTTCAACGCTCGTCGGCTAGCTCTTTCGCTTCAGTCCGGAGCGTGGCTCTGGAAAAGGAACAATGGCAGACTTGGGGCCTTTAATTAGACACCTAGTTTCGACTAGGCTACCTTCGGGTGGGCGAGCTGCATTTTTGTCTCCTTTGTCCCCCTTTGACGGCACTGGACCATGCGTCTAGTTTAAGACGTAAACTGGCATACGTGCCCGGACCCACATTTGGGTTCGTGAAACTGCTTGCCTCATCAGGCTCACATTGCACTAAGTGAGCCGATGAGCAGCACAGACAAGCAGGGTTCGAGTCTCGGCTCGTTCCCGACCTTCCCCTCCCCTTTATCCCCACTTTAATCGGCCTTCGGGCTTTTGACCTTGTGTCAAGTCGTGTCTGGTGGGAGGCAGCGACAAATACTCGGCTAGCTCTTTCGCTTCAGTCCGGAGCGTGGCTCTGGAAAAGGAACAATGGCAGACTTGGGGCCTTTAATTAGGCACCTAGTTTCGACTAGGCTACCTTCGGGTGGGCGAGCTGCATTTTTGTCTTCTTTGCCCCCCATGTACGGCACTAGACCAAGCGTCTAGTTTAAGCCGTAAATTGGCATACGTGCCCGGACCCACATTTGGGTTCGTGAAACTGCTTGCCTCATCAGACTCACATTGCACTAAGTGAGCCGATGAGCAGCACTGACAAGCAGGGTTCGAGTCTCGATTCGTTCCCGACCTCCCCTCCCCTTTATCCCCACTTTAATCGGCCTTCGGGCTTTTGACCTTGTGTCAAGTCGTGTCTGGTGGGAGGCAGCGACAAATAAACGGCTAGCTCTTTCGTTTGCTTTGTGTCCTGTGGTGGGGCGCCCTCGACCGGCTGTGGTTGCTAGCCGCACTGTTCGTTCGGGTGTGTTCCACCACTGGATACATCACCTCTGGCCTCAGGGGGCCGTCCCCCCAGGCTTTAACCCTCTTCGGAGGGGTTGGGTTTATCGCCCGGCGCCTGAGGCGCCCCGAAAAGGGGAATGCCGACGGGGTCCGAGGCATTTTTGGAAATGCCTGCCGCGTTGGGCTTTGGCCCTGCGACAGGACCCACCTAAAAACGGTCTTGTGCCATATTCGTACGCTGGTGGGGCGTAGGATAAATAACGGCTAGCTCTTCGCTTGCTTTGTGTCCTGTGGTGGTGCGCCCTCGACCGGCTGTGGTTGCTAGCCGCAATGTTCGTTCGGGTGTGTTCCACCACTGGATACCTCACCTCTGGCCTCATGGGGCCGTCCCCCCAGGCTTTACCCCTCTTCGGAGGGGTTGGGTTTATCGCCCGGCGCCTGAGGCGCCCCGACAAGGGGAATGCCGACGGGGTCCGAGGCATTTTTGGAACTACCTGCCGCGTTGGGTTTCGGACCTGAGATAGGACCCACCTTAAAAACGGCCTTGTGCCATATTCGTACGCTGGTGGGGCGTAGGATAAATAACGGCTAGCTCTCGGCGAAGCTCTTTAAGGAGGAATCCTGCATTTTGTGCGGTTGCATTCACCTTACCTTCCGGCGTTGATCCCACTTCTCATGGTAGATCTGCCTTTCTCCCACCTAAATAGGTATGCACAAAGGTCCTTTTAAGGACCATAAGAGGTCTCTGTCTGCGGGTCAGAGCATCTCTGACTGGTCAGTAATGACCAGTCGAAATAGACGGCGAGGTGGCAAACACGAAGACGGATTCTAAGACCAACCGGTCTTAACCCTCGCTCGGTTCCGATTGTCCGATAAGCTGCGCAACGCTAATGGCACGGTCCAGCCTTTAGCTACCGCTTCGCTATCAGCGCAGCGCTAAGATAACGCTCATCTTAGCCTCGGCCTCCTGGCCTGTCCGCTCGTCCGCACGGCTTTGACACGACAAAGCATTCGCTCCCGTCCGATTCGTCCGCACGGCTTTGGCGCGAACCTAGCCATAGCTATCGTCTGCACGGCTTTGACACGACAAAGCCTTCGCTCCCGTCCGATACGTCCGCACGGCTTTGGCGCGAACCTAGCCATAGCCATCGTCTGCACGGCTTTGACACGGCAAAGCTTTCGCTCCCGTCCGATACGTCCGCACGGTTAGGGGGCCCGGCAAAGCCCTAGCCTTTCCTCGACCTCGACGCTCTTGCAAGGTATAACGCAGTCCACGTAACGACTCGCTGTTACGGACTGTCCTACCACTGCAACACCTGACTCACGTACGGCCCGCCGTACGAGCCAGCAACCGGATCGACACACCCTTGGTTAACCACAACATACCGTCATAACCGGGGATGTCGATCTACCGACCTCGACGCTCTTGAAAGGTACCACGCAGTCCACGTAACGACTCGCTGTTACGGACTGTCCTACCACTGCAACACCTGACTCACGTACGACCCGCCGTACGAGCCAGCAACCGGATCGATACACCCTTGGTTAACCACAACATACCGTCATAACAGGGGATATCGATCTACCAACGACTCAACCGATCTCAGCTTACCAGCATCAAACATCTAGCTGTACTCAACGACTCAACCGATCTCAGCTTACCAGCATCAAACATCTAGCTGTACTCAACGACTCAACCGATCTCAGCTTACCAGCATCAAACTTCCAGCTGTATCTCCACGACTCGACCTACGCCAGCTACCCTCGTCGAACGCCCAGCTGCGAACATCTACACCGCGACTATACCAGCTAACGACGAAACCCATCCTAGCTGAAGACTACATACAACCGCCACGGACATTTACATACACGCTTGTAAATACGACAAATAAATTGTCACTTATTATTATTGTTATCTCGCCTTTGTTCCTTCATATTGCTTTGCCTTTTCTCATTCACATAACTCATTTGCGGGGTCGACATACTTATCGGCTCCGCAACAAGACAAAAAACAAGTCTTACGTTTTAACGAATAACAGGTATAGCAAAAGTCACAAAGTAATAACGATAAGTTGTCTTTTGCTCGGAGGAAGTCTCCGTGCTTGGAGGTTATCTCTTTATTTCATTATTGTTACAATAATGAAGGCCTTGGAGTTTTGGGGGAAGGGGAAAGGAGTGGTCTTTACTTTAACTAAAATTTCTAAGGGGAACCTAGCTAGCCACAATCGCCGACCCATTTAACAATACAATATATAACCATTCATTCATCGCCATACGCGCTGCTACCACCAAAATACCACATTTGCTCTATGAATAAAGACCTACTTAAAACCCCGGAAGTGATGCATGATTTTATTTACAAATTGTGATTTTTTTACAAGTGAATTCATATATATATATATATATATATATATATATATATAATGGAGATAGTAGTTGTAGTAGTAATAGAAATAATAATTTGCATTCCTGTAACAATTTAAAACCACAATTTTTAATTTAAAGTCAAGACACAGAGCAATGAAGATGAGTCAGCATTTTTGGTAGCTGTGTCGGACTTCCGCAGAGTTCTCGCGTTATCCATAATAAACACACAAAATGCTTAAAAGTGCCAGACTTCACCTTCCCCAGTTTTGTAGTTTATTGTTGTTGTCGGGTGGGGTGGGAGGTTGTACAACCTGTAAAATACCCACACGTCCAAGTGTGAGAGTTGACAACGGGGTCCATACCTAGACGAACAAAACCCCGCCGTTTGTGTATTATTTCACTCTTAATTAATGCTAAACAACAACAATAACAACCAAAATCTACAGATATTACACAAGGTCAATTTTTTAATTGGAATTTAACAAGCGTAAAATTAGTTTTTCTTTTAGACCAGTTGCTATACAAAGCCCAGTATCTCCTGCTATATTCATAGAATATACACTCCTATATATTTAACCAATCAGTGAAGAGCTCATCGATTGGAAAATTCTTGAAAAATAGGATCCAAGTCTCACTTGTTGAAAACTTGTTCCCGAAGCAAAAATAGTTCAGCTCCATTCGAAGTTTTACTTCTCACAAAACTTCACACATTACACAACGGGTACTTCGAAACATATAGTATCAGTTATTGATAAATAACTTATTCGTAGTTAAAAAAACAATTTTGTTGAAACTTTGTTCGATTGCCTCACCTAAATGATTATTGGGAATTGATTTTAGGTAAAATAAGAGAAGAACTAAAATTAAAAGACATGTTGGCTTTGAAGGGTTAGTGAAACGTGAAAATGAAAACATTGTTTTAGGGTTTTTTTGGGGGGGTCGGAATGAAGAACCTTAGATCATATTATCATGATGTCAGTTACATTTCTCGTAAGGTCCACATGGTTAACATATACTGATTTTGATTCCATATTCTTTCGTTACTAGAGATTCTACATAATATTGAATCTTTTTCCTAATGAACAGCAATTTTATGTCACTTAATGTTTATAATTTACAAACTTAATGCCACATAAAAACTAGGCATACCTTTTTAAGTACAGGCATTCATCTTCTATTGGAATTTGTAAATTCGGCAGTCAATGTCTGCTCGAATATGATTGGCTGTTTTGAAGTTGTGCCATTATCCCCCAACCCTACTGTTATTTAAGTGAGACCCACCAGGGATCTGGTCCCCTTTTTTGCTTTTTTCAACACTTGAGCACTAAGCACTACCTCTCTTTCTCTCTCTCTCTCTCTCTCTTGCTTTTTTCAGATTGTGAGCACTTGGTTATTCGCCGTCGACTTTAGGCAGTTTTTCTTAAGCAAGGTGACTTGAGTGAAAGGCCTATTAGTCACTTTACAGGTTTTTTTACTTGTTGAAACAATAAGCCTACTGCAGACTAATCGTGGTTTTGGTATGCTGTCCCCTTCAAAAGAAAGTTGAGTCTAAGGTCTGGAGGCAGAATCAAGAGAAGCAGTTGGCCGGGTCTGTAGATTCGGTAGATGCCTCCACAGACTCAGCAGAAGAAAATTTGAGTTGAAACAGAAACATATTCATCTCTAGGAGGAGGAATTTCACTTAAAGAAATAGTAAACTTTGTTTACAACAAGTCTACACAGGAAACTAGAAGAACACGGTTGTTCAGGTTAATTCTTCACTAGAAGGAGACGCCGAGAAAAGAATAAACCCTAAAAATAGGCTTCAAAAAGAACTGTCATGAAACTTCTTCAACTGGTTTACTGTCGGTGAAGGTGACAGGCTTTTAGTCTCGAACCTTTTATCTACGCTTATCGCTCGGACAACACCAAGCGTATTGCTGGTATTAGGTCGGACAATATTTTATTTCGAGATGTCATTCAACCATAAGCGAACAGAGAAAACTATGACACAGATTTTCGAACAAGCCGAAAATGAAAACAACACGAAATGCACAATTTAGAATATAAATTATTTTATTATCAACCCCCAAAAATAAAGGTACGTATGCTACGTAAAATAGTCTTAGCGACAAAAATAAAAATGTTTATATTTTAACAATTAGGGGAAAATTCACCTAGAAATTTTCTTGTAAATAAATCTGCACTGACATGTTGCCAAGGGTAAGTAGGGATTTCATGCTGATGCATAGTTTCAGCTGGAATACTTGTCTATTACTAATTGCAAAACCTGCCAAAAATATTAAAGTATTTGATGTCTTTATTCATCCCTACCCAGTATATTACTGTACGGGCTCTCGATCTTGTTTTTTCTACCCCTCGATGTGCTGCATGGAGTTCTTCCAGTATGCCTTTTTGCAGAGATGCTGGTATTATGATTTTGCTACGCTTGAGCAAAATTCCATCCTCAATTCCTATCTCATCTCTGAAGTTGGACAGCTAGATCGATTGGCTGGGCATCCTGACATATGTGCAAGTTCTGTCATCAATGGGTCTTGTAATGTTTCAACCCTAATATTCTCTATCCTGATTGGTGAGAAATTAAAACATTCCATTGTAGTGTGAACATTGAGACCAGTTCCTTCAATGTGCTTGCTGGGTCTTGGTGATACTCGTGATAAACAATTCTATTCAACATTACTCATTCGTTTGCACACTGTTAAATGGTTCTAAGTATTGTTATGTATCACTAACAATTCAATTAAACATCAGTCATTTGTTTACACACAGTTAAATGATCAAACAGTTCTTTTTCAAACTATTTAATTAAAAATCAGTTATTTGCTTGCACTCAATGTAATGTCAAATAGTTCTATTTGGGTCAAAACGTTCTATCTGACCCATAGATTGGACCCTATCAGGTGCTCCCACTTTGAGTCTGAGTGGACCTGAGAGCAATGGCAAAGAAGGGGTACTCCACATTCCCTAAAGTTTCAAGACTAAAGCCTCACCATCAAATGGTTTAATGTAATATCTAGGACACACGTGAGGGGATCTTACTCCACTACAGAAATGCAGTCGGTGTATTCTACAGCCCCAGATGACTGGCGTGCATTTCTTTTTTCTTATAGAGTAACACTTTCTTACCCAGAAACATTTTTTCGCACTCACGAACACTTTTTTCATTTTTCCCTCTGTCACACCTTTTCTTACCCTTTTACCCACTCGCCCTGTCGGCTGGGGCTGTAGAATACGCCGACTGCACCTCTGCAGAGGGGTAAGACCCCCCCAATGAGGCCACCTGTTGGCCGTGGGTGTCGACCCGTAAGACGCTAGGACGGAACCCTGGTGGTTGAGCAGTCATTGATCCGGCGACAGAGTGGTCAATGGCTTGCAACACACCACTTTGGCCCTTACTTGGTCTGACGGACGGTCGGATTGGGCCCGATCCGATCAATCGGCTGGTCCCGACATGCCCTAGCACATGTGTGGGTTTTGTTTTTGTTTTTTTACCTTCCCGATCGTATCATACAATCTGCTCATGTGGAACACTTCGATCTACTTTTGCGGAACTATTTCCAACCCTCTTTTTTTCCATATGTGCTAGAAGGCGGGGGCTGAGGGTCAATTGTGCTGAGGTAGAACTTATGACAGCTGTGAGATTGTTGTTTTTTAAAAAGCATAATTTGGCAGAGGCTCAGAATCATACTCTTTGCATGAGTATACTGGTTTTGTATCCCCGTCTCAGCCAAGGCGAATGGGTTGCCCCCTTGGTTCATTCCCTGCCCAAGTTGGAGTCCATGGTGACTGGTGGAGCATAGGACCAGTGAACAACAATTACCAATCATGGCTTTTTCTTCTTCAAAAAAACTGAAACGTACCCTAACGGAAACTGAATCGGACTACGAAGGTGTGGCAAGTTTCCCCAGATTCATAATAATTGAATCCACGGAAACGCCAATAACAAACTTATCGCCTTTTTTAATTGAAAAGGTATTATTAAGTAATATGACGCCCGTCCACGTAAAAAAACTAAAAAATCAAACTTTGCTCGTTGAAGTAGATAAAAGGAAAAATGCCGATTTCCTACTGAAAATGACGAAATTCCACACTATAAACGTTAAAACTTACCCTCACAAATCCTTGAACATAAGTAAAGGGGTTGTAAAAAGTAAGGAATTGTCATTATGCACAATTGAAGAAATAAAAAAAGAAATGAAGAAACAAGGTGTAACAGAAGTAAAGAGAGTTACAATCAAAAAAGAGGGTAAACTCATTGAAACAAACACCTACATAATGACATTTGACCAAACTAAAATACCGGAGAGGATAAAAGTAGGCTACACAATGGAGAGAGTTGAGCTATTCATACCCAATCCATTGCGTTGCTACAATTGTCAAAAATACGGCCATCACGAAGATAATTGTAGATATCGAAAAGTATGTGGCAAATGTGCACAACAAGATCCTGACCACCATATTGACAATTGCAACAATCCGTATAAGTGTGCGAATTGCGGAGGCGATCATCCCGTCTATGCACGATCCTGTGAGAGTTGGAAACTGGAAAAAGAAATATTGGGAATCAAACACAAGAACAACATCCCATTCAATGAAGCGCGGAAAATGATAGTAGGATCTAAGACCACAACCTACTCTCAAGCCGTCCAGCGCAATAAAACCCAGTATAATTACGAGAGGATTGTAAAAAAATTGATTCAGCTGGAGCTGGGCGACTGGGAAGGCTATATCAATGAAATAAGAGCCTCCCTTGATACTAACAAAATTTCAGAGACACCATCTACAAAGGCAGATCTTGTAGCAGACAAAGTGAAGACACCTGCACACTCACACACCTCCACGGTTAAGACCGATCTAGAAAAGAACACGGAGCTATCACCAACCACACAACCAACTAAATGTGTCACGGAGAAATCCCCTTCTAAAACAAGACCAAAAGATAGGAGATCCCCAATAAGACCACCCAATTCTACAGATACCTCTCCAAACAAGAAACCACAAAAAGACTAGACAAAAATTAATCCAAAACAAAATGAAAATGTTGACGCGAGTAACGAATTAAAAATTCTAGAAAAGATATACTAAATATAGCTAAAACATGCATTCCACACAACCCAACAATTCATAAACGAGACAGACCTTGGTTCAGCAAAGAATGTAAACAGGCTATTCACCTACGACGAGCAGCTTTGCGGAAATTCAACACTGAGCCCACAACCTCCAATTTAATCTCTTTTAAATTCCACCGAGCTAACGCCCGTAAAATCATCAGAGAAGACAAGAAAAAATCCTGGCAAAATTACGTGAGCAAGCTAAATACCTCTTCTAACATCAAAACAGTTTGGCTCATGATTCGAAAAATAGCTGGTAAAAAACAATCAACTCCACTAAAACACCTCTCCGTAACAAACCACAAAATAACAGGTAAAAAGGCCATAGCAGATTTTCTTGCAGAAACATTTTCTAAAAACTCCTCAAGCCAATTCAACACAGAATTCTATAAAATCAAACCCACCCTCGAAAATAAAAAAATAAAGTTCTCTTCAAATAACTCTGAAGAATACAATAAGCCATTTACCCTAACTGAACTAGTGGACTCCATAAAAAAATCCAACCACTCAGCTGACGGTCCTGATGAAGTACACAACGAGTTCCTCAAACAGCTACCAGATGAATCGGTCAAATACCTACTAAAGCTATATAATAATATTTGGGTGAACGGTACTTTCCCAGAAACATGGAGACAATCAATAATTGTCCCGATCCCCAAATCAGGCAAAGATACATCGAACCCACAGAATTATCGACCCATCGCATTGACTAGCTGCCTTTGTAAGACGATGGAGCGGATGATAAATAGTAGACTGACGTGGTATCTTGAGACAAATGGTCTAATAACAAATATGCAAACAGGATTCCGGAAAAGAAGAGGAACCATAGATCATTTGATACGACTAGAAACTTTCATCAGAGAAGCCTTCATAAGAAAACAACATCTGACGGCAGTATTTTTTGACTTAGAGAAGGCTAATGACACTACGTGGAAGTATGGTATTTTGCGGGACCTCCATAATCTAGGCTTAAGAGGAAGACTGCCGATGTTCATAAAAAACTTTCTCTTCGAAAGAACATTTAGGGTACGCGTGGGATCCACCCTTTCAAACTCACAACATCAAGAGGCGGGTGTTCCGCAAGGCAGCATTCTCTCCGTTACTGTCTTCATAAAAATCAATAACATTGTAAAATGTCTAACCCCCTCAATCGACTGTGCTCTCTACGTCGACGACTTCGTCATATGCTATCGGGCCACTCATATGAACATAGTAGAGCGACAACTTCAACTAAACTTAAACAAAGTAAATAAATGGGCAAGAGAAAATGGATTTAAGTTCTCCAAGTCAAAAACTTATATGTGTAGATTTTTGCTCTCAAAGGAAAATGCACAATGACCCTCCCCTAAAAATTGATGACTCCGAAATACCAGTCGTTAACGAATACAAATTCCTCGGCATAATATTCGATAAAAAACTTTCATTCCTCCCACACATAAAATACCTAAAAAACAAATCAACCCGAGCCCAACAACTTCTGCGAGTCGTTGCCCACACAGAGTGGGGAGCTGGCCGTCAAACTCTAATTAAGTTATATAGAACTCTTCTCCGCTCTCAACTCGACTATGGCATTTTCGTATATAGATCTGCCAGGAAATCATATCTGAAACAACTTGATCCTATTCACCATGGAAGCTTAAGACTGGTATTAGGAGCATTTAGAACTTCTCCAATTGACAGCTTACATACCGAAGCTCACGAAGCACCTCTACAGATCAGAAGGGAAAAATTATCCCTCCAGTATTACACCAAACTTAAATCTTCTCCATCTAACCCAGCATATGACTGCACCTTTGATCCAAAATACAGACGACATTTCGACCAAAAAGAAAAATCAATTAGACCATTTGGCCTCCCTATGGAGCCTATTCTCAAAGAAGCCACCATTGCTCTAGATAATATCCATAAAAGCATCTTGCCACAAATACCACTTTGGATCATTAAAAATCCAAAAGTTAACCTTCAACTGAATCAACTCCATAAAACAAAGACACATCCCTTCACCTACCAAGAAAAACATCAAAATATCCTCCAACAGTATCCCGACTACCTATGTATCTATACAGATGGATCCAAAGACAACAATAAAACAGCATGTGCAGCAGTCTTAAACAAAATAATAAAAACAAAATCTCTTCCAATGGATAGTTCTATTTTCACAGATGAGGTCTGTGCAATAGACTTGGCTCTCGACATTATCTCGAAAGAAAAACACAAAAAATTCATCATATTCTCAGACTCACTCTCTGTCCTATTATCATTAAACAACAAAAAACTAGAGCACCCACTTATTATCAAACTACTTTGCAGACTACACTCAACATCAAACAAAGAAATAGTTTTTTGTTGGATTCCAAGCCACATTGGGGTGAGAGGAAATCATAGAGCAGACGCAGCAGCAAAATCGGCTTTAGATTTGACCCCTGACAAGTACAACATCCCATACACCGATCTGAAACCTAAAATAAATAATTTCCTCCATAAAAAATGACAACAACGCTGGAATAGAAATACCAGCAATAAACTATTTCAGGTCAAACCCTTTTGGGGAGAATGGCACCCAGCCTTTCGAAAATCGCGAAAAGAGCAAGTAATAATAACGCGACTGCGTATTGGTCACAGCAGACTTACGCATTCTTTTATACTCAAGCAAGAACAGCAACCACAGTGCTCGACATGCCAAACGCCCTGCACAATCAAACACCTTCACCTTGAGTGTAAAGTTTTTAATGACACCAGAAAGCGCTATTTCCACGCAAATACCAAGAAGGACTTATTTGAGAACGTCCACATGTCTTGTCGTTCTTGAAAGAGACCGGGTTGTACCAGAAAATATAGATTTGGTTACAATCCCGAAAATTCAACAAAGTAATCAACAGAAAGCAAATTATTGCTGAATAGATTTATGCTTGTGTTGGTAGGAATAGTAGTGAGAAATAAAAACAAAAACAAAAAAAAAACACTATTATCACTAAATAACCTAATGTCACGTAGAAATACTTGCAAATACTTACTCGTATGCGAGTAAATGAGTTGTATCGTTTTAGTATGGTATCATTAAATTATATGTCTACAAACCGTACATACGTGTAAACAGGCTTTGGCATTAAATAACCTATAGAGGTTGATATGCCATTAAACCCAATCAACCAACCTTTTACCCACTTATCTTTTGTTTAACCAGTTACACTTTTCTTATACAGTTACTCATTTTTCTTTTTCTGACCCAGTAAAATAATTTCCTCCTCTGTAACACTTTATCTTTTTTCTAATCCAGTAACCCTTTTTCTTATTTTCCACTTTTTCGTTTCTCTCTCTCTCTCTCTCTCTCTCTCTCTCTCTATCTATCTATCTATCTATCAATCTCAAATCATGGATACTGTCTATGTAGCATGTTAAACTAGCAATCTAAACATCTATTGTGTTAATGATTTTTATGGTTAAGCCTTTATAAACCAGCTTTATAAAGGGTAACTAAGAGTTCGTTAAATAAAACAAGTTGAGATAACAGGATAACAACTGAATGGTATTTTAGAAAATTTGCGCCTGTCAGTGTGTGTGCACACATCTCAAGTATTTTTGTGGTGATAACCGGAAATGTGTCAGCTTTATTGATGCGGGCAAAACGTTTCTCCCAACGTCAAGAGATCATTATTAATGATATAGTCTGTAAATGTCTTGGTGTAGTTTTTGTTCTTCAAGGTCAACTTGTTCTTGCTTCCTTTGTTGTTGTAATTTCATTTTCATCTGTTGTTGTTGCTATTGCTGTTTCATCTTCATCTGTGATTGGTTCTTCTGATTGTTTTGGTGTGTCCTCACAAGTTGTCGTTGTTTCTGGCGTTGGTCGGGGGTTAGGGCGTATCTCGTTTTAATCACTATAATTGTCTACGTTATTCATTGTCTCATGTATTTCAGTTTTCTCAGGGATATCATCTATGTTAGTCCCTAGTCTTTCATTCACTAATTGGTTCGCGAGTTTGAACTGACTAATGTCTCTGATCATCGCTCTTTCATCATCTATTCGTCTAGCTCTAATTCGTGAGCCTTTCGTTTCAATTATAATATAAAATGTTGGTTCACATCGTGTAGACCATTTGTTTCTCTTTTGTTGTTTTACGAGTACACAGTACCCAAGTATGAGTTTTATTTCTTTGGTCACTGTCCTAACTCTACCAAGAGTTTCAGTGTTTTCTTTGTGTGAAATATGGTTCATCACTTGTTCTGTGTTGTCTCGATGGTTCTCTGATATTGTGATGATTTTGCTCCAACTATCAACCGTTTTGGTCTATAGTTTCCTCATGGTGTACTAAATGTTGCTAATTTTCGGGTTTACTCGTTGATCGGTAGTTGGTGGTACCCTGCTTTCAGGTCCATTTTGCTAAACACTTTGCATCTCCTTAGGTGATATGTGAAGTCTTCGATGATAGGTGTTTGAAAATATATATTTGTTCGCTATTCTCATGTCTATGCTTGCTCGTATCATGTTTAGTTCCGGTGTGTTGCGTTCTCTCATCGTATATCTAAAGGTGAACACCATGTGATGGCTTCATTTCTGGGCACTTTTTCGAAAATACCATCTGGTTCTTCTTGTTCAGTCCATTTTTTAAGTGGGTAGTCTAAGTGATATGGTACGTGTCTGGATTTCTCAGCTAATTGTTGTATTTCAACTTTCATTTCGAATCATACTTCGATGATTTTCCTGTCTTAATGTTCCCATTCCATGGAATACGTCTTCATATTCTTCAATTAATTCTTTTGTGGATTTCGGTTCATTTATTCCGCATATCCGTTTAATTTTCCGCTCGTTTGTTTCTTTAAGGTTCTCAGTTTGTTTTAATATCATCATGCCTAGTTCTATCAACGTATCTCTACCTACCAAGAGAAGGTAATTTATGTGTCCTCTCACGACAATAAATTTTGTTTTGATGCCTCTGTTCTTGTTCCGAATTATCGTTTCAAATTTCCCTTCCACTGGTAATTCTCCCTGTATAGTCTTTACTCGGTCATAGTTGGGTTTTAATTCACTAATATTTGTTCTTCTCTTTACTGCCTTGAATTGGTATCTGTTCATAATGTTTGCAGAAGCAATGTGGTCAGGTCTAAAGTTCCGAATCTTATTTCAATTGTTTTATAATATTTTTGTTTTATAGTCTTAATTTTGTGTATCCTAATCTTATCAACCATTTTTCTGATAAATTCCTCATCTTCAGAACTTTTATCTGATTCTATTTCAATCCTCTTTATTCTTCTAGGTGTGTTATTCTATTCTCTGTAGGGCCCTCTGTCCTTTTGGCTTCCATCCACGCGTCGCTGGTAATTACAACAGTTATGTCATGCTTTCTCATACACTGAGCAATTTTCTTTCTTATCAAATTTGTATTTTCTGTCACAATATCTACATGTTCTCTGTTGCTTTTGCTCTGTCCAATCTGTCGTTCGTTTTCTTCTTGGCATTCACTCTATCAGTTCGGTCCTCGCCGTTTATTATTTTTGAATGAGCTTTCATTATTTTTTTATTTCACGCCTGAGGTCATGTCGTTGACTTCCTTCTTCTAAGAATTTATTCAAATTCCATTGTTTTTGTATTGCTTTTGTTATCATTTCTCTGTCTTTAATTGTTTGAATGGGTTGTTCCAGAATTCTCAGTTATCTCCCAATTCGCAGGATTCAACCTGTTCCTTGAGTCTCATAGCGTATTCAGTAATTGTTTCCTTATTTTTCTGTCTCATTCTACTGAACAAATACCTAGCGTGTTGCTTATTTTGTTTCGGTATGAAGTGATGATTTAATTCTCTTTTCACTTCTTCATAAGTTTCTTCTACTTGTAATTATATTTTATTAGCCTTTTTTCAATTGTTTTGCCTAAATTAAAATTTAGAAACTGGAAATCTGAGGAGAAATTGAGCCCACTAATACCACAGTAATGACTAAAATGCTTAGAAGAGTCCTACAGAGCTTAAGAGACTTTCCAGCACTAAGATTTCAGTAAAAGAACCACCAGTTAAAACTGGAGCGAAAAACTAGCATAGAGGGGGAAATAATAATAATAATAATAGGAATGGAATTTGGCATTGAAAAATGTGCCATGCTAGTCATGAAAAGTGGTAAACGACATATGACTGACGGAATGGAACAACCAAATCAGGACAAAATTAGAACGCTCGGAGAAAATGAAACCTACAAATACTTAGGTATCTTGGTGGCTAACACTATCAAACAAGTGGAAATGAAAGACAAACTTCAAAAAGAATATCTCAGGAGAACTAGATAACTACTTGAGACAATACTCTCAAGCAGAAACCTCATCAAATGAATAAATACTTGGGTTGTGCCCCTCGTTAGATATTCCGGGTCCTTCCTCAAGTGGACTAGAGATGAACTTAAACAAATGGATCAAAGAACAAGAAAACTAATGACCATGCATAAGGGATTACATCCCAGAGACGACGTTGATAGATTATATGTATCTAGAAAAGAGGGAGGAGGAGAACTTGCCAGCATCGAAGACAGCGTTGACGCATCGATACAACGGCTCGAAGACTACATAGAAAAACACGAACGAGGACTGATTACAGGCATCAGAAAAGATACCGACAGCACGACATACGATAGAATGACAATAACTAGGAAACAAAAATGGGAAAAAAACAACTCTATGGCCGTTTTAAACAACTAATAAACACTATCTCACACGAGAAAACCTGGACCTGGCTAAGAAAAGGTAACCTTAAGAGAGAAACGGAATCTCTCCTAATAGCAGCACTGGACAACGCCATAAGAACCAATTATATCAAACAAAAATAGCAAATGTAGACTATGCGGTGACAGAGACGAAACGATCAATCACATAATAAGCGAATGCAGCAAATTAGCACAGAGGGAGTATAAGAGAGACACGACTGGGTCGGCAAGGTGATTCACTGGGAAATGTGCAAGAAATTTAAATTTGACCACACTAATAAATGGTATATGCACAACTCAGCACCTGTCCTAGAAAATGACACACATAAACTACTATGGGACTTTGACATATCCACGGATCATCTAATCTCGGCCAGAAGACCAGACCTTATAATAACACTGGTTTACAAAAATAAATTTTTGGTCTGAGGCAAGAATGAGGATAGGTGTTTTTTTGTTAATTTGGGTGTGCTGAATTCAAATTTATAAATATGCTCTATCACTTCTAGTTTTCTAGCTTTTAAATAGTCTCATTTTAGTATAAACAGAGAATATATGTGCATATTTCAAGAGTTGCAGCAGCTTATAACAGATAAAACAGGAAAGATAAAGAACACTGATTGAATCAATATACTTGGATGACACAATTACACAATTCATAGTACCACGGTCAAAAGTGTGTTTTCTTAGAAGATCTAGTGTATTTTGCCTCCGGGATGTCACGCAAGAGCATCCAGCAGAAGTCTCCCATCATGCCGGGGTTACCTAGGAATCCATTACAGACTGACTTGAATGCTTCCCATGCTCTCAGTTAAAGTTAAGAAGCTCCTCAAAATCAGTATCCTTCAGCACTTCTCGGATCTGAGGTCCGACAAAGATGCCCTCTTTGAGCTTAGCAGCACTAAGACCTGGGAACACAGTAGACAAGTGTTGGAAGGCAGCACCATTTTGTGCAACGCCTTCACGAAATTCTTCATCAAACCAAGCTTGATATGAAGAGGAGGAAGAAGCACCTTATTCATGTCCACCAGTGGATTCTCCTTGAGGCTATGTTCGCCGGGAACATAAGTGCTTCTAGACCCCCAGTCTTTCTGCTTGTAATGCTGGGATACAGCTCGACTATCCCAGAGACAGAGAAAACAACAGTACTTTGTGAAGCCCGCTTGCATACCCATAAGAAGACCAATTACCTTATTTGTTCCGATTCCTGAAACTGGTGATCCTTACATCTTCCTGGACCGAGAAGCCAAGAGCTCTGACTGCTGTTTTGACAGATATAAATCACGAGCAAGATCATTCAGGTCTTCTTGCATTATCCAATGTGTCTCATTGCCACTTGTTCCTGAATATGTAGACTCAGTATCTTCCAAAGATATTGACTCGGCAGAATCCTCCCTTGAAGGCATTTCTTCATCTGATGAGGAAGGAAGATCCTTATTTACTGGAGGTGTGGGCACAGGAAGATCATCTGAATGGGGAACGGGTCTCATAGCAGATCGAAGGTTAGGATATTTGATCTTTTTCCTGGAAGATGCATTGAAACCAGTTATATTACTTAAACAAAAATAACAATCATCTGCGTGGTTTCGCGGTTCTCTCCAAACCATCGGAACTGCAAATTTGAAAGCCGCTTTCTTGCCATTAAACCATGCAGTTAGTCCATTGTAGCAGGGTTTACAACAGATGTGTGGAGCCCAAGACTTGTCCTGATCACCAATTTTACAGTCAAAATAGTGAAAGTAGGCGGTTCTGAGGAGGGAAGTGATGGTTCGACGGTGTGCAACTGTTGTGAAGTCCCCACACACGTAGCAGAAAGAATTGGCCTTGTTGAGGCATCCTCGACATTTTTACGTGCTTGATGCCATTTGAGAATCTGAAAATATAACAAAATAAAACTAAACGAGCATTTGAAAATGTAATACTAATATTTAGTAACCCAAAAGATGTGTAACACGATAGTTGAGGGACACCAACCTCCTGCGCCGCCCGCGAGACAACCTCTTCCAATGACTGCCAGAGTGTGGATTGAGACCTGCTGCCTTAACTGTCAAAATCCGTCTTGATATATATATATATATATATATATATAATGTAATGCTATCACTTACATTTAGTGCTTAATAACTAAAAAAATAAGCAATAAGTCTCACAATATTAGAATTAACCCTGAATTCATATACGCCTTTATGTACCGTATATGCACAAAATGCACACTATGCATATCTAAAAAACTAGAGGTGATGAGTAAAAACGGATTTCAAATTTGAATTCAGCACCCTCAAATTAGGTAAAAAAGGGTATTTTTGTGCTTGCCTCAATTTCTTTGTAAACCAGTGTAATTAACAATAAAAAAAAAGAAAAGAGAATTTACAAAATTGTCGACTTTGCTGTCCCAGCTGACCACTGAATAAAACTGAAAGAATGTGAAAAGAACGATAAGTACCTCGACCTTGCTAGATAATTGAAAAAGCTGTGGAACATGAAAATGACGATTGTGCCAATTGTGATTGGTGCTTTTGGTACAATAACTAAAGGATTATTAAAAGGCCTGGAGGATTTGGGAGTTGGCGGATGGGTAGAGACTATCCAAATGACAGCATTACTGAGAACGGCCAGAATACTAAGAAGAGTCCTGGAGACTTGAGGAGACTTGCGGTCACTCAAACTCCAGCGAAAAACCATCAGCCGATACTGATGTGAGAAACTCTAAAGGAGTAAATAATTATAATAATAATAATAATGACAACTGCTCACCTAATCCCGGCCAGAAGACCAAGTGATAATTAACAACAAACAAAAAGAGAATTTGCCGTATTTTGGATTTTGCCGTCAAAGAAAGTAAAAAGAAAGACAAGTACTTGAACTTTGCCGGAGAACCAAGGAAGCTGTTGAACATGAGAATGACGGTGATATCAGTTGTAATTAACGCACTTGAAATGGTCCTCAAATGCTTTGTAGGAGGACTGGAAGAGTTTGAAATCAAAGGACGAATCGACATCATCCAAAATACAGCATTAAATACAGATCGGCCAGAATACTGATAAGAATCCTGGAGACTTTCTGTTTCTCAGATTCCAGTGAAAGACCATCCGTTAATGCTAGTGTAAAAAACTCGCAAATAATAATGATAATAAAAGAAAAGCTATACTGATGAAATAAAATCCACAAAATTAATAAGTACCACATTATTTATAACAATAATGATAATAATAATATGAGTCAAAAGTTTTACAATATTTAAGTTTGTGCCAGTTTGCGGTGCGTATACCATGTTCAAACCAAGGTTGGTAGTATTGAGGTAGTTGGTTCACTGACATGTTGTGCATTGGTTCACTCTGTGTATGATTTAAAAGCCGTATAGATGAACGTCTAATTGAAAAACTTATACTTTCCGGGTTCATAGTGGGCCATAACGCAGCAGAAGCAACCAAAAGATGAAGGCACAGTTGATCACGGTACATTAACCAAATGGTTCAAGAAAGTTCGCTTGAAAGAATCTCAACAATCAGGCAAGGGCAGGTTGCCTAAAACTGTCGATTCCGCGGCTGTGCTCCAAGACATTGAGGCAAACCCGCCAAGTGGCACTTGGAGAGTATCAGGCAAGCTCTGTATCTCACCGTCCAGTGTGCTTTGTCACATTTAAAACCTCAGCAAAAACATCTAGAGCTGCCGAATTGTGCCTTGGATTACCAAAATATTGCAAAACTTTTGAATCATCTTGTCATGGCTTGGAATTGACACCTTTGTAGAACTCTTCTCTAAAAATGAACACCTTTCATTTTCTAAATAAAGTAGCCAGTGCAAACACATTCTCAATATGTTTACACACCTTAATAATAATACTAAAACTATTTCGATAATTATTGTAGCTAGTGATGGTCGAAGTTGGTAGATCGATGTCCCGGTTTTTGAAGTACATTGGATTAACCGGGGGGGGGTCGATGTGATGTTGGCAGCTTGGTCACGTTGAGTCGAGCGAGCGTGGTGACTAAGACTTAACAGTGTCTTAGTACTGCGGACCAAGTGAACAGACAAGGTAATCGCGGCTAAGTTTTGCCATGCTCTTAGCACATGCGAAGTCGAGCCAGCGTGTCGGGTAGTGAGGCTTAGGTTTTGCCGTGCCCTAGCTGTGCGGACGTATCGGGAAGTGAGGCTATGGCTTTGCTGTGCCTTAGCTGAGTGGGTGTATCGGGAAGTGAGGCTAAGGCTTTGCCGTGCCTTAGATGAGCGGACGTATCGGGAAATGAGGCCAAGGCTTTTCCGTGCCCTAGCTGTACGGACGTATTGGAAGCGGTAGCTAAGGCTTAACCCGTGCCATAGCTCTGCACTATCGGTTAAGATTTGAGGTATCTTAGTGCTGCGCAGATAGGGAACCGATAGCTAAGGGCTAAACCGTTCCTTAGTGCTGTGCAGCCAAGCAAACGAACGGACAACGGAATCAATCGAGTTGGGTGGTCTTAGAGTCCTCTTCGTGTTTGCCTCCAGGCCGTCTGCTTCGACGAGTTCGTAAGAACCGTCAGAGATACTCCAACCCGCAGAAGGTCCTCTAGTTGTCCTTAAAAGGACCTTTTGGGATATCTAAGGGGATTAAGATTAATGCGATTGCGAAATGTAGGATTCAGCCTTGAAAGTAAGGTGAATGCGACCACGAGATGTAGGATTCAGCCTTGAGAGCTTCGTAAAACGACCTCAGAAATTTTTGACCCCGAAGCTTGTTATGAAAACTATGTCAGCCTACTGGGCTGCGTAGAAATAAAGTTCGTCTGTTAAAAATAGACGTGGAAGTACAGTCGTTCTTTAGCCTGAGATGGGATACAGAAGATAATCCACTCTATTTTAATAGAGTCACTTTTGACGGACGGGGTCGGTAAATGTTGTTAAATGAAATTTATTCCCTTTTTTTTTTTTTTTTTTTAGCTGTAACGGGATGTCTGGGTCATGTCGGGTTTCATCATTTCCTGTCGTAGCCAGATGTCGTGTTTTTAGTAGTGTAACTAATCCGATATGTTTACCTTTGTGAACAGGTCGCGATATCTTTTCTTAAAGCAAATGAATATTTTTCCATTATGAACCAACGACAGTAAAAGCCAATGACTATTCAAACTCTCCGCTCATCTTTAAACTTGTTGAGAGTATTCAGGTAAAATATTAAGTTTTATAACAAGCGAAGTTTAATATTCTTAAGAAGAGTTTCAGCCAATCATTTATTAAACAGACTGAGTTAAACACCGTGACCAGGAACATCGTTTAAACAGTCTTTTTAAACAGGCAAAAGAGATATGAGTTCGAATCTCACAAAGAGCTTATCTTTTGGAATTTCCAAATGGGCAATTAAAAATGACTTGAATGTTATTGGCTTATTGTAAAAATTGAACCGTTGCTCTCCCTTTGTGATTATTTGAACGACTGGGCAGGTTTTTTCCTCAGTCTGTTCGTCTCTCAGTTGGAGAAAAATTGAAAGCAAAGCAAATTTTTTCACAGCCCCCCTCAGACGGTCAGAGAGGGGTTGAAGCCAGTCTGCCAACAAGCCAGCCAGCCAGTTGTAAAGGGTTGAAAATCAAGAGCTGCTTTTTTACAGACTCCACCGGTCTACCAGGAACGATGTAAAATTCATGATTAAGTGAGAGTTAATGGTTCTCCGCGATAGAAGAGAAGCCTAGAAGTGTTTTCTTTCCGAAGGAGACAGAAAAGTTTCAGAGTTCTCCTTTCTCAATGAGAGTAATCTAGGGAGACATTTTTCAAGAAGAAATTTAACGAAGAAAGTTAAATTCCTGAGAACACTATCCTTCAGAATAGTCGAGAGACCACGGAGAAAAGAATACATCTAAGAGGAAGAGTGAAGAAAATTATTCCTAGCCTGTGCCAACCACATACCAGAAATTTGAAACAAAAGAAACAAAAAAAAGAGAACTTTGAATTCTGACACCGAATTGGTATTATTTTTGCATTGTTTCCGTCCAACGACGAGAAAGTTCATTTGACTTTCCAGTTCTATCCTTTTATTTCTTTTTTGTGGAGGGGGGGGAATGAAATGGTGTGTTTTTAGTTCAACTATCCACGGCGAAATTTGTGCAATATCTGTGGAAACGCGTGTGTTAAATTTATTTCATTTGAAATAAATTCTTTTGTAATGGGATAAAATTGTTTGTCTCTGAAATATAGTTGCTTTGTATGTTAATAGTTGAGAAACTCCTTCCTTGCATCTGGTCTTATATCCCTTTTTTATCAGTTTTCTTTATCTTCCCTTCCCTACAAAGATTCTCGGTTTACTACCGTCTTGGACGGCAACATTCGATGCTTTATCTCCCTTCTCTTGTTTTTGTACGTACGGGTAACGAACTTAGGGTTATTCGAAAATATCATTTATTATTTCTGATTTACTTTGTACATTGACGATTCGAGTTGTAATTTACAAAGCTTTTTGCTTCAATGTAGCACAAGGCCGAATGAATGGGGCATCAAATGAGACTCGAATTCACTCGTGAAGGTTTGCTAGTCTAGCTTGCTGATCAATGCATCACCCGAGGTGCCGTTGACGGTTCGAGTTGTGTAAAAAAAAAAAAAACGAAAATAAGCATGAAAAAAAAAAAACTACTTAAAGTCAATCGTGACCAGTAAATCCACCAAGTGAAGTTCGATTTCAGTTTTAATATTTTATTTATAACAATGAAAATAATAAACATCTTTATTTCTCTTTAAAGGTTTTAATGCTTACTATTTAATGTTTAATTGATAGTTCTATGTGAATCTGTTTTTCTGTATCAGCAGCATTTGGATTTTTAAAAACTTCCGTTTCCACCCATTTCATTAAAGCATGTTTCTCTGCTTTCACGACTCTGAACCTACAAAATAAACAAGCACCAAATTATTTAAAGTTAGAAAAGAATAAGTTCGATAAATATGCATTGTGTGACGGCAAATCGAACTAGAATCCCAAAACGGGACTTTATTTTCGCACGTGTGAAGACGGGGCAGGTTGGCACTTGATCCCCTACAGAATAAGTCCTGTTCAGAGTTCTTTTCTCAGGCATATAAGAACTGGCATATTACGTGAGGGAATAATTTAGGACCAGACTGACCGCCGCTGGCAAAGGGGTTCCAAATTTCACACTATCACACACCCACCAGGCCGCTAAACTTCTTTCCCTTAGATAACAGAAGAATACGGGCCTATAGGTCTTAGTTGTAATAATATTAATATGGTAGTAGTCGGCAACTCCGGTTCCCGTGTGATACTTTAGGAATTAATAGGACAGTTCTAAGCAAGATAACATAAGGCGAATAGAAGCTGAAAGGAAAGCATGAAATAACAACATAGACCACATGGTAAAATGAAAATACATAGGTTCTTTACTACGGTTATATATATATACGTTCAGAGTGTCAAAACATATAATTGGATAGTCCATGAATATAAATGTCTTTTCTTGGCTTTTATCCTTCTTCAAATTGAGAGAGAGAGTGGTATATAAAATATTTGGGTATAAAGGAAAAATGTCCCCAAAGTTACTTATCTTATTTTTTTGACAGGGTTCCACTGGAGAATTTTCTTCTTTCACGGGCTACTAGACTTTGTTCTGTTTTTAGTACTGGCTTGAGGGACTCGGGTCTCTCATGTCTCAGTTAATCTTTTTGTCTTCAGCCCGGAGTAAAATGGCTATGGTCCGTCTGCCACGAGCCTTGCTCAAAAACTAACTTTTTTGTCCTTTACTTCCGCTGAGGGGAAGGGAACCCCACTTCCATTTGGGGTCCCCACCAATCATTTGGCTTCTCTCTCTTTCCCCTTCCGATGTCCGGCGACCTGAGGTCACTAAGTGCGAACATCTGGTCTATCTCCTCTGTGACCCACATTCTCTCTTAACGGTCACTTTTTGACTGCTAGATAGCAACTTTTTGATTGCTAATAGCAACACGGGAGGATAGTATCATTCTTACCTCTTCGTCTCCGTGAGCTATCACGTGACAATTGCAAACTTGGTAGTTTTATATCAAACTATTTGGCTGTCTATAGAGGATAAACTCTTCCCCATAATATATATATTGGGATGAATTTAAAAATCGATTTTCCAAAACGAATTTTTAAAATGATTTTTAAACGAATTTTTGAAATGCTACACGTCAGTTTCCCATTTCTATCGATCATCAGGTAAATTTTTCAGCCACAAAAATTCGAGACAGAAAACTTAAAAAAATAAAAACTCGATCGTCACCTGACGATCGATTATATACATATATTGTAGGAATTATTTTATTGTAATGGGAACATCTTCTTGGAAGGGACTTTTATGGATGTCTCCGCCAGGAGGAAGTGACAGGATTTTTTGGAATAGACACCGCCTGCTGACAGAATTACCCTTTTCGGCTGAGGCCATGAGGCGGTCAAGACGTGAATTTAGTAGTTCTGTGTATTTTCGCAGGATGTGCTATTTTTTAAACATTGCTGTTTCCTACAGTTAAGGGAAAATAGCAAATAGGGAGTAAATCCCTCTGAGAGTTTTGCTGCTGTGCTTGGAGAAATATGCTGTAACCTATATCCATGAATTCGTGTTGTTTGACTTTAATCATGAGATATTCCAGAACTACACTGCTGAGCAGTATTTTTTCTGGAGAAATGTGCTGTGAATTTCTGGAGAAATATCTGTGAATTTGTGCTGTCTCGAACTTAACCACCAGATGTCCAGTTGAATTTGCAGTCCTATACAAATGCTGAAGGAATTGTAGAATGAACTCCCATGTATCTGCATTATTCGCTGTATTCTTGGCAGAAAAGTGAACACATTTTCCCCAGAGATGCTTTTCGCCGAAAAGATTCTTCCAAATCTTTTTCCATTCATACAACACCCCTTTTTGAGTTGTAAGTACCAGCTCCTTTGTTCGTAAAAGACATATCAGTTCTTTGTAATTCATGAGTGACCCAGTGTTTTTCGAAACAATTTTATCATTGTTACTTGATCCAGTTTTTTTACTGGTCGCTAAAATGGCAATTAATTTTATCAACAGTTGGTTTTCTTCAAAACTTTGAACAGGCCATTAGCCTAACGAGTAGAGTGTTCGCCAATGGTCCGGGAGACCGGGGTTCAATCCTAGGTTGAGTCATACCAAAGACTCAAAAAATAGTACTTGATGCCGCCTTGCTTAACACTCGGCATTACAAGGTAAAGGTCAAGGATAAAGTGGAGCAATCCAGGGAAAACAGTAGCGCCCCCTACTACACCTCAATGTAGTAGCTATTGAAAAGGTAGCCTTCGGGTCACCACGACTACAGTAGCTAACTTTACTTACTTACTTTTATTTATTTTTATTAACTTGGTAAGGAATAGTTCTTAGTTGGACGCAAGAGGCAAGTTTGCCTTCTTATTTTTTCCTTTCTTTTTATTTTCTTTCAAAGTGCCGTTTTATTTTCCGTGAAAAGATTTGTTGTTTTTTTTTAAATGAAAATTAATCCTTTTAATATATATAGAGAGAGGTCGGTAAGTTATATTAAACATTATTGTTTTCCAAACAAGCCCATTGCAGCAGTCAAATCGGCTAGGGTACGAGCACAGTCCAACAAAGGCAGACTTGAGGCCATAAGGCCTCGACTGAGTAAACTTCGGGTGAGGAAGCTGCATCATAGTCCAGCAGGGCTTGAGCCTCGGCTCGTGTTTGAACTTCCTCCTTAATCCCCATTTGTGTCAAGTCTTGTCTGGTGGGAGGCAGTGGCAAATATCTCGGCTAGCCCGTCAGTAATAATTCTTTCGAATCCTGACGCGTAGCAAAGCTCTTATGGGGTAATCCTACATCATGTGGTTGCATTTGCCTTTACACCTACATAGACATGCGAAAAGATTCTTTTAAGGACCATTAGAGTTCTTCATCCTTAGTGCTGGAGTATCTCTGACAGTTCTCACGAACTCGTCGAAGTAGACGGCCTGAAAGCAAACATGAAGAGGACAATAAGACCACCCGGTCTTAACCATTTCGGTCGGTTTACGCAGTGTAAGGTATGGCTGCCTTAGCCACGGTTTCTCTGTCCGTGCATTCGGCTTCGTAGAGCTAAGGCACGACAGCCTTAACCACGGTTTCCTTGTCCGTTCGCTCGACCTCGCAGCGCTAAGGCACGGCAGTCTTAGCCACGGTTTCCCTGTTTTTTCGCTCGGCTTCGCAGCACTAAGGCACGGCAGATTTAGCTACGATTTTCCTGTCCGCTCACTTGGCTTCGCAGTGCTAAGATACGGCAGTCTTAGCCACGCCACTCACTCGCCCGTTCGCTCGTTTCTCTGGTTCGCAATGCTGAAATGCGGCTGTCTTAGACACGACACTCGTTCGCTTTTCGGCATCGCAACGTTAAGACACGATAGTCTTAGTTACTCGTTCCTTAGCCTGTTCGTTCGTTTCTCGCCGACATGGAGCTAAGACACAGCGGTCTTAACCTACTCGTTTGATCCTACGCGACCAAGCTACCAGCACCAACTGCTGACCTGCTCCAGCATTTCAGCATCTAGTCCATGTACAACTCACTGTATGGACTAGCGTCGACTCCACCCTTCGTTTAAACCAATGTACTGCACAACCGGGGCGTCGATCATCCAGCTGTCTTTCTACCAACGACGACCATACTAGCTGACGCCACCAAACACGACGACACCCCAGTTGACTTTACCAATAACGACGAATTTGTAACCTACGACAAATAAATTGTCATTTGTTGTACTGTTATCTCGCCTTTATTCTTTTCATTGTTCTTTGGCTATCATTTACTCACACACTTAACAACCCAAAATAATTTGCGGGGTCGGCGTTCTTATCGGCCCCGCAACAAAGGTTTCTCTCGGCTTTATTATCTATTTGGAATAATGGGCAGTATCGGTTGCATAGTCTTGTGGGAGAAAATTGTATGTTATGACTTAAACCACTTTCCCATCGTCGAAATATAGCTTGGTAGTCCCTCTACTATCCATATTTTTATTGAAGAGTTTTCGATGAGCTGCATTCCACCCACTTAGGAGTTTCGAGTAAGAATGCATTTTGCTGTTTCTAGCGAAAAGCATCCGTTATTTCTGAGTTTCCCACACATCAGATTCATGATCCATTACAGTAGCTTCTTTCCTAGACCAGAACCTTGAATTTTTTAAATTCACGGTTGATAAGTATCTTACCCTATCTTAGTTTGGATTTCTGAATTGTTGTCTCTGTTTTTTTAACACTTCTGTTACATTTTTACTCTTCATTTATAATTTGGAAACTGCTTGCCTGAAGTGATCCACTTTCTTTTAGATTATTTTTAGGTATTAAAAATACAAAACAAAATAAAAATAGATACAAACCGCCTCGAGTAAGTAATATTTTGGGAATTGCTCTCAAAGTTGAAATTTAACAAATGGTTGTTTTAAAAAATAGTTTTATATGTTTTTTTCTTCAATTATTTCATAGTTATTTTATTTTATGGTTATTTTATTCACTGATACAAAAAGAGAAATTATTTCAGTAAGAATTGAATTTACTTACTGAAGAATGTGTTAATGAACAGAAAGATTGAGAGGTCTCTTTTTTTCCGATACTAATCAGTAGAATCATTAGTTCAAAACAAATTTTAATGAAAATCAACAAATTCACATTTATTAGCAAAGCAGTGTGAGTAATCTAAACCGAATTTCTAATCACAGCGTTAAATGAAAAACTGAAAAGCAAAAGGAAGTTAAATGAAAATTTGTTTTTTTGTTTTTGCCGTCGATGAATATCATAAGATAAATTCTAAATCTTTGTGAATTTTCTTTTAAATCTGCTATTTATTGAATTGTCTATGATGAGGACCGCTATAATAAAATGAATAGTCACTCCATGTAATAAGTCTTTCTTTCTTCCACTTTTTAAAAATTATGTTAAATGAGGTTTTATAAACATTTTTACCTTGTCCTCGGTTCGTTGTTTCGATTAGCAAACTTTCCGATCAACTAACAATCCCTTGATAACTCTTTAAGGCTTTCCGAGGTAACAAAAAAGAATAAAGAAAAATAGAACAATTTCGCTTTACGAAACAATGAAATAATCATCCTCTACGCCCTATTATATCACAAATACCTACACCAATTTATCAACTCACAAAAACAATAAAACAGTTTATTTCACCATACTTGCCAAGCAAATACAACATAAAATCTACACATGAATTAATTCAAGTTCTTCATACAATTAAACCCAATTATAGAAACCCATTTAAAAGCAAACGCTATACTCTCCAACGGTAAAGACGCTCTTACATAGTAGTAATATGCAAAAACAAAAGTTACATCACTTTTGTAATAGATCCTCCCCTGATAATGGCCCAAAGTCGGGCAGAAAGTACTAGGTATATATACAACTATGGACAATACATAAATCAATTCCTGCCGAATACGATAAAAGCAATACGGCAATACGAACGGATCCAGAAGAAAATATGTAGACAGAGAATGTCTATTATGTTTAACGAAATTTGTATATATATATATATATATATATACATCTCGCTCGCTCGCTCTCTCTCTCTATATATATATATATATAAAGGAGTCACGTCTGTTTTGGAATGTACGTGTCGATTTTTTACTTAGAAAAGAGATGTCTTTTTAATTTTAATAATCGTGCATACTCTTTAATATCCTTATGATAAGGAAAAGTAAAACATTTAGTTTTTAATTTTTACTGGTTAAATATTATTCAGCAATTAAAAATCAATCGATTTGTGAAACTCTTCTTAGTTGTTCATAAGCAAGTAAAAAAGGGGAACTCCTCAGTTTTTCTGAACCTGCTATGTTTAAATATCACACGGATTCCATTTGCGAAATTTGAATTCAACGCTTTTTCTAAAATCATTATTTTGTAATTTAGTACAAATTGTAAAAAAAAATCTTAATTTGTTGGGAAACTAAAATAATTGTGAAGATGTTTTAAACCAAGTGGTACGGTTTTTTCAATGTAAACTAAAAATGTAATTGTAAAACGAAAAATTTTACATTTTTATTTCTTAACTTCTTTTTATTGTAATGTCGACGCCTGAAGCTACTCCTATTCTTTATATTAAACCGTAAGTCTACCAAAACTCTGGGCTGTTGAAACCCCGTCTCAATATAGATAGGATTAAAAAATCAGATTCAACAATTCGGGATTTGCCCGGCCTTGAGCGAATAGGATCAGAGTGTGGCACAATCCCAGCAGTTTCCTCCAGCTGCTACTGCTAGCTTTCCGGTACTGTGCTTATCCGGGCATAGGTCTTTACTTTCTACTACTATTGCCTTTTTCAGGGTACGTCAACTACAACTCGGACCAAAATCAACAAGGACGGTAACCCATTAGCAGCCTTTACTACTCAGCCAGCCAGAGGCAGCTAACATCCGAGCTGACGACACCACTCGGACCACCGACGACTTCACCAGCAGAGTAGTGACGCCGAGTAATTCAGGCTATATTACCTGGCATATGAACTACTAGCCTCACGATACCGGTCCACAAGTGAACGATGTTACGTGTGTAGACGTTAATATGAAATGAAAACAACCCAGAGCTAGGAAGAACAGCGTCTATCTTTATTTAGTCGTCATACAGAGAGTGGGGTTCCTCGTATGAGTTTACCCAGACCAGGGGTCGTGATATGGAAGGGGACGGGGGTGTATTGCTTATACACTTAACATCTCCCTACTTATGGGGGGAAAGAAAGACTTTTTTCTTTTTTTAGCAAGGTCTCTGTAGTTGGTACCATTAACTTTGTGTGTCGGCCTAAAAGCCTTTGTGCTGGGCTGGTGTTGAGACCTTCAGTTGGTGTATTACGAAGGTTCAGTAGCCCCAGCAGTAGATCCTCTCCTGAGGCCTTGCATTTCCACAATAGGTGCTTCATTATATTAACAGAACCATTTGCCTGGGTGTGAACGCCCAATCTCTTGAGAACTTTCTAAATGCATTAAATTAGAACTGGGGTCCGTTGTCTGAGACGAGAGTGTCTGGTATCCCATACCAGGGGAAATAGCCTCTTAGACGGCTGATCACTGCATCTGAGGTTGAGTTGCTCAGCTTGTCCACCTCAAAAACATTGCTGTGCTGGTCCACTGTGACTAGATATTCACTTCCACCCCATGAGAAAATGTCGGCAGCGACTCGTTACCAAGGTCTTTTTGGTACTTCTGTGATTATGAAAGGCTCTGCTGATTGACAATCTGCATATGTTGCACAGGTGGTGCAGGCTTGTAAATATTGCCGTATTTCAGCAGACATGCCAGGCCAGAATATCAGGTCCCTCGCTCTTCTGAGGCAGGAGTTTATGCCTAGGTGGCCAACGTGAGATTTTTTGTTTAATTTCTGATCTCTTAGCGAGGTGGATGACAATACTCTGTCCTCTTAGTGTCAGTCCATCTTGTGCTGGCAACTCGTCCCTGTAGTCAAAGAACAGTTTAAATGAATCTGGCAATAGTCTTTTGTCACTTGGCCAGCCTGTAGCAATAACCTCAGCTAGTATTTTCATGATGGGGTCCTCCAGTGTCTTGGATCTGATCTCTGAGAGCCTGTGGTCTTTGATGGGGTATATCGTCAAGTTGTTCACTATCATGAGCTCTTCTGCTTCTGGTTTAGCTGTGGGTGCTCGTGAGAGTGCATCTGCTAGTGGAATTTCTTTTCCTGGCTTGTATTTTATTGAGAAATCGTATTGCTGAGCACGTAGTAGCAAATTTTTTTGTATCAATTTTGTATCAATCTGCCAGAAGCCACTTTGCTAGTGGCTTCTGGCAGATTGATACAAGTGGCTTGTGGTCTGTGAAAACATTCACTTTCCTTCCATGTGTGTAATGCTGAATTTTTTCCTAACCATACACCACTACTTGCATGGGGGTCCAGGCATATTCTTAAAGCTCCATTTTTCTTTCTTATGATGACGAGTTGCTAACCCATGGAGTGGGATTTTTGACTGGCTCAATGACTCCCAATCTAGTCAGTCTGTTTAATTCCTCTTTGAGCGCTAGTCGTACAGCCACAGGTATCCTCCTATTGGTCATTACAGCTGGAACAGCACCTGGCTTAAGTTGCAGGGTGGTAACACCTTGTAGCTTTCCGAGTTGCCCGCCAAACACTTCTCTGTAGTTCTTCTCTATGCTAACTGCTGCGACGCAGTGGAAATTTTGCTGTTTTATCTCCACAAGGCCCATTTGTGTACTTGTTCGCAGGCCCAGTAGGTGTTGACAGTCATCTTCGTCTTTAAATACGACAAACTCCACTGAGTATATTTTGCGCGTCTTTGGGTTTTAAACGTTTTTACGGCATATTCCTAATGGTTTCATTAGAGATTTGTTCCACATCGTCAGAACTCCCTTGTATGGTTTTATTTCATTAGCGAACTTTGCAGGTAGTGTGTTGATGGTTGCTCCCGTGTCGATCTGGAAGATAATTTCCTACTTATCGAGGAGCATGAGACTCTTGGCGTCCTTTCTCTGCTTCTTCCTGGACTTCACTGCATTCACCCAGTGGGCGTATTCATCTTCATCATCCTCTGATGATGTGTCAAGGTGATGAACGCGTGGTCGTGGAGCATTGCACTTGCTTCTCTTTGAGATGTTGCTCCTCTGTTTAGGATCTTTTCTGTCCTTGTTGGGCACTTCGACTCAAAATGATTCTTCTCCTTGCATACGTTGCACAGTTTACCGTAGGCTGGACATCTGCTGCTTTTTGGTGCATGTAAATAGCCACAGAATTGGCATTCTTTTTGTCGGGCTGGTTCCTTTGCTCTGTTGGTTTTGTATACTTTCTTTCCCTGAGCATACTCTGTTCCCATGCTTTGACTGTGAACGGAGGCCTTTTCAGCTGCCCTGCAAATATCTACACTCTTCTGCAGGGTGAGGTTCTGGAGTTTCAGGAGGTCTTGTTTTGTACTTTGATGCCTTCCACAAGTTGGTCCCTTAGCATTGAGTCATTGCATTTAGAACAATCGATAGGACTCTTAAATCATTATAGGTGTCGAAAGCTTTACCTTCCTCCTGTTTCCTCTGACAGAAAGCATTTCTCTCGTATTGACGATTCCGACAGCGTATTCTCTTAGGGCCTATCGTATATCTTGTACAGTACGGTCCGAATCTGGGGTGTTAAACTGTATACCTTGGTATATCCCCATGGCATCGTTGCCTAAACAGTTCTCAAGTATGGCAACTTGAATCTCCCTAGGTTTGCAGTCCAGTCGGACCATCTTTTAAAAAACAAGTTCCAGGAATCTGCCTTGTTCCCACAAAACATCAGTCGTTCGGGAGCCCCGAAGTGTAAGCCGGCCATGTCAGATGACAGAGTAGTAGTAGTGGCTGTTGCTTCCTCGCTAGACATGTTCGTAATACAAAAGGAGTCTAAACAGAGTTAGTCACAGAAACAATCCCTTTCCAGTAACAGTCAGTAAACAACAACAACAAAAAAAAAAAAAAACAAAAAAAAACGAGATGACGGCGAGTAGTCAGTTACAGAATCCAACAATGTAACAGTACAAATAGAATCCCTGTTATGGGATGAAATGGATTATGCTATTCGCACGTGGATTCCCCGAAAGACGTAGAAAATGGACAAAAAATAAAAACAAGGAAAAAAACAGCTTACTCAGTTTTTGACGACCTGTAGTTCTTTGGTAGTTGTAGAGTCGTGTTTCATTTCCAAACTGCCACCATGTTACGTGTGTATGTTGTTAAGAGCGGGCGTAAAAGGTAACAGGAAACTGGTTCTAGTATTAATTCAAGAGAGGACACGGTTGTTAGTTTCACCCTTTCTCCCTTCTCTCAGTAGCTGTTCCTTCCTTCTTTCTCTCTCTCCTTCAGGTTCTCGCCTTCCTTCCTTCCTTCTTTCCTTCCTTCCTTGGGATGTAACACGTTCGTCGGGCAAATGCACTCAGAACAAAACTCCCTTTATTTCCTGCTAATTACAGGAAGGCACAAGGCCTTAAGTTTTGTGGGAAAGGGGAAGGGTGTGGTCTTATATTGACTGTGTTTTTACTAAGGGGACCTAGCTAGCCACATTCGCCGACCCATTCAACAATACAATATATAGTCATTCATCCGTCGCCATGCGCGCTGCTACCACCAAAATACCACATTTGCTCGATGAAGAAAAACCTACTTAAAACCCCGAGAGTGGTGCATGATTTTATTTACAAATTGTGATTTTTACAAATGAATTCATATGATGGGGATGGGAGAAAAAACCCCGAAATATATACAGAAACAAAGGAAAAATCCCCCGTTTGGTTGCCCTCCCATCCCCCCGTCTATAAAAATTGGAGGCCGACTGTTTTCCGGGGCGAAAGAACCGAAAACAAGCCGGACCTACCCTAGGTGGGGCAGGAATCCTAATCTACAGGGGTAAAAAGAAATCAGGGGTCGGGCGCGGTATGGGTTGATTCAAACAGGTAATATGATTTTTATACATATGAATGTTCAAGATCTTCAGTAAAAGCGGACTGGGATACGGGTTGAGGTAGAAAAATAATGGGGATGGGGAAGATCTTGAGAACTAACGATTAGATGACGGAGACAATGACTGACAACATACTGCTAACTAGGTTACAAGGGAAAAAAGCTTTGCCTACTTACCGGGGGTGGGGTCCCGAAGGACCCGAAACGTAGACGCCATGGGCCGGCAGAGGAGGGAAGGATGAATCCAACATTGCCCCCTTTCTTACGACCAGGCTCGCTGCATTCACCCACCTTCTGCTGAATGTTATGCGATCCAAACGTTTTCTATCGCATCTGATTTTGACCCTAAGCGAATGCCTAAAGTACAAAACCAGATCACGATGAGAAAAGTTTGCATCGTCATACAATCCCTTCTTTCGCGTAGTCCAAATCACCATTCGAGCTACAGCCAGGATCGCGAGAAACACCACACACTTCTCAATCTGAAACGGAGGAAGAACGTTGTCCACGACGAAACCAACGTCGAGCAGCACGAGCTGCTTGGGTTCGATGCGAGCCGTCCACTCCCCGAAATGATCCCAAAACGGGCGAACTCGCTCGCAGTAGTAGAAGGCGTGCTAAGCCGTTTCTTCTAAGCCACTGCGGCAGCAAGGGCAATCAGACATGTCTGCCAGGCCCGTCTTGTAGTTCAAGCCGAGAAGGGGTAACGCATTCCGTGCAAGTCGCCAGGTGAGCGAGAACTCGGAGTTGTTCAAGAAGCTCGATCCTGGCGCCCAATTCCAGTGAGAGCGGATCTCCTCCGCCATCTAGCCTCACCGCTCGCTAAGAGGATCAGAAGCGGAACCCACCACTATTTCCTGATATAGCTCTTTCCGAGGCCGTGAAAGGTCACTGGACCCAAGAAGGTTACGAAGAGCCTTTCGGCACTCGCGGACAAACAGTGCTTCGCCCAAAGGCTTACGTCGACCTTCAGCCTTTGGGTCTGACTGGAGGCGAGGAAAAGTCCGACTCGCCTTTCGTCTCCACACTGCGTCCCCCGTCAAGGACCGGCCCAGATATGCCAGTCTTTCAGCAATCCAGTGGCTCTCCAGATCAGGCATACCCAGACCCCCGTTGCGTGTACGTTGGATACAGACCTGCCTACGGACCATCGGCCTTCCACCTCCTCAGAGCAATCTGGAGAGGGATTGTTGCAGTGCCAACCGATGTGCCTTAGGCGGAGGAAGTACAGCCAATCGGTAAAGGATCAGAGGGAAGACGTACGTGGCGCACGCCTCCGCCCTGCCCTTTAAGAACAACCTCCTTGAAAGCCAGATTCCCACCTGAGCATTCACCTTGGTTTGTACTTCCGACCAATTTCGCTCCAGTTGGAGGTCGGCCCGAACCACACTCCGAGGATGCGGACGGGTCCGTCATTCCAGCGGAAGGGCCCTGGAAGAGTATTGCTACCCCTCCAAGCACCGAGCCGCAAACCTTCGCTTTTGTCAAAATTGACCTTGGCTCCTGTGATCCGCTCGTACTCGACAACCGCCTCTTTCACAGCCTTTATATCCAGACGGCGGGACACAAACACTGTGATGTCATCAGCGAACACGGAAACCCTTGCCGCAAGGCTGCTATCAAAAGGTATACCGCGCAGGGACGGACTTGTCCCCTCATACCTAAGCCTGCGCAGGAGGGGCTCCAACGCAAGGACATAGAGAAGAGGAGACAGGGGGCAGCCCTGCCGGACCGAACGCTCGATCGCGAATACCTCCGAACGCCTTCCGTTCACCTGCACCACCGCCTGAGGGTTATGGTACATCATACTAATCTATCTGCGGAACTCCGGTTTGAATCCGGCAGTCTCCAAAACAGACGCCAAGAACCGATGGTCAACCCTATCGAAGGCCTTGGACTGATCTAAACTGATCAGCGCGGCTTCAGTGTCGTCTTCTATCCCCTCTAGGACCTCGCGAATCAAGTGCAGATTGTCCTGGATCGATCTTCCCTTCACAGCAAAGCTCTGTTCGGGGCCGATCAGATCACTAATGACTCGCTGTAAACGATTCGCCAAGACCCGGGCCAAAATCTTTAACTCTGCGTTAAGCAGAGTTATGGGCCTGTAGTCATCTAATCCCTCCCCAACATGCCTGCCACCTTCCTTCAGCAATGTGATCACGCCCTTGGTAACGCAACCAGGGATCACTCCCTGGGCGAACCAATGGTTGAACACATCCGTCAGAATAGGGACAAACATGTGCGACATCCTCAAGTACACTTCGTAGGGTAAACCATCTAGTCCCGGCGACTTGTTGAGGCCGACCTGCTTCAACGCATCACGGACTTCGCATTCAGTAACGAAACCCTCGCAGCTAGCCGCTTCAGCCACCCCAAGGTGGGGGAAGTCGGCAAGATAGCTACGAAACTCCTGTATCGGGAGATCAGGGTAGCGGGCAAAGCGATCCCGAAAGTGCGCCTGAAAGGCATCACGCATCTCACGACTCGATCGCACCAGTCGCCCGTCCGCGGTCTTGACAGACGCGGTGTAGCGATCGGGAAACCTTCGCAATTCTTCTTCCCGCGCAGTCGCGGTCGATTTCACAGCTTCGTTGAGAACTCTATTTAGCCTAGATCTAACTACGAATCCCTTGTAGCACTCGCTACTCTCACGCTCAAGATCCCTCCTAGCTAGCTCTACACCTAGGGAGTCCCCCCCAGCCACCGCCCTGGAAAGTCTATCTTCTATAGACTTCGCCTCCTTGGCCTTATCTAGGTTGAGCTGTCGACCGTGTTTGGTGGCGAAGTCTCTAATCCTATATTTCAGAGAAACCCACCACCTATTCCCGGTAACCGCCCCCACTAACGCCCGCTGAATTAGGGATTCTAGCCGGTCCCGGAAGTCCCGTATCTCCAGTAAGGAGGTATTGAACTTCCAGTAGCCGGCTAGACTAGGCCTATTGGCTAACCGCAGACTGACCCTAACAAGCTTATGGTCAGTCCACGCTATCAGGTGGAACGTGGGACAACTAACGAAATCAATGTCAGCTCGTCTAACTAACACTCTGTCCAAGTAGGAACCCACTTTGGCAGAGGGCGAGCTATCTAGCCACGTCCACATCTCCCGTCCTGGGTGATCAAGACGAAACCTGTCGACGAGGCCGTGACGAGTCACGAAGCCGACGAGGCTGCTATCACACCTTCCCGCACGACTAGCTCCCCGACCGACCTTATCTATCTTGGGATCAAGGATCGCATTCCAATCACCCATTAAGACTAGCCGCTTCGTATCGTCCAAGAACGGCGCCAACCGACGAAAAAAGGAAACCCTCTCCGCAGCGATATTGGACGCATAAACCGCAACCAGACGAAACTTGAAACTTTTCACGGCAACATCGGCCACAACCAGCCGGTCCCCGTCACCTGCAAAAACAACGTCAACATCAGCATCAAGGCTGCGTCCAACTAGCAAAGAGACCCCAGCGCTGATGCGGCTGCCGTATGCTGAGAAAACGTTAAAGTCGCTTTCCAGCACCCGACAGTCGGAATCGCAAGTGAAGGGGGTCTCTTGTACTGCAGCAACATTCACTCCGAGGTTCT
Source organism: Sepioteuthis lessoniana (assembly GCA_963585895.1). Taxonomy (NCBI): domain Eukaryota; kingdom Metazoa; phylum Mollusca; class Cephalopoda; order Myopsida; family Loliginidae; genus Sepioteuthis; species Sepioteuthis lessoniana. The sequence goes on from OY757915.1 coordinate 52,217,559, forward strand.
TGAGTTCACCAAGCAAGCGCACACACTTGCTTGAATCTCTCAGTCCCCTCACATTCAAACTGGCAAGGTTTAGAGCCATCAATCTCACTTACCTTACTCAGTGTCGACTACGGGCCGGAAATCCTTGGGTGTGAGGATGCCGACAGCCTGACGCAGGGAACCGGTGCCGAGTTCAGTTGTAACCCGGTTGTCCCTGGTGATTCCGCCGACATCTATGGGGAAATGCAGCTTTAGCGACCTATAAAGGGACGGGTGAACCAAAATAGGCACCCTACCCGAACAAAATGGGATGCATTTCTTCAGTGAGGAGTGCTCCAATTTCGCCAGCTTTATGCCCGTATCAGTCTGACAGACTGTACTCAAGAAATTCCATACGCCCTTGGTACGGTTGCCAGCTGACCGGACAAAAGTGGTCACCATGGCTGCACTCCTGAAATTCACGGGGTTAGAAACATTTAAATTTTTAATCTTGTCCAGACTCAGCAGCGGCTTTAGTGCCTTTCGAAGCTGGAAGTCACCGACTGCTTCCAGCTCTACTGAGCACAAAACCGCTGCCTGCTGTATTTGCATAATTGTCAGTTCTTGTTCGCCCTCCTGCCGATTTATTTTTTTCTTGCTGGCAGGAGGGTCTTGTCTCTGTCTGGCCGGAAAGAGCTCCTGAGACGCTATTGATGAGGGGCTCAGTGATGGAAGGGAATGTGTCCTGGTCAAGTTCAGGGGCTGGGACCGGTCAGCTGATTGTGACCTTGGGAGTGGGATTTGATAGGGTCGGTGATATTTTTTGAGGCACTGTTCTTGTTGGGGTGAGAGGGTGACAATTTGATGAGGGGGTTGTGTGGGTTGTAGGATTTGATGGGGAAAGGGTGGTGGAGGTAGAGGTGGAGGAGTTTGCAGTTTTTGAGTGGAAGGACCTGCCTTGGGTTGTTCGGGGCATATTTTTTTGCAGTCCCCTCCCCACTGTCCATTCTCCTCTTCAAATTCACATTAGTTTCCATCTCTTCCGGGGCGTTTATTTTGTTTTTCTTTTTGTGTTTTTTAGGAGATGTTAAGGTTCCAGTTGGTGTCTTTGGTGTTGTTGTTGAAGGTCTGGGTGATGCTGCTGGTGCCGATGTTACTGGTGCGGGTGTTGCTGGTGTTGCTGATGCCGGAGTTACAGGTGGTTCTGGTGCTACTGCTGCTGCTACTGCTGCTGGGGCCTTTTTTTGAGGAGGGGATAAAGATGTGCTTTTTCCCCCTTGTTTGGGGGACCCCTTCCTCTTATGGGTTACCTCCGTCCAGCCCTCCTGGTTATTTTTAGGCTGGAATTAACCCGGGCCCTGGGCCTCCGCTTCCTTGTTGATGGTGATGGTGGTGGCCGCCGCTGTGTCTTTTGTTATTGCTGTTGTTGTTGACGTGGCTGACGCCTTTTCTTTGTTTTCAGGTCACTGGGGGCAAAACTTGGCGATATGGCCAATTTGTTTACATCCCCAGCACCTGGGGCGTCTTCCTTCCACAATCACAATCATCTGCCGGAAGGCATAGTCCCCGTAGGCTGTCCTGGCCGGGGATCTGAGGAGGTTAAAATCCTCAACCTGGCCATAGGCACTTAAATATGCCGCCAGAACCTTCCCAGTAATAATGGCCGGGACATTGCAGACCGTGACGCGGAGCCTACTGGTGCCTTTATACTCCGGCTGTAGCCTGAAGTGTTTTGTTATTATATCTTTTTCAGCTGTTTTGGCCGCTTGTTGTTCCGTAGGAAGCAGGACATCCCATGTGGCAAAACATTTTCTACAGAAGTACTGGCATGGGATGCCTGACTTCCTCAACAGCTCTTCAAATCTCAGAACAAAACTCCCCCATTCAGCCGTTACCGTGCGTATTTGTATTATTGTGAGATCTCGTAACAATTTGCATACGTGCAAATTACCTCTCGCAGGTTCGAGATCTCCCCTCGTCAAATATGCTCGAGGCAGCCATATCGGATGTCACTCTACAAGCCTCTTTTTTCAGCTTTACAAGCCACAAAGAGGCAGTCTTTTTCGCGACACTTTTGTTCAGTTTTGGAAAAAAAAAATAGATCTTTGTTTCAGTTGCTTCATTATTGGACCATATATCACCACGTCGGCTTCTCCCGGCTAGACTGATTGCCTGACCTATCAGTTAAGTTTTTGTTTCTCACAGTTTTTTTTTCTTCATTTCTTTCACCTTTTTTCCACATCATCCCCATTTTTTTCTTCCACCCATCCCATTATTTATGGCCGGCCGGTCAGATGGCTCGGCCATAAAGGCCCTATTTCCCCCTAGCAAGGGTGACCCCCCGACAAAAAAGAAGGCAAAATCGCCCTCTACAAAAAATGACCCTCCCCCTGAAGAAAGTATTTCTTCAAAATCTCCCCCCAAAAATACCCCTCCATCAGAAAAGAATAGTAGTACACCCTCCCCCCATAAAAATGCCCCTCCTCCTGACCAAAAGGATAATAATAAGAAGAGTTCTCCTTTGAAGGATGGCTCACCCCACTCAAACAAAGAACAAAAAGAAGGCAATGAAAATATCTGGAAAGCCCCGCCGAAAATCCAGGTCGACGTCGTTGACTTGCTCCAGAGGGCAAGGGCCATATCCAGCTAAGTGCAGGAGCATGGCTTTATGTTCAATTTGGAGGAAGTAAGACTTGACCTAAAGAAAAGAACGGTGTCTGTCTTTGTCGTGGACAAACGCTCAAGAAAGATCGTTAAGCCCGTCAAAGACTTGGTGTTGCGTCATTTATCCAGCCTGGGCGTAAAGGTTCAGGCTATTATAGCGGGCTCCTCTTACGCTTTTTGGGATATACTGTTGCCAACTGAAGAAGAAGCCGTCGCCCTCACACGTAAAACGTTGGAGAATAAAGAATATTTTTCCGAACAGAATACATGGGGCGACGGCGGACCACGGTCTCAGTATACGAGGTTCCCAGGTTCCTGAGAGACGCGAATTTAGCTGCGTTTATGCTAAATTTCGGTGACATCGTCTCGGCAACCCATGACGGAATGCGTGGGGAGTGGAGGTTCGACTTAATGTTGGATGCTAAGACCTTCTACTCCGTTCCCAACTGGTTGGATGTGGAAGGGCGCAGGCTTCCGATGATCGTCTCCGGACGAAAACCTGCCTGCTGGCACTGTGGCGAGATTGGTCACCTCTCCGCAGTTTGCCCGGGGAAGAAGGCCCCGAAGAAGCCCGACCAGAATCCCGGCACCCCCCTACCTGTTGTAACAAACAATGAGAAAAAGGAGGCTCCCGTAGTCTCGCCCACATCAGCAGCAACAAAAAGCCCCACTCCCACTACGTCATCTACGGTTAGTTCCGAAGAGGCGGGGAGCGAGTGGCTGACTGTGGGAAAAGGTGGGAGGAAGATCCAACCAGCGGATCCTCATTCCCGAAAGTCGACCCAGGTGGGCACCAACAGTTCTCCCACCTCCAAATCTTAAGCTCAACTCTCAAAATCCCCCCCAGCAGCAAAAAATTCCCGCCCAAAACTCCTCCCAAACAGTCCACTCCTCCCTTGGTCAGGTCTTTCAGTCCAGGCCGGGAGAAGTTTGAGAAGCTGTTAGAATTCAAGAAGCGGCTGGACCTACAGAGGAAGTCGACCCCCCAACCAGGACCCTCTCGATCCACCCCTTCATCACCCAAGCTGCCAAGAACGATCGGACCTCCAACTAAGCCGTCACCGCCACCAGTAGCAGCAACAGCAACAACTTCACCCTCCTCATCGCCGAAGAAACGGCAGCGGAGCTCATTCATCGACAGTTCGGGGGTTGAGGTTCCTAAACATCAGAAAAAAGAAAAGAAGTGGGGAGAAGAAACAACATCACTCTGGTTACAGGATTTGCCGGGTGGATGAGGGGGTCCTGGACCGTCATCATAAGGTCCAGCCGCAACTCATCAAAGACTTGAGGGTCCTCCACAATTTTAAGGAGGTGAACGGTAAAGATGTGGAGGACCCTCGAAGCTTCCCGGAAGCGTGGATCACTTCTGTCATACGCAAGGGCCGGGGGTCAGAAGGAGCAATGAGAATGGTTGCAGAAGCTACTGAAGCCCTTGGCCCTATCTCATTCATCAAGGACGATGACCATTCTTGCAAGGGACTCATTGGGAGGGTCCCTGTGGTGTTACACCCTTCCCTGTATAGGGCGGTTAAACTAACTTTCCCGCGAGACATCGGGGGTCTCGCACATGACGGAGCCATCACTAATGAGATGGCCCCAGGATCCATGAGCCAGACCGTCGGGATCTTGACCCCTGCCATGTTTAGTCCGGGCACCCAACCCCTGTAAATGTTTCATGATGGATTTAAGGTTGGCTAGTCTAAATGGCTGCGGCCTGAGGTCGGGTTCTTGAAGATCCCACTTGTTTTTATACCTCCAGCATCACGGCATTGATATATGTTGTTTGCAGGAGACTCGCTTTGACTCCAACTTCCATGAAGATATTCTGTCGAAGGACTATTTGTCCTTCTCAGCCTATTTTGATGGTCGTTCCAGAGGTGTCACCTGGCTGATAAGTAGACGTCTGGACGCTACGTGTGCTCTTGTTCTTTCAGATCCGGCGGGCAGACTTTGCGTGGTGGACGTTACCATAAAGGATAAAGCGTTTCGACTGATTGGGGTTTATGGACCCAACGCTAGTAGTGAGCTCCCTGCGTTTTTCCAGCGCATCGAGCCGTACGTTATTCCGTCGAAGCAGGTAATTTTAGTGGGAGATTGGAACGCCGTCCTTGATCCCAATTTAGATAGAGGGACTATTAGTGCGGGCACTAACACCTTGGATGCTAGATATTTTCGGGAGTTTGTACAGAAACTTGATCTCGTTGACAAATTTCGCGAAAGGCATCCAAATAAGCTAGCTTGGACTTGGACCGGTAGGGGCGCCTCGGCCCAGCTTTATAGCTATTTGGACCGAGTGTTAGTTAAGCGAGTCGACCTAGACTATTTAGGTGGTCCAAGTTTTAATGCCAATAAAGATTCCGACCACAAATTTTTATGTGTGTCGATTAGGTTAGATAAGGCTAGATGTAGGATGTCTGGTTACTGGAAGTTGAACCTTTCCCTTTTGGCTGAGGCTAACTTCCGGAACCAGCTAGAACTAATGATAAAGCGGGAACTGACGGGGGCTATTATGGGAAATAGGTGGTGGGCTAACCTTAAGGATAGCATTAGATCCTTTGCTGCCGACTATGGTAGGAGACTCAAGTCAGCCAGGGTAGCGGAGCAAAGAGCGATTAAGGATAAGCTAGATAGGGCGGTTTTGGCGGGAGATAGTGGGCTAGTTAACGTAGCTAAGGCGGAGCTAGCCTCCTTGCAAATTAAGGAGTACCAGGCTCTGGTGGTTGGGGCTGGGTTGGGGAGAGTGTTGAGCGAGGCGACGAGTATGGCCCAGGAATTGCGGGCCGAGGAACTGAGGCATGCGACAGATCGGCATATCGCCAGTGTCACATCGCCGGAGGGGCATTGTCGAACTACAGACGAAGCCATATGTGGGGAGTTCCGGCAGTATTTCGTGAAACTTTTCACTAGGGAGCCCGGACTGAGCTCTGCTCAGTTCGACACCTATCTTGGCGACTTTCCTCGCCTTTCGGCGACTGAAGCGGCTGGGTGTGAGGGGCGCATAAAGGAGGAGGAGGAGATTCGGGAAGCCCTGAAGTCAGTCGGGCTGAACAAGTCTCCCGGAATTGATGGACTGCCCTATGAAGTGTACTTGAGGCTGTCGCACATGTTTGTCCCCTTGCTGGCAACCACCTATGACAACTGGATGAGGCAGGGTACTATACCCGGACGCTTCACTAGGGGCATAGTGAAGTTGCTTCGTAAGAACAAACATGGTGGGGATGGGATTAGTAATTTTCGCCCTTTAACGATGTTAAACTCTGACTTAAAGATTTTGGCGAAGATCCTGGCAAACTGTTTGCAGACTGTCCTGCCTTGTCTGATTTGCCCCGAACAGACTTGTGCTGTGAAGGGTAGGACTATCCAGGACAGTCTTCATCTGGTCCGCACGATCGTAGAAAAAGTCAACGGAAATGCCGCGCTCATCAATTTAGATCAGTCCAAGGCCTTTGATAGGGTTGACCATGCTTTTCTGGAGGCTGTCTTGTCTGCGGCCGGCTTCGAGGTGGATTTTCGCACCTGGATACGTCTCCTTTGTGCGTCCCCCGGAGTCGTGGTGGAGGTGAATGGGGTAAGGTCGGAGCCTTTTACTCTGACTCGATCGATTCGCCAAGGTTGCCCGTTATCGCCAATGTTGTATATACTTGCGTTAGAGCCGTTTCAGCGAAAGCTAAAGGCGAACCCGGTCCTACGCGGCCTCACGCTACCTGGCGCCAGTGAGGTAGCCAGGTACACTGCATACGCTGACGACGTCAGCGTGCTTGTAACGAGCAGTGCCGCGGTGGAGGAGGTGAGCAAAGAAATCGGAAGGTACGAAGCTGTGACAGGGGCCAAGATTAACCGCGATAAGTCTGTCGGCTTGCGGTTGGGCTCGTGGAAAGGTTGTGCTCTTCCCGGCCCCTTCATTCGGAAAGACGGCCCATGCAAGATACTCGGCGTCTGGTTCGGGCCTGATCTTCAGTTGGAGAAAAATTGGTCGGAAGTATTGGAAAAGGTCGTAGCTGCAACGGAGTTGTGGCTACGAAGACGGCTCTCCCTTAAGGGACGGGCTGAGGTGTGCTGTTCGCACATCTACTCCCTAGTCGTCTACCGACTTTCAGTGCTTCCTATCCCGGCCCCCATCCTATTCAAGCTGGAAAGGATTCTCTTCCAGTTTATCTGGGCTAAGAGATTTCCTTCGGTGCGACGGGAGATCTGTTACCTTCACCCTTCTGAAGTCGGTCTAGGTGTGCCGAACGTCGAGGCACGGCGCCATACTTTGCGCCTTACTTTCCTAGACCGGATGTGTTCACGTGATAGGGCGGCGGCGGCGGCGGCGGGAAGCGTCTGGAAAGAAGACGCTAAACAATCTTTTCCGTCGCTAAGAAGTGTGCATTCTGCTGACGGGGAGGCCCATCGGTTGCCCAGACGCGAGTGCCCCTTCTATCGCGAGTGCCGGCATGCTTTGAAAGTTCTCTCTCGGCTGCAGACAGGTCTCTCTGACAGCCGGCCGTTGTCGAGTAGGGCATAATATCGTTGTTTAGTTAGGGGGGCCGCTAGCGATGGTCTGATTGGCGAGCTCGGTGTGACGGAGGCTTACTGTGGCCTTGGGCCCCCAGGATGAGGTGTCTCAATAATGACGAGGCTTCCCTCACCTGGCTGGTCATTCGGAATGCCCTCTGGGTCGGCAAGAAATTGTTTTCAGCGCAACAGGCTATTTCGCCAGAGTGCGGCCGGTGCGGTGATTTGGAGGAGACTATTGGTCACGCCTTCTTTCACTGCCCGGTCGTACGGCCGCTGTGCAAGCTTCTTGAAGGCTACATGGTCCGCATCCTCAATGGAAAGTTCTTTGTCCTGGAAGCCAGTTCTGTCTGCAGCAATGTGGTACCGAAGTTGAACAGACAGGAACATTATGTTTTTCTCTGCTTACTCGGCGTTATGCGTGTCGTGATTTGGACGACGAGAAAGAAGGAACTCTACGAGGATGAGTCTTTTTCTTCTCAGACCCTGGTGGCATTTTTTAAGCACCAAATCAAGGTCAAAATCCGGTCTGAGAGAAAGAGACTCTCTTCACTGGAGTTTGGCGAAAGGTGGGTGACTGTTGCGCGCTTGTGTCGCGTGGTAGGAGCCGACCTTATTTTCAATTTGGACATCCCAGGGACATAAGGATCTTGGGTTACTGGAAAGACATGACCATCCAGCCCAGGTAAGTTAGATTTTAGGCCATTTTGATTTAGTTTGTTTCCTTTTCGGTTAACTTAGCTAGAGTATGCGAGGTCATTGGGCCCCTCTTTTTGTCCCTTTTCTTTTGTTTTACTCCCCCTTCCCTTCCCCTCTGTTAGATGACAGGAATTGGAATTCTCCAGGAGTGCGACGGGGTGCTTATGTTATTTCTTGTATTTATTGTTTTCTTATGCTACGCACTATTTATTTATTTATCTATTTATTTATTCCCCGTCGACACTATTTTCGACTGGTTAATTCCTCTTTCTGTCATGATTTAGTACGTGGGGGGACCCCATACTAACCATCATAATGTATATATATTTTGTTCATCTTTCGTTTTTTTAGGGGGGTAGCATATATGTATATACATTCGTTTAGTTTTGTTTTAAACTGTTCCCCCCCCTCACACTGTAAATATGGGATTAAGTTTAGAAGGCCATGGAGCACTAGTGTTGTTTTGGTGAATGTTGCTTTGATGAATGTAGTTTGAGAGTGATTTAATTGAGGTATTTTGGTACTATTATCTTGGAAGTATGTATTGGTCAGTGGATGAGTCTAGTTAAGTTAGAGATTAGGATAGTGTTGACCAGCCTTCCCCCACCCCCTTTGTTTAGGCCTTGTGCCAAATTTGTATAATGTTTAAAAATACAATAAATATTTTCACTCTACAAGCCAGACACGTTCGTGCGCGCTTCGAATGCCCAGGTACGTTACCTTCACAGTGTAGACGTTAATATAAAATGAAGACAACACAGAGCTAGGGAGAACAGCAACTCTCTTTATTGAGTCGTCTTACAGGAAGTGGGGTTCTTCGTACGAGGAGAGTTACCCAGACCAGGGGTCGTGATATGGAAGGGGACGGGGGGGTGTCTTGCTTATACATTCAACAAACGACACCTACGAAATCTATATCATCTCGCTCGTAACTAACGTCGACCAAACCAGATTAACTGCCGAATCAAACATCAGTATGTCGACAAGCCTGCCTCTGCAACCCAGTATATTTATCTCTTTGGTTGTCTGCAGACTACCGGCCCAAATAGCTGCATTAATAACCTGTTCATGGATCATATAGACTGGTAGACGTCAAAAACTATTTACACAGTTGAGTCTATACTTTCGACGTAACCAGGAATTTCACACAAACTTCTTTTCTTATATTTCTCGTCAAATAAAGGTTGGCTTTAAACTTACACTTTTTCTTTTGTCATCTTTGCTTTTTATAGGTTACTTCGCTCATTTAAAAAAATTCTATGAAATCGACATCATCATTGGCCTCGCAACAGTAAAGACACATTTTTATTTCTTAGCTTCTTTTTATTGTACCTATCTATGATGTTACATTTTTATTCGATAAAAACGAAAAAAATAAACATTGAATGATAGCATTGTTAATCTATTACTCAAAAAATGATTTTTTAAACGAATACTTTTCATATTTCTTAGAACAAAACATTGATTTTTTTTAAAAAAAGAAATAAACAATTTATTGAATATACGAATACTTTCCATTTGAATTTCCTGCCAAAAAGTAAGGACATATTTGTTAATTCTTAGTTTCTTTTTATTGTTACATTTATATTGGGTAAAAAAGGAAAATAAATTAAACGAACACATTTTTATCATTGTAAATTCAACAGGAACTGAAATTAAATCAAATTTTGTTGTGTTTTTAAAAAAGTCTTCATAAAAATAAAATTATAATGATGCTTCAAACCACTCGCAAGTGTAGGATTACATTTTAAAGAAAGAAAAAAAAATACAATTTATAAAATAAAGGAATACTTTTCATTTGAATTTATAGACAAAATTTTTCAGTTACTAATGATATTTTAATTCTTACCTGACTCCATTTCTATCTCACTCACTGATGTTCCTAAAATCTTTTTAATCCAGTCATGCTCGAATATATATATATATATATATATATATATATATATATATATATATATATATATATATATATATATATAATCTTAAAACACGATGTTCTTTCCAGATGATTATAAAATATCAGGCAAACAAAAAATAAAACATAACAAAACAAACAAAAAAACATTTAAATAGCGCGGAAACAGATTTGTTTTTACGCTACTCGTCAGTTGAATGAAGTTTAACATATTACATTTTAATTGAATGAATATATACATATAATAAACACTACAAATAACTCTTATTTCCTAACTTTATTTTCCTGTACATTATATAAATCCTTACTTTCGATAAGATTTCCATTCGCCTTACACCTGTCAAATTTAGTCTTAGAAAATTTGGTCTCAAGATTTACTCATCAAGTATGCAACTGTTTTGAAAAATATATAACTCTATCTCGAATGCAAAAATTAATTTACCAAGGTATTATATTAGTATTCATATCTTTCGAGACCGAATTTTTTGAGAATTAATTTTCCTAGTCTCAGTAGGCTCTAGAAAAGTAAATAAACATTTTTTTAAAAAATTCTTTGGACAAAATGATGAAGATACAGGCAAGTTAACTCCATTGCCATATAATATCATCAAAACATGGTTGGGGAGGTGACCGATCGAAAATGATGAGAATATTTTTCAATAATAATAACAACAACAATAATAATGATAATTATTATTGTTAGTAGTAGTAGCAGTTGTAGTAGTTTTCTATTGTTTATTTTGTTTTTTGCTTACTTAAGTGAAAATGTCACGTGATTCTAGCCAACATAGACATCTGGAAGATTTTGTTGTTGGCCGCAAGTTTTTTGTTTTTGCTGTTGGTTGTGGAGCTGTTCGTCATTGCGGCCGGGTTTTTATATATTCTTGACGGCAATTCTGCATCAGGGACCAACCGATATTGGTGTCGTGCAGCAGCAGCTGCTGGTGACATAACAATGGGAGAGCTTCCACTACTGTCACCAAAGTCACTTGATCTTCGACCTCCACAGTTTGGGTTGCTACTCAAGTTATTACTGCTGTTTCGACGGCTGTTGTTGTTTTTGGCTGGAGACATGAACCCCTTATGGACCTTAGGAAAACTACTCAGCATAGGGATGAGCTTGTACCCATGTTTTGGTAGATGATGTTTAGATTTTGAGTTGACTTTGTGACGCGGACTTTCCTGATCAGCATCGCAATCGTTGAGAGCAATGGCTGAACTAAATCGCTGCATATCTGAAACAAACAAAATGAAATATTTAGAATTAAAACACGAGAGCGAGTGTGTTCTTATAGTAATAATTCTTGCAGTTAGAAGAAATGAGAAAAGGATCGTTAGTTTGTTATTATATACAGTGACGCCCATAAATAAATACACAAATAATATACACTTTTTCATAAAATTTTATTTCCTTCTAAACCAAAGATACTAAGATTTTATTATTCTTAGTGACTGGGTATCTTTTATTAGCAAAACTCTATAGTAATAAAACTCTGTAACCAAAAATAAAATTCTGACACCTCTGTAAACAAAATTCAGCACACACACACACACACACACACACATATATATATATATATATATATATATATATATATTGTCACGTGATGGCTCACGGAGACGAGGAGGTGGGAATGATACCCCCTCCGTTGAACTAAAATTATCTAGCAGTCAAAAAGTGACCGTTAGAAATGATTGTGGGTCACACAGATGTTTGCACCTAAGTGACCTTGGGTCGCCGGACATCGGAAGGGGAAAGAGAAAATGAAGCCAAATGATTGGTGGGGGGACCCCAAACGGAAGTAGGGTTCCCTTCCCCTCGACAGTTTCTGGACAAGTCTCGTGGCAGACGGACGATAGCCATTTTCACTCCGGGCTAAAGACAAAAGACTGAGACATGAGAGACCTGAGTCTCTCAAGCCAGCATTAAAAGCAATACAAAGTCTATTAGCCCGTGAAAGAAGAGAAATTCTCCAGTGGAACCCCGTCAAAGAAATAAGATAAGTAACTTTGGGACATTTTCCCTTTACACCCAAATTTTTGTTTACCACTCTCTCTCAATTTGGAAAAGGATAAAAGCCAAGAAAAGACATTTATATTCATGGACTATCCTATTACATATTGTTGACACTTTGAACATATATATGTATATAACCGTAGTAAAGAACTTAGGTATTTTAATTTTACCATGTGGTCTATGTTATTATTCCATGCTTTCCTTTCAGCTTCTATTCGCCTTATATTATCTTGCTTAGAACTGTCCTCTTAATCCCTAAAGTATCACACGGGAAATTGAGTTGCCGACTGTAGCAATATTAATATTATTACAACTAAGACCTATAGGCTCACTTTCTTCCATTATCTCGGGGAAAGAAGAAAGCGACCTGGTGGGTGTGTGATAGTGTGAAATTTGGAACCCCTTGCCAGCGGCGGTCAGTCTGGCCTTAAATTATTCCCTCACGTAATATGCCAGTTCTTATCTGCCTGAGAAAAGAACTCTGAACAGGACTTATTTCTGTAGGGGATCAAGTGCCAACCTGCCCCGTCTTCACACGTGCGAAAATAAAGTCCCATTTTGGGATTTTAGTTCAATTTGCCGTCACAGACCTAAAATGGGGGCTCGTCCGGGATTTAATATTATAAATAATATTTATTGCTAGTAGTCGTGTGACAATTCCTGCCGTTTAAATCTACCCTGGGAGACCGTGAAAGGAAAAAAGGAATATTGTTGAAACAGTCAAATTACTTGTTGATATCACTGTTTGGAAAAATTTTTTTAAAAATGGACAAAATAGAGAACTTTTTAAAAGAACCCTCCATGGAAAAGTTGGAGAGGCTGAGAAAAAGCGAGATAATAAAAATTGGCGAGAAGCTTGAGTTAAATGTTCAGAATTCTATGAGAAAGCATGAACTCGTTATAAAAATAGCAAGACACATGGTCGACGAAAATGTTTTCGAGGAAGCAGTATTAGAAGAGCTACCAACGGAAATGATAAGAATGACTCCAGAAGAAATTGAACTGGAGAAAATTAAAATACAAGCACAAATGGAACTACAGAGAAATAAAATGGAACTGGAGAAAATAAAAATTCAGCAAGAAACAAGGCTGCGAGAAGTCGACTTGGCAATAAGAGGACGCAAAGAAAGCCACGACAGTTTCGAAGTAACGAAGCAAGCGAGGCTAGTCCCAAAATTTGAAGAAGCCAACGTGGACGGGTACTTCGCACATTTTGAGCGAACTGCACTAAATCTTGGATGGCCGAAAGAATGCTGGTCGATGCTACTCCAAACTGTGCTGACAGGAAAAGCACAAAGAGCATATGCAACTCTGCCGACAGAAAATTGCGCCGACTATGATTTGGTGAAAGCAGCGGTTCTAAAAAGCTTCGAGTTGGTTCCAGAAGCTTATAGACAGAAATTCAGAACACAGAGAAAAACTGAAAACCAGTCTTATGTGGAATTTCTGAGAGAAAAAGAGAATGCACTGGATAAGTGGTGTGACTCTAAGAGGATAGACGGAGATGCTGAGAAACTCCGGCAGCTAATATTAGCTGAAGAATTCTTAAACTGTGTGCCAGAAGAAGTCAGGGTTCACCTAAGTGAAAGAAAAACTGACGTGACCTATGAAATGGCCGCACTAGCAGACGAATACATCCTCACACACCGAAAAACAAAGGAAAAACCGTACACGGGAAGTAAAGTGAAATTCAAAGCTGAATTAAGTCCTGAAGGAAGACCTAAGGAAGGAAATAGGACCTTCCAAAGTAGCAGCAGAACAGTGGTCTGCTATAAGTGCGGAAAGGCTGGACACATAGCCATAAGGTGTCAGCTAGGAAAAGGTCCTGAAAGAAACCAGACCCAGCCGAGAAAACCTCAAGGAGCTGTAACAACACCTAGAGGGAACCAGTCCTATCGACCCTGGACGAAAAAAGGGATGATAAGAGGCCCACACGGAGGACCAGTGGAAGTCTCAATTTTACGAGATACCGGAGCATCTCAGTCGTTACTTCTACGAAATAAATTACCTAAAAGGGTAATAGAAGCAACACGTGAGACTGTGATGATAGAGGGTATCGGCGGAAAGAGGGTAAAAATACCGCTGTGTAAAATAACCCTAAAGTCCCAGTGGAAAGATGGACCAATTAAAGTTGGTGTGGTAGACAAACTACCTATGAAAGGAATTTCCCTTATACTGGGAAATGAAGTAAAAACTAAAAAGTGTCACCCGAAAAAGATGGCGAAAATAAGCACCATAAATGAAGATGGAAGGATGGCGAGGATGAACTCCAAACATGGAAAGAAGATGGCGAAAATGAGCGCCAAAAATGAAGAAGACAAGATGGCGGCTGAGCCACGTGGGCGGCACAAACGACATAGTCGCTCGCAAAGTGAGAAGGTGGAAAGAAAAGAAGTGAACCTTCCACACCTCAATAAAGAAGATAAAAGGACCAGTCGTCAGAAAAAGGATGAAGGTCCAACGAATATTAGGAATAAATTCCCTAATACTTATCGAGAGGATAAGAGGAAAATAAGAGGACCCTCACAAGTGGCTAAGAAGGAAGAATTTGAAAAGGGCGACGAAGTCCTGCTACTATCATCGAATAAAGGACCCCACGGTGGTGGACGATATATAGGTCCTTATGTAGTAACACGGAGGGTAGACAAGAGGACATACAGAATTAATACCAACGAGGGAAAGAAGAAGACACAAGTGTGTCACACAAACAAATTGAAGAGATATGTCCGTCAAGAAGGCCCACCTCGAAAAATTAAGAACTCGGAAATGCCGAATAAATTCGAGGAGAAATTAAGCCAGTTGTCTGTCTCAGAGAGAGGGGACTTAGAGAAATTAATAAAAAAATACCCAGGCTTATTTCTCTAACGCCCCACGAAAATGTAGTAGCAGAACATTCTTTCATAGTTGTTGAGAGAAAGAAAGAGAGAGAGAGAGAAACTAAAGGAGAGGAGGAATTCTCGTCCCCAATGTTGAAATATGAGACGGACGAGAAAGTGGTTCGTCAACAAGTGACGAATAGGGGAAAGAGAGAAAAGAAAAGGAAGTTTTCTCCCCAAAGCTTGACAATTAAAGTTATAAAGTCGTCAAAAGTGACAAAGAAAGAAAGAAAGAAAGAAGGGCTTACCTCCTCAAGGTTTGAAATATGATACGGTCAAAAGCCGAGAGAGAAAAAGAAAGAAAGGAAACCAAGATTAAAGAAAAAGAAAAGGGAGAGAGAGAGAGAAAGAAAGAGAAGAGAAATTGTTTTCCCCTATAGAGAAAATTAGGAAGGACGAAAAAAGGAAAAGGAAAGAATTCGTCAAAGCGTGAAGAAGAAAGGGAATGAAAGAAAAGTAAAGTGAGAAAAAAAAAAAAGTGAAAGAAAAGGAGAAAGAACAGTGAATTGATTTGCCTTTTTTTTCTATGGTATTTCTATTCATCTCCCTTTCTTCTCTTAAGCAGGGAGGTGTCACGTGATGGCTCACGGAGACGAGGAGGTGGGAATGATACCCCCTCCGTTGAACTAAAATTATCTAGCAGTCAAAAAGTGACCGTTAGAAATGATTGTGGGTCACACAGATGTTTGCACCTAAGTGACCTTGGGTCGCCGGACATCGGAAGGGGAAAGAGAAAATGAAGCCAAATGATTGGTGGGGGGACCCCAAACGGAAGTAGGGTTCCCTTCCCCTCGACAGTTTCTGGACAAGTCTCGTGGCAGACGGACGATAGCCATTTTCACTCCGGGCTAAAGACAAAAGACTGAGACATGAGAGACCTGAGTCTCTCAAGCCAGCATTAAAAGCAATACAAAGTCTATTAGCCCGTGAAAGAAGAGAAATTCTCCAGTGGAACCCCGTCAAAGAAATAAGATAAGTAACTTTGGGACATTTTCCCTTTACACCCAAATTTTTGTTTACCACTCTCTCTCAATTTGGAAAAGGATAAAAGCCAAGAAAAGACATTTATATTCATGGACTATCCTATTACATATTGTTGACACTTTGAACATATATATGTATATAACCGTAGTAAAGAACTTAGGTATTTTAATTTTACCATGTGGTCTATGTTATTATTCCATGCTTTCCTTTCAGCTTCTATTCGCCTTATATTATCTTGCTTAGAACTGTCCTCTTAATCCCTAAAGTATCACACGGGAAATTGAGTTGCCGACTGTAGCAATATTAATATTATTACAACTAAGACCTATAGGCTCACTTTCTTCCATTATCTCGGGGAAAGAAGAAAGCGACCTGGTGGGTGTGTGATAGTGTGAAATTTGGAACCCCTTGCCAGCGGCGGTCAGTCTGGCCTTAAATTATTCCCTCACGTAATATGCCAGTTCTTATCTGCCTGAGAAAAGAACTCTGAACAGGACTTATTTCTGTAGGGGATCAAGTGCCAACCTGCCCCGTCTTCACACGTGCGAAAATAAAGTCCCATTTTGGGATTTTAGTTCAATTTGCCGTCACAATATATACTAGGATTATTAGTCTAGAACAATTAGGGTTATACTGTTATGATGGTTTAATATATATCCCAAATAGTAATGGCCCAATTAGCTCTAGCACACAAAAGAAGATTTTAAGGGTTATTAAGTTTTTAGGATTCAAGATAGAAGTCTCATCTAATAATAAGATAGTTAATTTCCTGGATGTGACCCTAGACCTCTCGAATAACTCTTATAAACCGTTCGTAAAAACTGATCAGCACCCTTCATATATCAATGTTAATTCGAATCACCCTAAGAACATAATTAAACAAGTCCCAAAAGCGGTAAAGTTAAGAATATGTAAACTATCAGCAAATCTGAAAATTTTCAAAGAGAGTAGTAAGATGTATATAGACGCCCTTAAGAATTGCGGTTTTAAGGAAGAGTTTAGGTATCTAGAAGAAAATATACCTAATGATATTATTAAAGAAAAAAATAAGAAGTATGATCATAAAAATAGAACAAGAAAAATTATATGGTTTAACCCCCCTTTTTGTAGACTAGCTAGTATAAATGTAGGTAAATATTTTTTGAAACTGATAGATAAGCACTTTAAACATGATAATTTACTACATAAAATATCTAATAGAAAAACGTTAAAAATTAGTTACTCCTGCACGAAAAATATTTTTCAAATAATCATAATATAGAGATAATTAAGGAATTTCAGAACCGTACTACTACTACTACTAGTAGTAGTAGTAGTAGTAGTAGTAGACGACGACAAAACGAATGTAATTGTAAAACTCGAAATGATTGTCCTATGAATGGATTATGTAATTTAAATAATGTAGTATATCGAGGAATTATTTACTCAAAAGAGAATATAAATGATAGAAAAACTTATATTGGGATCTCCTCCTCGAAATGGAAAATTAGATACGCTAATCACAAATATTCTTTCTCTCATGAACATCTGAAACATCAAACTGCTCTATCTAAGCATTTTTGGGGTTTAAAGAATAAAGGTTTAACCCCTGATATTCAATGGTCCATATTAAAAAGATCAAATACTCCAAAATGTTTCGATAGTAGATGTGATCTGTGTTTAGAAGAAAAGATGCACATTTTGCTTTATCCAGAACCTGAAAAATTATTAAATAAGAGATGTGAATCAATAGCTAGGTCTAGACATAATGCTAAATTTAAACTATAGATAATTAACATAGATAATTAAAAAAAAGCAAAAACAAAAAAAAACATCGGATTAAATTGAGAATTAATGTGAATGAATAAAAATAAAATAAAATGTTAGATAGAAAATGTGAAAAAACCACATCATATATACGTACTAATTATTACAAATGTAACTGATTTATAGGTTCTAAATAAATTTGATTAAAAAAAAAAAAGTTAGATTTAATTAAATCATGAAATTAATTTAATATAATTTTTACTGTATCGTTACGTAAAGTTATTGAATAAAGTTATTTTTTTAATTTAGTATTAAATCTGTAGTTTTAAGTTGAAAAATAATTAAAATTAAAAAAAAAAATTTTTTTTAATTAATTTACTATAATTCTAACCGACAATAAAATAAAAAAACGGAAGTGGGCTAAATGAGGAGACAACTCTTCACCCCTCTTCTATCTCCTCCCACCTTCTTTCCTGTGTCTATTCTGATTTATTTTATTCATAAGATCTGAAGAAGTCCCATTAATTTTTTTTCGTGTTTTTTGATTTTTCAAAAACGCATAACTGGATGGAAATAAATTTATAATCCTAATGTGACCGGTTTGTTGTTTTTTCTTAATGAAATTATTGCTCTGTAATGTCTGTTACATTGAGCTCTTTATCAGAAAAATTTAAATGTTCACTCTTGAATAGTTTTCTTGTCCTGATGGAATTACTTCCAACTCTGGTTTAACTGGACCAAATAATACTTATATATATATATATATATATATATATATATATATATATATCATCATATTGTGCCGCTAGCACGGATATCCCTGACCCTCTCTCGCCACTTTTCCCTATCGTTCGTCGCCTCAGGCAGGTCTTCATGGCTACATCCCGTATCCTCACAGAGATACTGTATGTGTGTTCGAGCTGGCCGTCCTACTTTTGCTCGGCCATATGTGGGGGTCCATAGGAGTACATCACTTATGAGCTCGTGTTGTATAGCCACAATACAACTACACGTGTACATTTACAAATATACACTTACATGTGGAAACATCATTAACCGGTAATGAACGACTTCAATGAACGACGAATACACTTCTTTATAAAAATATAAATCTCTCACACTTTATTTTCGAAAAGGTGATGTTTATTGTGTGTGAGAAATGAGTGGAGACACGGACGGACTGCCATATTGACCCAAGTTCTTCTCTCGACCATAGCAGCACTTCTTTCGCATCTTGGCTTGGGTTGCTCAACCGGGGGTCACTAAGGGCCCAAAGCCCTCTGTCTACAGCTGGTTCCCACTTCGGCATCCTGTCTCCAACTGACTCGAACCGCCTGAGCACCTGGTTATATAATTTTCTAACTTCCACCTGCTTCCGCTGTTCTTCCGCTTATTTACACAGGTGCATCTCTTGATTGACGGCTCGGTCGAGGGTCAATATATAACACTCGTCCCTGCTTCTCCAGCAGTGTCCTGCATGTCTGGTTCGTTTAAGTTGGATAGTTTTTGTGATGGGAGGTAGGTGGCCATATAGTTGGTGCTTTGTGGGGTATTGCCTCCAGGACTTGTTCAAAATTTCTCGCATCATTCTTGTGTAATTGCCGTCTAGCTTCTTCTCCAGCCGTTTTGTTAGCGTCCAAGTAGTGCATCCATATAGCAGTATCGACACGACTGCTGCTTGGAAGAAACTGCGTTTCATTTTATCGGTCAGGTCTGACTTCTATATGATCGATAGCTTATCCATGCCCTCGTTAGCCCCGCGTAGATGTCTTTTTCGGTTGATGAGACACTGCTTCCTAGGTAGGTGAACTTGTCTACCAGTTTCAGAGAGGTTCCATTTGTGGAAATATCGCACATGTATTCAGTTTTGCATGCATTGACATGGAGGCCAATGCCTGCGGTGGCTTGTTCCAAACTATGCAGTAGTGTTTCGGCTTGGTTGGATGTATTTGCCAGAATCGCTATGTCATCGACGTAGTCGGCGTCGGTAATTGTTTTTGCAGGGTACCTTCTGCTTCTTTTCTTTGTCAGCTCGAAGCCGTTTTCTTTGATTTTATCAATCGATGTTCTAAGCACGTAGTGTAGACAGATGATAAAGAGGTATGGGGCAAGCGTGTCTCCTTGTAGTACTCCTGCTACAATGTCGAAGTATTCTGTGTCTCCATCCGGTGAACGTACTTTCACTTTGGTGTTTCTATTGTGAATCGTTATTGCTGCGACGGTCTCTTTTGGTAGACCGTATGATAGTAGGATTTGTTCCATCTTCCCTCTGTGAATGGAATCAAAGGCCTTGGTAAAGTCGACAAATAGTAATGTCGCCTGTGGGTTGTTTGCCCGTACACCTTCAAGGATTCTACGGATGGTCAATATTTGTGAGGTCGTGGATCTATTTCTTCGGAAGCCATTTTGGTTTTTCCAAAGAATGTTGTCAATTTTGGGTTCTATGCGGTTTCGTAGTAGGGCATTGTAAATTTTATTACGGAATGAAAATTAGCAATTATATATATATATATATATATACACATGATAGGAAATGTACTTATTTTCGGACATATGTTGCGGAGCCGATAAGCACGTCGACCTCGCAAATGATTTAAGTTAAGCGAGCAAGTAATGACAGCCAAAAGACAATGAAGGAAACAAAGGTGAGGTAACAAATAAAACGCAGATGACAATTTAAGTGCATAAAGTTCGTGAGAAGTACGAGGATCATTAAATAAGTTTCCAGACTTTTTTTTCGTATGGGCACTTTTATTGATAGTACACACATGAAACTCTAGTCCCCTTCGAAGTAATCTCCTCCGGCTGCAATTCACTTGTTGTACCGTTCCAACAACGTTTGGAAGGCCCCATGGAAGTCCTATTGTGTGAGCGTGTCAATGACCTTTGTCACAGCCTCTTTCATCTCCTCAATTATCTCATAACGACAGCCTCTGAGCTTAGAGAATAACCAAAAGTCACAGGGAGCAAGGTCTGGACTATAGGGAGGATGAGCAACTGTGTTGATGCCCATCTTGGTCAAATAGTCCGTGACAAGGATGGAGTTGTCGACTGGTGTATTGTCCTGATGGAAATGCCACTGACCCGATTTAAAGAGTGCTGGCTTCTTCCGACGGAATCTCTTCCCGAACTCCCTTAAAACCTTAACATAGTAACCCTAACCCTAATCCTTTGGCCTGTCAACTCTGGTGTATTGACTTCCTTACTCCTCCCACACCTCTTATCATTCCTCACAGACTCCGTGCCTTCGTTGAATCTCTTATGCTACTCAAAAACTGATGCTCGATTCATACAAGATGCCCCAAAAGCAATCTGAAGCATTCTATATGTTTCTGTGGCATTTTTTCCAAGTTTAAAACAGAATTTTATAGCATATCGTTCTTCTAAAGTGTCCTCACGTCCAGAATGCACTTTTGAAATTCACCAGCTGTGACAATCAGGTTTTAGCAGGGTGTATTCCAATTGCTACTGTAGCTGTTCATTTGAACCTGAAATAATAAAAATTGGTCAGTCATCTCATAAGATGTATAGCAATAATATACTGAATGTAAAAGAGTCTACGACAATTTTAAATGCCAGTACAAAAACGTCTGGAAACTTATTGAATGCACCACGTATGTCTTCATCTAAATGGCTGATGCGGGTAGCTGATATAGGCAACCGAAGATAATTCATCCAGCTTTATAGAGTTATTTTTGGCAGATATGTTCTGTAAATGTTGTTGGGTGTAATTTATTCCCTTTTCTGGGGTGTAATGGCAGGTTAGGGTCGTAAAAGGGCTTCATCATTTTGGCCGAATCCGGATGTTTCTAGGGAGTGCGAGTAACCCGATCTGTTTATGTTTGTGAGCAGGTTGCGACACATATTTATATTTTTACAGAGTTTCAATGCTGTAGAGTTTAGTTATAAATAATTACTAGTTTTGATTGCGTAATGTTCCAACAGAAATTTCAAAATCTTTGTTTTATAAGAAAATTAACTTTGTTTAAAAAGAACTCTGATATGAGAAATACTATATATATATTTGTGTGTATATCGTAGCCTCTCAACAACTCAAACCTTAAATCTTCGGTATAAGAAAAAACGCAAAGTCATCCGTGACGTCATCTGACAACAACGTCGTGTGAAATTTTGTTTGGTAAATTTTGTTTGGCAAATTCTATGTGGACAATTTTTTTTAGATAAATCAATTCTGTGTGCTGACTCGGAGATAATTTCCTATCACAGGATAAAATAGGTGGTATTTAAAAGCCCCTCTTGTTTGTATAATGAGATATCCCATTATTACTTATATTTAAAAGAGATTTACAGTCTTAGGCAACACAGAATCCCCCCCCCCACGCAAGTTATAAAATACACAGCCTGTTACAGTACAACAGCCAGTGACCATCGAACAAGCGATGCTGGGCATTCATGATCACTGCACCAGTTTTTTAGCCTGGCTGTCGGGCACTCGTGCCAAAAAGTGCCCAATGTCATTGACAGCGCAGCATAGCACTGTACTTTCGGGTCTAGTTCAAGTTATGAGCAGGTATACCTGCCGGACTCACGTTATATTTAGTGAATCCAAGACAGGAGGGTTATCTGGCTCACATTGCACCTCGTGAACCAATGACCAGCATAGACCAGTTTCGGTACGTGCCCGACCTCCTTCTTCCTCAAAACCCTCCACAATAAAAAAAAAACTTTATGTCGAATCTTATTTGGTGAGAGGCAGTGATAAACATAAACAAGCAGCGCCGGGCATACGTGCATAGGAGAGGGATCCGTGTCTCTTCCAGCAGCCAGCGGCCGACATGGGAACCTCTCGCAGCAGCCAGCAGCCGACGTGGCATCCGACCATTCACAGCCATAGACTCGGCACAGCTGATGCTAGTTTCCAACCAATCACCGAAGCTCTCTCAAACAGCTCTTTTCAGAGGTAATTTACGGAAGTTATAACCAGCTCTTTTAAGAGCTAATTTCAGTAAGTCTTCTGAGGATCATCTCTGGTCTCCTCATTACGCCCCCTTGCAGGTACCACAAGACGACAACACAGTAGCCAGTCCGACTTGCAGCAAACCAGCTGTACCTCTTCCGACACCACCAAGCAGCAGACACTTTGCAGACCAGCTCCGGCATCATCAAGCAGCATACACCGGCAGTGTCACGAAGCAGATACCTGCAGACCATCACCTGCATTTTTCTGTTGCTGCAGACCAGATCATGCAACAACACTCCAGTTAACGAGTGACAAAATTGCTCGGACTATAATCAGCACTCCGAGGCAACGTCGACATAACCCCGGACTGAATAAACCGGGACATCGATCATCCTGCCTTAGCAACCGATGCGTCCACATCTTCGACCGTCTCCAGCTACGTCTATGACCTGACCATACAGTTATACCTACGATCTACACCAAGCCCCGAGACCATCCTGATCTTATAGATCCGTTATAGACAGCCGAGTCTGCGCCTTTCTACAGCACCATCTTTCAACACCGCAGCGATTCTATACGCATACACACCTTTCATGTATTATTCGCTCAATTAAGACTTGATATTTATAATTTACTCCTTTGTCCTTGTCATTTGTCCAGTCTTCTGTCAATCACACTCATATATAGATGTTTGCAGAATCGACGCATCTAACAATTATGCTCTCAAATTATATACGATACAAAAATACATATCCATAATCATTTTAAACAACCATTTAAATACTTCATTACCGCAAACAGATCAATGGGACACTAACAGATACAACATCTTGGGGTCAGAGTGAACCTGGGAGTAATAGCAACAATGATGGTGACTCCAAACTCTTCAAAACACCAGAACTGGACCCTTGTTGTGCTCGGTTCAAATGTAAATAAACCAGACCACTCTGATCGCTAAAAAAAGCTACGACCGGTTACGACCGGAAATGACAAAATCATTCGTAACCATTACTAGCAAGGGTGACGGCATTATTTGCAATTGGCTTTGCCACCAGCGGGCATTGTCCAGCAAAGGCAGACTTGAGGCCGAAAGCCCCCAGCTTCGGTTGGGCCACCTTCGGGTGGGGGAGCTGCATAATTGACACCTTTGTCACCCTTGTATAGCACTGGACATTGCTGACCAGTTTAAGCTATAGTCAGGCATCCGTGCCTGGACCCAGATTTGGGTCCATGTCCAGCTAGGCACATAAGGCCCACATTGCACTAAGTGGGCCGATGACCAGGATAGTCCATCAGGGCTAGAGCCTTGGCTCGTGCCCGACCTTCCCCTCCCCTAATCCCAACTTTAAGCAGACCTTCGGGTCATTGACCTTGTGTGAAGTCCTGTCTGGTGAGAGTTAGTGACAAATATCATGGCTCTCGCTCGGTGTTAATTTTCTCTTGAATCCGGACCCGTAAGCGAAGCTCCAAAGGCGTGATCCTACTTCTCGTAGACGCATCCGCCTTACATCTACATAGATTTTCAAAGCGGTCCTTTTAAGGACATTAGAGGTCTCCATCCTTAGTGTCGGAGCATCACTGACTAGTTCTTATGAACTAGTCGAAGCAAACGGCCTGGGGGCACCACGAAGAGGATAATAAGACCATCCGCTCTTAACCATTTCGGTCGGTTCTGGTTCGCTCAGAACTAAGATGTGGTAGTTTTAGCCACCCGTCCGTTCGTTTCTCGGTTCCGCAGAGTTAAGACACGGTAGTCTTACCCACTCGTCCGTTCGTTCCTCGGTTATGCAGAGCTAAGACGCGGTAGTCTTAGCCACTGATCCCTCGTTTGTTTCTCGTCTACGTAGAGCTAAGACACAGCAGTCTTATTCCACTCGTTCGACCCTGGCGGCCAACTACCTTCGACGCCTACGAGCGACTCGCAGATCTCACCTCCTGCTTGGACACTAACCGACGACTTCCAGCTGTCTCTACTATCAACGATGACCTCCAGCTACTATCAACAACTATTTCACCAGCTGTCTCAACTGTTTCCATCACTGATACGACTATTCCATCAACAATACGACGCTCAAACTGTAACCCATGACAAAATAAATTGTCATTCGTTATTATACTGCTATCTCACCTTTGTTCTCTTCGTGGTCTTCCGGCTGTCAATTTACTTTGTAGTGGGTGCATGTAGCAAGTGAGAGTGAGTTCTCGTCCGTGTTTTGCAGGTATTATTTAACGATTAGTTCCACCACAAATACAACACAAATTTATACAAGCACGTAAAACAAATGGAATATGACAAGAACGCACATTAAGAAACAAACAATTTGATATTCATAACAAAACAGGAATGAAAATAAATGAGAAATATAATGTGCGAGTGGCCTTTGTAGAAATGCAGTTATGGCCAGTTAAATGAAAATAAGATTGTTCATACGTGTTTGTATGTTTAAATGCTAATAAAGTCTATCAAATAAATGGTTCCATGGTTGGCCGAAATAAGTTGGATAAAAATAATTGTCTTTACTTACATATGTGGGTATGTGTGTGTGTGTATGTGTGTGTGTGTATATATGAATGATGGACCGTACGTATGGGTCTTTGCTTTCATTAAGTCTGCACTGAGTTTTTTCTTAAGATTTTGGCGACAACGCGTCGCATTGATGAAAGAATGTCGCAAGCCTTTCTTTTTTGGGCTCTCTGTGGCTCGGTCATGACCTCTAGTGAAGTCTTTTTGGGTAGTTGACCGAATGACTTTTTGGCCATGGAAGAAATGAATTGAATGGCCGACAACTGACCTGGTTGATTAAATTCTTCGTTATTTATACTTTAGTAGTGGTTCAAAAATAGTTTTATTGCAGGTCCTAAAATTTAAGCGCGTAGACATTTCTTGACCAACCAGATTCGTATTTTTACTTACTTGTTTTAGAGCATGAAAAATTTTCTGTTAATTAATTTCTGATCCGGATTTTCTAGAATGTTCTTATTCTATATTTTTCGTTGATTGGTTGAAAAATATAAAAATGTAACTTCAATGCTAATGCGGTTTTGATCCAAAATTTCTAGAATGTTCATATGTATGTTTTTGTTGATTATTTTAAGACTAAAAAATGTATATCCTATAACTTACACAACACAAAAATGATTTCTGGGGTCAACGTTCTTATCGGCCCCGTAACAACCTCACCACCAGATGAAATTTAATGTCATATTCAGGACATCTTTTTTGAGGGACAATTACCGAGATCACCGAAAAAGAAGGCCTGCTTGATTGTCACGTGATGTCACAAAAGTAGTTTGAGAGACAAAGCAGTAATCATAATTCAATGTCGAGGATAAATGATTGTCAACTGAAAAACAGTTCTAGAACACTTTTTAAAATTACATTTAAAAAAAGAAAAAGGGTTAGATTTTTTTTTTACTAAACTTTATCTTATATTCATTTTTTTTAATTAATAAGAAAAATGTAGTTACTGAATGCTGTGTTAAAGTCGCCGATAGTTCAAGGTAATCATGTTGCGGAGCCGATAAGCACGTCGACCCAACAAATGTTTTCAGTTAAAGAGTGCGAGTAATGACAGCCAAAGACAATGAAGGAAACAAAGGCGAGGTAACAAATATAACAAAAATGACAATTTATTGTCATGTTTACAAGCACGGTGTAAGGTTCGTGGTAGTAGTATTTGTCTTCAGCTAGGTGGGTGATGTCGGTAGCTGGTATGGTTGAGTCGTAGATGTGTGCAGCTGGACGATCGTCGCGGGTAGCTGATGTTTGTCGAGTCGTAGGAGTGCAGCTAGATGATTGTTGCGGGTAGCTGATGTCGATCGAGTCGTAGATGTGTGCGACTGGACGATCGTCGCGGGTAGAGGTTGGTGTTCGCAGCTTGGTCGCGTAGAGTCCAGCGAGCGTGATGACTAAGACTTAGCCGTGTCTTAGTACTGCGGACCAAGTGAACGGACGGGGAAACCGTGGCTTAGGTTTGCCAGGCCTTAGCACATACGAAGTCGAGCGAGCGAATCGGTGAAACTTAGGCTTTGTCGTACCCCTAGCTGTGCGGACGTATCGGAGACGGTAGCTGTGGCTTTGCCGTGTCAAAGCTGTGCGGTCGTATCGGTGACGGTAGCTATGGCTTTGCCGTGCCAAAGTAGTGCGAAAGTATCGGAACGGTAGCTATGGCTGTGCTACGCCAAAGCTGTGCGGACGTATCGAGACGGTAGCTATGGCTGTGCCGCGCCAAAGCTGTGCAGACGTCTCGGAGACGGTAGCTATGGCTGTGCCGCGCCAAAGCTCGGCAAAGTCGATCGAACAGGTCAGGAGGCCACGGCTAAGATTGGCGTTATCTTAGCGATGCACAGATAGCGAAGCGGTAGCTAAAGGCTAACTTGTGCCTTTAACGCTGTGCTGCCAAACGGACGAGGGGGAATCGACCGAATGGTTAAGACCGAGTGGTCTTAGAGTCCTCTTCGTGTTTGCCTCCGGGCCGTCTACTTCGACTGGTCAATAAAGACCGTCAGAGATGCTCCAACCCGCGGAAGGGGACCGCTAATGGTCCTTTAAAGGACCTTTTGTGCATATCAATGTGATGGAAAAAGCGAATCAACTACTAGAAGTGGGACTCAGCCTGAGTGGTAATCTGAATGCAACCACAAGACATAGGATTCGACCTTGAATGGGCTTCGCAAAGAACGTGCTGATATTTGCCGGTGCCTCCCACCAGACAAGGCTTGACACAAAGTCAAAAGCCCGAAGGCCGATTAAAGTGGAGATAAAGGGGAGGGGAAAGTCGGGAACGAGCCGAGGCTCGAACCCTGCTGATCTGTGTAGCTCATCGGCTCACTTAGTGCAATGTGAGCCTGATGAGTCAGGTGGTTTCACGGGCCCAAGGATGGGTCCGGGCACGTATGCCAGTTTACGGCTTAAACTAGACGCGAGGTCTAGTGCCATACAAGGTGTTCCAAAGGAGACAAAAATGCAGCTCGCCCACCTGGAGGTAACCTAGTCGAAACTAGGAGCCTTAAAGGCCTGAAGTCTGCTATTGTTCTTTTTGCGGAGCCACGTTCCGGACCAAAGTCCAGAAAAGGTTCCCGGGTGTTCTTCGCAAAAAACATACCGCCGAAAGTGGAAAAAGGCTAGTTGACATTAAGGGAATGCTATGCCACTCTGCCGAGCCGCGTAAATAGAAAGTTCTTCTTTAAAAAATGGGCGTAGGAATAAAGTCCTTCTTTTGTCTAACATAGAAGATAATTAATTCCATTTTTATAGAGTTATTTCTGGTAGAAGTGTTTTGTAAATATTGTTAAATTTAATTTATTCCTTTTTCTTAGCTGTAACGGCAGGTCAGGGTCGAAAAAGGGCATAGTCATTTCCGGCCGTACCCAGGTGTAATTTTTCTAGGGCGAGCGAGTAATCCGATCTGTTTATGTGTGTGAGCAGGTCGCGGCAATCAGTTTGAAATTTGTCAGATAATATGAATGTTATTTTTAATTTTTCCCAGCAATACTTTGTCAGTTCTAAACATGCATACGAGGTGCATACGATAAGTTTCCGGACTTTTTTCGTATGGGCACTTTTATTGATAGTACACACATGAAACTCTAGTCCCCTCCGAAGTAATCTCCTCCGGCTGCAATGCACTTGTTGTACCGTTCCAACAACGTTTGGAAGGCCCCATGGAAGTCATCTCGTGTGAGCATGTCAATGACCTTCGTCACAGTGTTATATACTCATTTGCCGTATCATAACGACTCAATAATAATAACAGACGCATGAAGGAAAACGCCTGAAGGATTAAGATGCAGGAAGGAAGGAAGACACAAGAAGACTTCTTTAGAAAAATATTCACCTCTCTCTTTATTTGTAAGGTTTGCGTTTGAGAGGATGCTGGAGGCCGAACATAAACATTATATTTTGACCCCACTGTTATGACCGTCACGTTGTGTCGTTCTTGTTCTCCTGATGTTGGGGTCCACTCCATCGGGGCTTCCGAGGACCCCTCGGTCGGGTGTGGCCTTCCTTACCACATCTGGTCTCTCCTGTCTGGATCTCTCCCGGCAACTGCTTTTGCACCCCAAACTCAACTGAGTTAAATAATAACTCAACGCCCACACGATCGCCTACTGGATCTTTGAATCGGATGTTCAATCGTCATCAAGCGGAAATAACTGTCATGCAGTCTTCCAGTGCAGTTCAATCGTCATCATGCGGAAATAACTGTCATGCAGTCTTCCAGTGCATGACTGTAATGGCAGAATGGGAACTTGACCTTATCCCATATCATAAGCCTTAATCCGCCCACGCGATCTCTTTCGATTACTGGCCGTTGAAATGTGTCACTTCCTTCCGGTGTATTACCTTGGAATAGCATTTTTAGGCCGGGGCGAAGGGTCAAAATACAACAACAGCCTCTTTCATCTCCTCAGTTATCTCATAACGACAGCCTCTGAGCTTAGGGAATAACCAAAAGTCACAGGGAACAAAGTCTGGACTGTGTTGATGCCCATCTTAGTCAAATAGTCTGTGACAAGGATGGAGTTGTGGACTGGTGCATTGTCCTGCTGGAAATGCCACTAACCCAATTTGAAGAGTGCTGGCCTCTTCCGATGGAATCTCTTCCCGAACTCCCTTAAAACCTCAACATAGTAACCCTAACTCTAACCCTTTGGCCTATCAATTCTGGTGTATTGACTACCACATCTCTCATCATCCCTCACAGACTCCCTGCCTTCGTTGAATCTCTTTTCATATTTACCAACCCCTCCGCTCGAGCAGGATATGACACAAGGTCAATTTTTTAAGCGGGGTTTAACAGGTTTGAATTCAGAGTTTTCCTTTTCCTAGACTAGTTGCCTCACCAAGGCAGAAGAACCTAGTCTGCCCTACTATTTACCCATTGCTGGAGGGAGGATAATTGGATTCATACTTTTCCCAAGGGTATTAGTGCTATGTGAAATGCAATTAGTCTCCTCCAGGATTTGAACACGTGTCGCCGTGTCCATTTCCTACGATGATAACCATTACACCGCAGGCACCTCCTAAAATCTCTTGAATCTCTTATGCCACTAAAAAACTGATGCTCGATTCATGCAAGATGCTTCAAAAGCAGTCTGAAGCATTCCATACGTTTCTGTGGCATTTTTTCCAAATTTAAAACAGAATTTTATTGCATATCGTTCTTTTAAATGTCCTCACGTCCAGATTGCATTTTTAAAATTCACCAGCTGTGATAATCAGGCTTTAGTAGGGCGTATTCCAATTGCTGCTGTAGCTGTTCATTTGAAGCTGAAATCATAAAAATTGGTCTGTCATTTCATAAGACGTATAGCAATAACATACTGAATGTTCAAGAGTCTACGACAATTTTTAATGCCCATACGAAGAAAGTCTGGAAACTTATCGAATGCTCCTCGTAGGTTGTATGATGCAAAACAGTGAAGGTTTCTTTTATTAATTTACCATTTCTTTCAGAAATGTAAAATCCAAATTCTAACCAATCACAGAATACAGATAGAAATGCAAAATTTTCTTCGTTTACTTTAAGAGTATTACAGTGTTTATTACTAAGCGGATAACCGTTATACGGTTTTTTAATTTCAGAATTGTCTACCAAATATAAAATATGTTTCAATCATACATCTTAGATGCATCAGGGAGGTCTTCAGTGATGCGCTGTATTCATTTCCGATTTCGGGTAATTTCTGCATCATATCAGCTCCGACAGAAACCCCGGCTTGACTCTGAAAGAGCCAAGCCGCCTCCTTGATCGCGACGTGCTACGCACGTGCCTATACCAAAGCAAAGAAAAATAAATAAATAAATAAATAAAAAGGCGGGACTTCGGCCGTTCTTATAGACATCTGTCTTTTAGTAAACAGCCAATGAAAACAGGGCATTCCACACTCCTCTGCTATATAAAACCATCTTTACCTCATCCGGTTTCGCCCGGCTACTTCCGGAATCGGTACCGAGGTAAGATGTTATTTTAATATTCGTCCGTGTCCATGATTTACACTTCACTAGACTTACACGAATCTCCCGCCAAATCTGTCCAATACTAATACTTCTAAACTAACATGAATTAAGCGGGCCCAGTCGGCTGGGGCTGTAGAATACACCGACTGCTTCTCTGCAGAGGGGTAAGACCCCCCCCAACGAGTGTCCTGGGTATGACACTAAACAATCTGATGGTGAGGTTCCAGCAGTACTGGAGCTTTGGGGAATGCGGAGTACCCCTTCATTGCCATCGCTCCCAGGTCCACTCTGGCCCGGAGTGGTAGCACCTGATAAGGGTCCTATCTATGGGTTAAATAGAACTAAACCGTGCTTCTTTCACTATACTGATTTTTGCATTTAAACTGCGTATTTATGCTAAACTGAATTGTTTAAAATAGAACTGTTTTGACATTGGAACTGAGTACTAGTGCTGAACTGAATTGCTCGAAATAGAACTGTTTTTGACGTCTAAACTGTGTACTTATGTTGAATTGAATTATCTGAAATAAAACTGACTGATATTTAAATCTGTGTATTGCCC
Source organism: Sepioteuthis lessoniana (assembly GCA_963585895.1). Classification (NCBI taxonomy): domain Eukaryota; kingdom Metazoa; phylum Mollusca; class Cephalopoda; order Myopsida; family Loliginidae; genus Sepioteuthis; species Sepioteuthis lessoniana. Next base: position 52,248,361 of record OY757915.1, read on the forward strand.
AGTCGGCTGGGGCTGTAGAATACACCGACTGCTTCTCTGCAGAGGGGTAAGACCCCCCCTAACGAGTGTCCTGGGTATGACACTAATCAATCTGATGGTGAGGTTCCAGCAGTGCTCGAGCTTTGGGGAATGCGGAGTACCCCTTCATTGCCATCGCTCCCAGGTCCACTCTGGCCCGGAGTGGTAGCACCTGATAGGGCCCTATCTATGGGTTAAATAGAACTAACAGCATACTTATGCTAAAATGAATTGAGTAAACTGAATAGCTTGAAAAAGAAACGTTTTTGACAATTAAACCATACTTATACTTAAACTGCGTGCTTATGCTTAACTGAATTATTTCAAATAGAACTGTTTTTCGACATTAAAACTGTATTTACACTTAACTGAATTATTACATATAACTGCTTGAATAGTTAAAAATGGAAATGTTTTTGACAATTAAACTGTACTTATGCTAAACTGAACTGTTTTCAATAGAACAGATTATTTACATAAAAATGGATTTGGCGTTAAATAACCTACAAAGGTTGATATGCCATAAAACCAAACAAACCAAACCATGAATTAAGCGCCCGCTCAAAACTATTCAGCCAGTCTTTAACTCTTACCTTTTACCCCTATTCGCAGAAAAAAAATCCCGTTTATTTGGCTCACAAGATTATTTGCTACAGATTAACTCATGCTTTTTGCCAAAATTTCCCTCCCCGTTTATCATTAACCTATGCTCATATTACCAATCTAATGCATATTCCTCAAAAAAACAAAAAAAACAACAAAAAAAAAAACGCTACTCTATTCACCTCTTACATTCTAATTTATTACTATTTCGAACCTATCTCCAGCCCCCCCTCGTCCCATGAACTATTTGCAATTAGCTTTCAATCAATTAACTAAAACTGCTCGTGACCGCTGGCAAATAGATTATTACCTTAAATTGTAGCGACCATAACCAGTATACGAGGAAGAAAAAATAATAAGAATAAAAAAAATAAAAATAAAAACGGATTATTAAAAAAAAAAGTCCATCCCCCACTCCCAACCGCCAATTATTCTCAACCCCTCCCTCCGATATTCCGACTATCCTAACTTAGTATTAACTTATGCATTTATGGTTTGTAATGTGTCTCCTAGTCTTAATTCTTTAGGCTCCTCCATCGTCCTCTTTATTTCTTCCATGGTTCTGATCTCTTTAGCCAAATCCACTTTGACGCCTTCAGAACTGTGTTGGTAATGTCCTTCAGCGCTCTCACTCTAGCTGTCCCGACTATACCAATTTTTGCTAGGGCTCTGCCCAAAGACTGTCCAGCAAAACCCCTGCAACCAACTTGTACGGGGTCATAATGAATCTTCCATGACTTTTGTTGACATTGTTCGACCAGTTCTTGGTATTTGGACCTCTTCCTCTCATTAGCGAGAGTAATATATTCCTCCCATGACACAGTCAGCTCCCAAATAATGCACTGCTTTGTGTTATCAGAGTGCAATATCAGGTCCGGTCTTAGCGATGTTACAGCTATGTGTCTGGGGAACTTCAGCTGAGTTTCCAGATCCACTATCAACTGCCAATCGTCCGCGGAAGATAACAGGTTCGTTTTCTCTCTCCTCTTCCTCTGTATCTTCTCTCCTGCTTTTACGAAATTGATTTGCTTCAATTTTCCTGGTTGATGTTTACTAGCCCTCATTTGCAATTACCTTGAGTACTTGATCGTGACGCCAACGGTACCGTCCATCACCCAAAGCTTTTGGGCAACTACTAAGGATATGTTGTAAAGATCCTTTCCTAGCACATAGTTGACAATTGGGGGGGTCTCTATCTTCCTCCATATGTGCAGGTTCGTTGGGCTCGGTAACACATCATACACTGATTTAATGAGGTATCGAATCTCGTTGAAATCCGGCCGCCAACAATCTGACCATGTAACCCTTCTTTTCTCTATATCCTCCTACCTTGTCCAGGCTCCTTGCTGACTCAGACCGACCATTTTGCCGTAACGCCCTTCTTCTACGCCCTCTCGGACTTCTTCTAGGATGAGATGGTGTCTTTCCTTGCCTTTGGCACTGATGGTATGCGTCGAGGGGAAAATCACAATCCCGCTCTGCTTTTAGCTATCGACCCTAAGATATCTTTATGCCTAAGCCTCTCCTCCGCCACTTGCAACTCTCTCCTCGCACTCCACTTCCTGCCGGATCTTATCTGAATTCCTGCTGCCACCACCTTTGGATCTTCAGACTCTGTATACTGTAGCAAGTCTCTTGTCTTCGTGATTTTGAATTATTCCACGAGACTGCTGCAGGGGAGGCGCAATGCGTTGCTGTTCCCGTAGAGAGCTGCACCACTTAAGCATCTCGGCAAGCACAGCCACCTTCTCAACCGATTACTAATCACTCTTTCTAATGATTCCACGGTGGTAATCGGAATGTCATAGACGAGCAATGGCCACAATATCCGGGGCAAAACTGCATGCTGGAATAACCATGCCTTAAATCGACCAGGCAATCCAGATTTGTCGATTTTCGTCAGCCATTCCTCAAGGTCTTTTATAGTCTTCTGTTTTGCGGCTGTATCCTTCAGACTACTGTTGAAAGTCTTGCCCAAGCTCTTAATAGGCTTTTCGCTCAGAGTAGGTATTGTTTCTCCTGCGACTGTAAATCGGACTTTCTCCATGACCTTGCCTTTTTTAATACTAGTGACCTGGATTTTGCTGGCTTGAAATACATTCTAGCCCAGGTCATATTTCTCTCGAGACCCTTTAAGAGCCATCTACCTCCCATGACAGATGTTGTCACGGTTAAATCATCCATGTAAGCACTTATTGGTGATTGGCGGACTCCTGATCTACACAAAGGACCTCGGCATTCCACCTCTGCCGCTTTCACAAGCATGTTCATAGTCAATGAGAATAGGACGGCAGACATAGTACACCCTGTAATGATACCCTTTTCCAGAGTTTGCCACTCTGATGTTACTGAACTAGAACATGCTCTCAGCCGGAAATTCTTATAATAGTCTGCAATGAGATCGCATACTGATGGTGGTACGTGATGTCTCCTCCACCAGTTTGTGTGGCATAGACCCGTAGGCGTTAGCGAGATCCAACCATAATACAGTCAAGTCTCCTTTGCTTTCCTTTGCCTTTCTCAAGAGCTGTGTCAGGACTCCTGTATGTTCAAGGCACCCTGGCATACCGGCTAGCCCGCCCTTCTGGACTGATGTATCAATGTAGCCGTTACCCAGGAAGAAATCTGATAATCGCCTTGACAATAAACTGAAAAAGATCTTACTTTCAGTGTTTAATAATGAAATTAATTAGAACTGGTCCAATAACTTCGAACCCTCCTCCCTCGGGATCCATACCCCCTCAGCGAATCTCCATTGCTCCACGATCTTGCCTCTCCTCCAAATGACTCTCAATATCTTCCACAGGATTTGTAGAACCCCTTTACACCGCTTGTACACAATGCAAAGTACCCCACTTGGTCCTGGTGCTGAGGCGGATCTTGTGGCTCTCACAACTTCTTGCATTTCCTTCCAGGTTGGCAAGCGGGTGTCATATTGGACCACTGGTGGCTTCTGATGAATCAAGCGGTTGTTAATACCCATATCTTGATCTTTTGCAGGGTCACTCATAGTATCTCGAAGGTGGTTGTTAATTTCTTCCTCCGATGCCTCCAAATTCCCATTTCGCTTCCCCCCTAGTAATGTTCTTGCAAAGCCGAAGGGATTAGACGGGAAATTTGTCCGCTTCTTTGATCTTTCTTTCCTCCTCCTCCTGTGCCACTCCGCTCGCTGTAAGGTTTTCAATTCTCCACTGAGTATTCCCCTGAGCTCCTCGAGGGGTTGACGTTCTTCTATACTTGCCCTTCTATAGAGCTTCTTAAGGGATCTTATTTCTTTCCTTAGGTCTTTCATTTTATTCACACTACGGTTGGCAGTGTAGGGCCTCCTTGGCTGCCGGGGTTCGACGTAACCAAATCTCTCTGACGCCAAGCTAGTTATTATTGTCGTCATGAAACTTAGTCGCCTCTCCACGTTCCCCTTCGTAGCTGACTGAATTATCTCACAAATGTCATTGTCGAAGTCCTGCCAGGCCCCCTTGTTGTTCGCTGGGGGCCATTTAATCTTCTTACGGGATTCCTTGCGCAGAGTGAGAGGAACTGAAGCTTGGAGGGACTGGGCGCTTTGGTATGACTCCTGTCCCTGCACCTCCTCCGTTTTACCAGGGCTTGCACCTGCACGTTGCTCCCGGTTACCCCCCTCCAGACATTTCATCCGGCTTTGATGTATCTTCAAGCCTCTTTGGTTTTTGCACGTCTTACCACAAATGCATCTGCTCAAAGTTGGTTGGGCATTCCTGTTCGTTTCCGTTAAATCCATCCTGTTGAGGATCTCTTTCGCCCCCCTCTCGGGATCCCCTGGGGATATTGTGGATTTAGGTTCGTCGTAGCATCCTTCTTGGTTGCTCCTCACGGAGCGTGCAATTTGGGTTGCTAACCCATCTTGCCCCACTACCCGTCTTTCCGGGTTGCCATTTGCCTCTCCAACCGTCACCAGGTCTATTCCCTGGTTGCCAACTAGTCTGTTCCCAGTCGTCACTGTTGTTACCAGCATTCACATTTCAATCATACATCTTAGATGCATCAGGGAGGTCTTCAGTGATGCGCTGTCTTCATTGCCGATTTCGGGTAATTTCTGCATCATATCAGCTCCGACAGTAACCCCGGCTTGACTCTGAAAGAGCCAAGCCGCCTCCGTGATCGCGACGTGCTACGCTCGTGCCTCTACATATGTGCCTCTATATATGTTTATATATTCTGCAACTTCAGCAAGATTAGGCAAACATTTCTGTTTCCCTGAATTGTATACTAAGCAAAATTTGCTGAACTAAGTTTGCCTTTCAAGATTTGAAGGAAAAGGTGCCTTTGAGGTCAGTTTATAACAACATTTCAAAAATGACTAAGATTCCTGGACATTAATTTCTGTAAGGTACAAAATAGGGCGCTTTGGATACTAATTCATGATTTCCATAATGACAACATTTTGGGTAGAGCATGCATTTACTTGCACCTTTTTTGTTTCTAATGCATTTTAAACAATGGACTGTATCAAATAGGAAGAAAAGACTTCATAACTTTTAGGATGTTGCTCAATTAAAGGATTCATATATGTTGATAAGATTAGTCTTTTAATGGTTAAATAGCGATGTAGAATTATATTTTTGCTGTCTCTTAATACCCAATCCTTTGGAGGAGTAGTTATACAACTATGAAAAAATATAATTTCTGTTGAATAATCAAAATCATTCTGTATCATTAAGTTTCGCTGCTCATATGTAAATTTTACTGAGTTAAAATGTTTGTTTGATTCTTCTTTCACTAAAAGTAGAAATGGCATTATTAATTTTAATATAAAAATCACATTTTAAGGTTTTGTTTACTGTTATTCTGTGTCCATTTTTTTATGTTTGTCATCAGAACTTCAACAGTATTTTGATCAGTTACATGTTTGGAAATCTTACAATACAATAGTATACATTTCCACAGGGAAGTCAACGTAGCGTAATATGTAAAGTACTGGACTGTGCCCGCGATGTGAGCAAGTTCGAACTTCAATTATGCTATTACATTTACTTTCGGACTAATACCCTTGGGAAAAGTATTTAAAAAAACCCTACGAGTATGGGTTTAGCAGTTCTGTATTTCCCCAGTAACGATAGCTTTAGCAACCCACGAAATATGCTCTTAAATAAAGAAAGCAAATATCATTTCACAAAAAGCATGTACTGCAAAATCTGATTGAATTAAAAGAGACAGAGTGATTTCTGGATTTGATGATGAGGATATTAATAAATATCTCTACCTGCCTAAAAACAACACAGTAATATCTATCAAGAAAATTCAATTTCCTTTCAAGATAATCAATATTTTGGAATTTGTAAGTTACAATCTAAGGCCTGAGTAAACAAATCATAGTGATTTAACATGAAGGTAGATAATATTACCACGTGGTACAAAAATGAGCAGTTGTGTCGTAGATTTCGGTTGCCTCTTGTTATATTAAAACGAAAAACAAATGAGTTGACGAAGATATTGATAGTTTTCAATTTTGGAAGTTTTAATAACAGCTTGAGACGAAAGGAACCCTTGTGCTGTAAGTCGTAGAAGGAGGTAAACGGTTGCAAATGAGAGCCGGAATTAAGACGCTTAAGTCAAAGCAGGAGTTGAGATGCTGTCATCAGGACAGGAATTAAAATGCTGAAGTCAAAGCAGGAGTTGAAAATATCCAATTTGTTTCTCTGGGGATTTGTTGATTTAGAATGAAAGATAAATGATGAAAGAATGATTTCCCAGATACCAATGGTCCATAATTTGGATGTGTTCTCCTAATAATGCTCAGTGGACTCTCTGTAGAGAGAGAGGAAAAGGATAGCCTGTCCTGCTGTTAGCAAGACAGCAAGCGAACAGAGAAAATGTGCTCTTTCATGTTGGATGGCTTGTCCTGCAGCTAGGATGTGAAGCGAGGAGTATGTGCTCTGTCATGTTGGCTGGCTTTTCCGGCTGCTGGCCTGTGGGGAAGCAAGAAGAGGGCGAGAAATGGTTAGCGCAGCCTTTTATGTTGCCCCGGTGAGGTGACACGGGAAGAATGGCATCAGTCATTTTCTTTGGGTGAAATATATAAATTCGAACTCCAACGGCCAAAGCAATTCCCTCACAAAATAATAATTTGAAATTCTTTTTGCTACAGTGAATTAAAAAAATCTTACTGAATAACAGACTGTGTGCCAGACTTGTCGTGCCCTGTTAAAAATTTAAACAAATCAAACCACTCCAATCACTTAAAACGCTATGTCTGGCTTCGTCTGGAAATGATGAAATCATCCGTAGCCCTGACTAGCAGCACAGTGAAGAAGGAAAAAATCTGTTTACAACATTAACAGTGCCAATCTTTGGAAAATCACTCTATCAAAATATAGATTATTATCTTCAGAAGCCTATTGATAATTGTATTATCACTGATATTTTTTTATGGACGAACTTTCTGTCCACGCGGACCTGGTAGTAGGATACGACTTTCACTCTATTTATAGACAAATATTTTCAGCAATGTTGTATTTTGGTGGTTGTTGCGCACATGTCGATGCATGGCTGTCTGGGTCTGGGTCGGTGAATGTGGCTTGCTTGGGCTCTTTAGATTTCATAGTCTCTCACCCTCCCATGCTCCCCAAACTTTCTATAAATAATTTTGTGCATTTCTAAGAAATAAAGGCTCGCCTGTTGGTACGACTCTTTGGAATCCGGAATCGTAAGCGAAGCTCTCAAGACGTGATCCTACTGATAGTAGTCGCATCATTCTTACACATACGTAGATATGCGAAATGTCCTTTTAAAGACCATTAGAAGTCTCCATCCCTAGTGTTGGAGTATCTCTTACAGTTCCCATGAACTTGTCGAAGCAGACGGCCTGGAGGGAAACACGAAGAGGATAATAAAACCATCTGGTCTTAACCATTTCGGTCTGTTCTCGTTCGCACAGTCACCATTTCCCTGTCCGTTTCTCAACTACACAGAGCAAAGACTCGGTAGTCTAAGCCATTGGTTCGCTCTTCCTTCGGTTACGCAGAGCTAAGACATAGTCTTAGCCATAACACTCGTTCGCTCCTTCATCGACTCCGCGGTGCTAAAACACGAAAGTCTTAGCCTCAACACTCGTTCGCTCGTCCCTCAGCTTCGAAGTGCAAAGAATGGGCAATCTTAGCGACGACACATGTTTGCGCGTTCTCCGGTCCCGTAATGCCAAGTCACAGTAGTCTTAGTCATACCACTCGTTCACTCGTTTTTCGGCACGGCAACGCTAAGACACGGTAGTCTTAGTCACTCGTTCGTTCGTTCGTTCGTTCCTCGCCTACATAGGGCTAACACACGGCAGTCTTAGCCCACTCGTTCAATCCTGTGCGACCAAGCTACCAGCACCAACTAAAGACCAGCTCTAGCATTACAGTATCTAGTCCACGAATGACTCACTGCTCGGACTAGCATCAACACTTGAGACCACATAAACCAAACTACTGCATAACCAGGACATCGATCCCCAAGCTGTCTAATCCAACAATGACTATTCCATCAGCTGTCTATACTATCGACGACCACCTGCTGTCTCTACTTTCGGCGATTATTCCACAAGTCGTCTCTACAATTTACATCGTCTATAAGACCACAATTCTGTAAACTGAGACAAAATAAATTGTCATTTGTTATTACTGTCATCTCGCTTTTGTTTTCTTCAGTGTCTTCAATTTACTCACACAAATAACAAAAAATAATTTGCGGGGTCGACGTTCTTATTGGCCCCACAAGGGACTAAACATTCTTAGTGAATAACAAACTAAAGCCTTTTGTGAATAACAAACGAAGGACTATGTACAAGTATAAACAAATCTTAGTGAATAACAAACTAGAACTGTATACCAGACTAAACAAATCTTAAAGAATAACAAACTAAGGACTGCGTGCCAGTCAAAACAAACCTGGCTAAATAACAAACTATAGATTGTGAGCCAGACTAAACAAATCTTAGTGAATAAAAAACTATGGACTGTGTGCTAAACTACACAAATCCTATTGAATAACAAAATAAGGAATGTGTGCCAGACTAAACAAATCCTATTAAATAACAAAATAAGGACCATGTGCCAGACTAAATAAATCTTAATACATAAAAAAAACTAAGGACTGTATGCCAGACTAAACAAATCTTAGTGAATAACAAAGTAAGTACTGTGTGCCACACTAAACGAATCTTACTAAGTAAGAAACTAAAATCTGTTTGCCAGACTAAAGAAACCTTAGTGAATTACAAACTAAGGACTGTGTTCGTCACTAAACAGGCTTCCTGAATAACAAAGTAGGAATGTTTGCTAGACTAAACAAATCTTATTGAATAATAAACTCAAGCCAGTATGCCAGAGTAAACAAATCTTTAGTGGATAACAAACTAAGGACTGCGTTTGCGACTAAACAAATCTTAGTGAATAAAAAAAACTAAGGATTATATGACAGGCTAAAATCTTAGTGAATAGCAAATTAACTACTGTGTGCCAGAGTAAAAAAAATCTTAGTGTATAACCAACTAAGGACTGTGTACCAGACTAAACGAATATTATTGAATAACAAACTCAGGACTGAGTACACGACTAAACAAATCTTAGTGAAGAAATAACTAAGGACTGTGTCCACGACTAAACTAATCTTTGTGAATAACAAATTAAGGAGTGTGTGTCACGCTTAACAAATCTTAGTGAATTTTCGCGACCCACCGAAAAACGTAAACAAATCGGATCACTCAAACTCTTAAAAACGCTACACCCGGCTACGACAGGAAATGATGACACCTTCCATAGCCCTGACCTGCCGTAATGGCTAAAAAGGGAATAACTTACATTTTTGCAACATTTATAGAGCCTGTAACTCTATTAAAATAAAGTGGATAATCTTTCGAAGCCTATCCCAGGCTAAAGAAGGACTGTATTTCCACTTCTGTTTTTTTTATAGACGAACTATAATGTGACATAGCTATCACCTTGTATCAACAAGGCTCCTTGACGTCTTTCCTCACCAAAAATCCAATCTCGAAACTGAAGCCCGTCTTAAGCCAAGGGATGAAACACCATTTGTCCATGAGTGCCGTTGGGCTCTACACCAACTTCCTCGGTCCAGTGACCTATCACATTGTCGGAAGGAGCTATATCAAGAATTAGTGGCAGGTTCTGTTTCGGATCCTCTAGAGAAGCGGCTCGGCTAGTCGATAGGGGAGGTTCGCTCCCAATGGAATTGAGCACCAGGCTCGAGCGTTCTGAACAATTCCGAGTTCTCGCTCACCTGGCGACTCGCTCGAAACGCGTTGGCCCTCAACGACTGGGCTTACAGAGCGCGCATGATAGACACATCTGATTGTCCCCACTGCGGCAGTGGTTTAGAAGAAACGGCTGAGCACGCCTTCTATTATTGCGAGCGGGTTTGTCCGTTCTGGAGTCACGTCGAGGAGTGGACGACCCGCATCACCCCCAAACAGCTCGTGCTGCTCGATGTTGGTTACGTCGTAGACAATGTTGACCCTTCGTATCAGTGGGAGAAGCGTATGGTGTTTCTCGCGATCCTAGCTGTAGCCAGAATGGTGATTTGAGAGACGCGAAACATGAGGGTGCAAACTTTTCTCATCGTGATCTGATCTTGTTCTTTAGGCCCCAGCTTAGAGACAAGATTAGATGCAATAGAAAACGCTTGGACCGCATAACATTCAACAAAAGGTGGGCGTATGCTGCAAGCCCGATCGCACGAAAGGAGACAATGTTGGAGTCATCCTTCCCTCCTCTTCCTGCGCATAGCAACGATGGTCCGGGTCTTTCGGGACCCCACCCCGGGTAAGTAGAATTTCTTGTACCCACTTGACCCCTATCTAGTTGTATGAGGTATGTCATTGGCCCAATCACTTAGCAATTAATCAAGATCCTCCCATTCCCACATACTTTTTTCTTTCCTCAACTACCTTCCACCCCAACTCCTGTTTTTTGAGGATCTTCAACCTTCATTTTCTATAAATCATGTTGTCCTTTCCTCACTGCGTCCTTCCTCGCTTTTCTTTTTATCCCTATTATTCTTAGGGACAGGTCGGCTTGTTTTCGGTCCCTGACCGGATATCGGAAAACAGTCGTCTCTCCATATCATAGATGGGGGGACGGAAGGGAAACCAAACGGGGTTTATTTATATATTTTTTACTAAATTTCCTCCGTGTTTTTTCTCCCCTTACCCATCATGTTTTTTTCCGTTGTACATTCATCATTTCATTCCATCCGGATTTTTAGTAGGTTTCATAGAACTAACATTATATTGGGTGATTGTTGTGCGACTGACGATGGATTGGAATATTTTAGAGTGTGATGAGGCTAGCTAGGGACAGCCGGACGCGTTTGGGCTACGGCCCTGCGACCGGACCCACCTAAAAAACAGCCTTGTGCCACACTCGTACGCTGGTGGGGCGTATGAAAAATGTAATACAGCACCCACGTTTCTCGCACACGTTCCCTCGTGCAAGCCCGCTGGTTCGGGTACCGTCCAACAAAGGCAGACTTGGCCGTAAGGCGCCCGACTTCGGCTGGGCCACTTTCGGTGGGCAAGCTGCATCATAGTCCAGCAGGGCTCGAGCTTCAGCTCGTGCTTGACATTCCCCTCTTCTAAACTTCCACTATAATCGACCTTCTGGTCATTGACCTTGTGTCAAGTCCTGTCTGGTTGGAGGCAGCGGCAAATATCGGCACCCACGTTTCTCGTAGCGAAGCTCTTAAAGGCGCAATCCTACATCTCGTGGTCGCATTCGCCTTACTTCAATATAGATCTGCAAAAAGGTCCTTTTAAGGCCCACTAGAGGTTTCCTTCTAAGGGTTGGAATACCTCTGACGGTCCTTACGGACTCGTCGAAGGAGACGGCCTGGAAGCAAAAGACTCGGTCTTAACCATTTCGGTCGGTTTCCCTGTCCGTTCGTTCGCTTGGCTGCGTAACGCTAAGGTACGGCAACCTTAGCTATCGGTTCCCTCTCTGTGCAACACTAAGATACAGCAAATCTTAGTCACGGCTTCCCGGTCCATTTGATCGATTTTGCAGCGCTAAGGCACGGTTAAGCCTTAGCCACAGTTCCCGATTCGTTCGCTCAGCTTCGCAGCGCTAAGGCACGGTTAGCCTTAGCCATTAGTTCCCTGTCCGCTCAGCTTCGCATGCACTAAGGTACTGCAACCCAAGCTATTCGATTCTCGGTCTGTTCGCACGGCTGTGCAGCGCTAAGATACATTAACCCTAGCTATCGATTCCCTGTCCGTTCGAGGGAATTTACAGAGTCTTAGCACACCAACAACGAGTGACTTTACATAGTCTTAGCTCACCACCAATTACGACACACCAATTACGACGACGACTAATACCAGCTTACCGACATAGATCATCCAGCTGTCTCTCTCTACCAACGACGACCATTCCAGCTACTGATATCGATCATCCAGCTGACTACACCAACTGAACTTTATCGGTTCTGTAACCAACGACAAATAAATTGTCATTTGTTATACTGTTATCTCGCCTTTGCTTCCTTCATTGTTCTTTGGCTGTTATTTACTCACACACTTAACTAAAAAAAAAAAAAAAATTGCTGAGTCGACGTGCTTATCGGCTCCGAAACAGAATAAAAAAAAGTAAGTACTGTGTACCAGACTAAACAAATATTACTGAATAACAAACAAAGGACTGTGTGCCAGACTAAACTAATTTGATTAAATAACAAACTAAAGCCTGAGTGCCAGACTAAACAAATCTTTGTGAATAACAAGCAAGGGACGGTGTAACCGACTAAACAAACTATACTAAATAACAAATTAGAGCCTGTTTGCCAGACTAAACAAATCCTACTGAATAAAAAACTAAGGACTGTGTGCCACAACTAAACAAATCTCACTGAATAACAAACTAAAGCCGGTATGCCTGACTAAAACAACATTAGTGAATAACAAACTATGGACTGTGTTCACGATGAAACAAACTTTTGTGAATAACAACTAACGACTGTTTGCCAGACAAAACAAATCTTACTGAATAACAAACTAGAGCCTGAAACAAATCTTAGTGATCAAAAAACTAACGACTGTGCAAGAGTAAAAAAAAAAACCTTATTGAATAACAAACTGAAGCCTGTGAGACAGACCTAACAAATTTTACTGAATAACAAACTAAGAACTGTGAGCCAGACTAAACAAATCTTAGAGAATAACAAACTAAGGACGGTTTACCTGACAAAACAAATCCTTCTGAATAACAAAGTAAGGAATGCATGCCAGACTTAACAAACCTTAGTGAATAACAAAAAAAGGACTGAATGCCAGAGTAAACAAATCTTAGTGAATAACAAACTAAAGACTGAATGCCAGACTAAACAAATATTACTGAATAACAAACTAAGGACTGTGTACTTCGTGTATGATAAACAAAAGCCTGTGTGCCAAATTTTTGTGAAAAACAATGCAAGGATTATGTGCCAGACTAAACAATTCATAGTGAATAAAAAACTAAGAACTGTGTACCAGACTAAACAAATCTTAGTGAATAAAAAACTAAAGACTGTGTACCAGTTTGATACAAGTTACTAAATAGCAAATTATGGACTATGTGCCAGACTAAACAAATCTTAGTGTATAACTAACTAAATCCTGTTTGCCAGACTAAACAAATCTTATGAATAACAAACTAAGGAGTGCGTGCCAAACTAAAAAGATCCTACCTACTGAATGACAGACTAAGGATTATGTACCAGACTAAAATCTCTCTGTGCCAGAATAAGTAAATCTTAGTGAACAACAAACTAAGGACTGTGTGCCAGACTAAAAAAAAATTAGTGAATAACAAACTAAGGACTGCTTGTCAGACCAAATAAATCTTAGCGAATAACAAAGTGAGGACTGTGTGCCACACTAAAAAAAACCTTAGTGATTAAAAAACTAGGGACTTTATGCCAGTCTAAACAAACTTTACTGAATAACAAACAAGAGTCTGTGTGCCAGACTGAAATGAGTTGACAAGGACTAAGCAATTCGTCAACTGATGAATGCCAGTAAGAGAGGTAACTTCAATAGCAAAATGCCAAGGGCGGATAAGTATAGTACATTCTCCCCCTCCTTTTTTTCCCGGTTCTTCATACCTCTTTGGCTTACGAATTTCCCATTGGGATCGTCTGAGTATATCAGGAATTCTTGACATTACATGAGGGGGAGTAATATTTAGATCACTTGGAGAAGGTACAATTTCTGGAGTAATTTTAGTTTGTTAATCGTTACTTTTCTTTTTCTTTGAGATTTTCATTGGTAAGTGTAGAATCATTTAAATCTTTCAGTGTGTTATCATCTACGACATCCCCGCTTTGTAATGAATTCCTTGCTGGTGCTAAGTCACTTACAGAGACTGTAGATTCGCGACCATTGGTGAATCTTATATTGGGGGTTTGCTTTGAGTAATACTACTACGTCAACTAATGGTTCGAACTTACTGGCTCGGACATGGCAACGCAAAAGAACAGGCCCTGGCGTAGATAAGGAATGACCGCTGGCAGTTCGCCGTTGATATGAAAAGAGTCTTTCATGTGGTGTGGCATTAGTAGCGGTAACAACGAAGATATCTTATGGAGTGTAGTACTTCAGGCAATACTGTTTCCCATTGCGATTCCTTAAGATTTATGGAGGCTAGGGCCAATAATGTGTTTCCATATAATTCCATTATACCGTTCACACTGACCGTTTCCTTGGGAGTGATAAGGTCTTGTCCGGCTAGTAGCAATTCCGAGATTGGTTAGATATTCACGCACTTCCTTTGATAAGAAGGATGTCCCCTACCTGAATGGATATAAGACGGCATGCCAAATACTATGAACATTTGATTTAGACCCTCTATTACAGAGTCTGTATTTGTGCTTGTGCATGCGAAAACAAAAGGGAAACGCGAGTACTCATCTATAACTGTTAGCAGGTAACGGTTTTTCGAAGTTAAAGGAAGGGGTCCCTTAAAGTTAATGCTGAGTCGTTCCATTGGTTGTGTTGCTTTGACTAGGTGTCCTGCTTCTGGTGTATAGAAGCGTGGTTTCCATCTAGCACACACTGCACATGCTGCATACACTCTCTTAACCTCTTCAATAGAATATGGAAGATTCCTTATTTTAACGAAATGAGCCAACCTGGTTATACCCGGATGACAAAGATTTTCGTATATTTCATGCAATTTTCCCATGTTGTTGGGTGCATTGTACAGGGCACGTAAGAGCTTATCAGCTGGGATATTGATTTTTCCTGGTCGCTACATGATGTCATACTCATAACACTCTAATTCCATTCTCCATCTTTCGATCTAGCTGTTCTTGATCTTTCCATGCCTTCTTGCATCAAACATGAAATTCACAGCTTGTTGATCTGTGACTATCACAAAACGTCGTGCTGATTGGTAATGTGACCAGTTTTTGACTGACTCTACTATTGCACAAGCCTCCTTTTCTCCGGAAGAATATTTTTGTTCTGTAGTCGTAAGTGTGTGTGAAAAGAATGCCACTGGACGGTTTGCTTGATTCAGAATGGCTGCAATAGCAGTATCAGAGGCATCGGTTTCTACTACAAGAGGTATCTTTTCGTCGACTGGTGCAATAAGGCCTTTTCAATTTCCTCCTTGAAGTTTTCGAATGTTTTTATTGATTTTGAATCCAGGGGGAATGAATTAGCTGTTATCAAGGGTCTAATTTTGTTAGAGAATTTGGGTATTCATTGAGAATAGTAAGAGAATAATCCAAACACTCGACGCAGAGAGGTTTTGTTCTGAGGAATAGGTAGCTCTCTTAATGGTTGTAGACATTCTGCATCAGGTCTAAGTAGGCCTTGTGATATGGTGTAGCCGAGAAAATCAATGGATGTTTTAGAAAAAACAGATTTATCTTCATTAAGAGTGAGGTTATACTGTGTAGTAATCTTTTTAAATTTTTCTAAGTTCTCATCATGTTCTTGCTGATTTTTCGCAACTACGACAATGTTGTCTACATAGGCATACACGCCCGTTAAATTATTTTCCTTAATAATCTAATTAATTATCCTTTGGAAACATGCAACACCATTAGTCACTCCAAAAGGAATCCTACAAAATTGGTAAAGTTTACCATTAGCTTCAAATGCCATATAGGGCTTATCTTCTTCTTTTATTGGTATCTGGTGATATGCACTCTTCAGATCCAATGAGCCATAAATTTTATATTTTGCTATTTCTTGAGCTAAGTCATCCATTCTTGGTAATGGATAAGCATCTAATCTGGTAAATCTATTAATTGTTCAACTGCAATCGGCTACTAGTCTCTTTCTTTGGCGTTCATTCGTTACTATTAATACCTGAGCCCTCCAACGGGAAGTACTTTCCTCAATTACACCCTCCTTGATCATTTTCTCAATCTCAGTCTGTATGAAAAGCCTGCCACCCTCTTCACATCTTTTAGATTTAGTTGTAATAGGTTTACTGGCTGGATCAATATTGGATAATAAAGATGGTGTGTCCACTAATGCAGTGGGTACACTCCAGGAGATAGAATGAGAGATTACAAGATCTTTTTAGAGCCCCCGAATGCAAAAGATATAGTGGAATGTTGTGACATGAAATCTTGGCCACAGCAGAGGTTAGGTAGAACTGAAAGTTTTATATCTGGATGCCACTCACCTAGAAGGTTTAAGTCCACTGTACACAGTCCTCTGATAGAGGCTTTAAGTGATGATAACGCCATGAATATGTTACCAGCAGCAGGTTTCATCTGTAGTCAGTATTTCCTCACATAACCGAGAGAGATAAAGGATCCTGAGCTCCCCGTATCCATTAGCGCTGTACCGGCGCCATTTTTCCCGACTAACATGTATAATGCAGCCTGTTTTAGAGATCTTAAGAAAGCATATGTAATATTTGATATCAACATTGTCGCGAGTCTATGAGAGCATGCAGCGGATGTTATTTTTGGGTTCGAACGACACATTTTTGAGAAATGGCCTTCTTTTTTACACTTGAAACAAATAGCATTCATGGCTGCACACACACTTCTATTATGGCGAGATCGTCCACAGAAGAAACACTTACACTTGGTATTAGCCGAAGTTGCACAACATGCATTAATGGGATCCGTTGACTGGACACTGGTACTGGTATTTTCCTGAGAAACTTCACCTACAATTAGTGTTTGAGTGTATGTGTATGCTTCTGAATTTTTCTGAGCTGCATGGAGCGCGCTAGCTTGGTCAATGGATATATTTAAATGCAGCGTCTTGTTTTCGAGTAGCCATTGTCAAATAATGTTCGAACGTAAACCTGTAATAAATGCATCTGTAACACAGTCGTCGCGTTTTTGAACTGCATCAACAGATTTAAAGTTACATTCTTTCGCAAGTAACTGTAATCTTTGTACGTATTCGTCAATATTTTCCTCCTCTTTTTGGCTGCAAGTAGCAAGTAAATGCCGGGCAAAAACTTTGTTCGGGGGTTTTATGTACAGTTCTTTCAGACGGTTAACAGCAGTATCGAAAGTATTACACTCAGCAATGTATTCATATACATCAGAAGAAATGCAATTTATCAGGGTATCAAGTTTATCTAAGTCAGTATGGACGTTGGGGTCAATAATTTTGCCTAGGAACGACGAGAAACTTCGAAACCAGCGATTAAAATTCTTACTTGACAATGGTGTGTCCAAACGTTCCGGTTTCAAGTATTTCTCCATACTGTTGAATTTGTTTTGTTAAATAAATTGAAATGAGTTGACAAGACAGGTATTCCTTAACAAGGATTTATTTAACAAAACATTCCCTGACTAAGCAATTCGTCAACTGATGAATGCCAGTAAGGGAGGTAACTACATTAATGAACAAGACAGTAGCCCAGTCTCCAGACAATTGGGTAGCCTCAGTTGACTAAAAAATAGCACACGCGACTAGCAGCCCTTCCTCAGTACACCTCTGATCAACTCGTTCGTTCAGTCAGTAAAAAAAGCAGTTCGCAAAGAACAACAATAACTCGCTCCTGCTGCTGGCATGCTCTTTTATGCAAGTTCCGGCCCATTAAAATTTACATGCGTGGTAGATTTCTTATCGCGAGAGACGAGTTCGACCCTCTATAACTTCTGCCTCCAGAAGTGCACATATTTTCTAGTGCTTGACACGCAAGGCATAGTCTTACGCACTTTAATACAGAAGGTAAATTCCCTCTCTCGCTACACTCCCCACTGATCGCATGATCACAAATATGGCAGTCTGGCGGCGGCCGCTTTCGCCGAGTGCTTCTACCCAAAGGCATGGGAGGGGGTTCCGCCACGGCTCCTTTCTCCGGCGAATCGTCTGATTCTATATCTCAGGTGTGCCATCAGTGTCTTCCTCCAGCGATGTCATACTGTGTCGCGGGACTAGATCCTTTACGTGGCGGGGTACTCCGTCCACCAAGACGGATTGTGGACTAATCATTTCGGTCACCCGACCTTTGCCGAATTTTGTGGTACATCGATTCTGCGTCGTCTTGAACCACACGCGATTCCCGACCTGGTAATAGCTGCGTCCGGGACCTGAAGACGTTATCGGAGCGTCAACCCCTTTTATCCTCACCTCATAACGATAGATCTTGTTGGCAGGCGCGGTGGGAGGTGACACGCTGTCTCTGGGTGTGACACTTTGCCAGTAGACAACCTCCTGGATCGGACAGTGCAATATGCTTCACCGTGCGGTGACATCGCTCTGCTATTCCATTCCCAGCTCGGACGTACGCGCATCGAAACCGCAAGTTAACTCCCCAATCATTTGCAAAAGCCTTTATCTCCCTGCTGCAGAAGGCCTTGTAAGGAGTTTGTGTAGTGGGCCACGTTCAAAAAAACACCGTCTCCAGCTGGCCGCCAACACTCGTGCGCCATCTTCCAATCTTTCTGGGTCCTTACACTCAAGTCCAAATCTAGCTAGGTGTTCTCTAACGCGGGTTGCGGGCATAACATCTTCGTTGACATAGATGTCGTCGATGTAAGCAGACGCTGCGTGGCCCACAGCCTCCTCCTGTGACAGTACCTCGCTGACAATGGCTTTCATGATGAGAGGAGCCACATTAAAGTCAAACCCTAAACGTGTCAGGCAGTATCTCAGCCCGCCAATCTTCACGGTCTGGAATAGCCACAGTGTCTTCTGGACACGCACCTGAAGATATGCCTTCTTAAGGTCCAACAGGGATACTTTGGAACCTTTTTGCCGCCATTCACGCAATTTAGCTGCGTTGGCTGTGAAACCATCAACATGACAGTTGAGCTGTCGAAAGTCCATCATTGGACATTCTTTTGATTTGTGCTGCTGCAGTACTGCCATCAGGGGGATCAGCGCTTTGTGGGGTCCAAGTTTTTCCACTTAGTATGGCACAAGCCAACCATTGCTCATCCATGCGCGGAGCTCCCGCTCGTAGTCCTCCCGGATCTCTGCCGCTACCGGATATTCCACCACCCGGTTGTCTAGTGCCTCTGGTGCGCGCCACTCTGACCACTTCCATGCAACAGCCCAGGCCCGTCTTCGATAGTTGAAAGTTGCGGTGAAATCGGGTTCATTCATGGAAATGGCTGCACACTTGACAATTTCCTTGTTGCCGAGTTGAACCGATCCTATTGCTCCAACAACCCCGCCTCCTAGTGCTTTTATAGCGTCGATATCCAACAGCAAGTCAAATCCTAGTGGTTTACCACGTACCACCAGCATGCTGATTTTCGCAGAACTGCCTTCCTCCGTGTACACAGTTACCATTCCGTCACCGCAGCACGGACGAGACATGCCTCCAATCGTCGTTACGTTCACAATCGCTCTCCTCCAAAACCGGCATCGATCTGCATCAATGATTGTTCGCGAGCAGCCGGTGTCAATTAGTGCTAAACACTTGGCCCCGTCAACATAGATGCTCGCTGCTGGGAGCACCGCATTCACATCTTCATGGAGGAGAAGGCTGGCTTTGATGCTTTGTCCCCCGTTTCGTTTCCCAGGCCCAGTGTCCAACCTCACCGCACTGGAAACAACGCGTCCTGCGCTTCCGACAGTCTTTTGCAATGTGACCCTTGCTGTTGCATCTATGGCAGAGTGGCTCCATTGGAAATGGAGCCACTCTGCCATAGATGCAACAGGTGCGGCTACGTTCTTAGCAGCAGGTGCGGCTACGTTCTAGCATTGCTCACGCAAGCGGGTCTCCCATGGCAAGGGTTTCGATATTCGGGGCTTGCTGCAGCTCAATTGAAATGGCATGAGGGAAACCTGTGACGAAAGTCAGCTTCGTAAACCTTTCCAATCCAGCTCCCTCGAACCCAGCCAATCCAGCCAACTGCCTGATTTTGTTGGCATATAGGTCGAAACGTTCACCTGCTCACCTAATCATGGTCAATTTTCTGTACCAGACTAATCAAATCTTAGTGAATAACTAAGAAGGGACTGCATGCCAACTAAACAAATTTTTGTGAATAACAAACTAAAGACTGTGTGCCCGACGAAATAAATCTAATTGAATTACAAACTAAGGACTTTGTGTCAGACAAAACTAATCTTACTGAATAACAAGCTCCGTTCTGTAACCCCGTGTAAACAAATTATAGAGTATAATAAACTAAAGAATGTGTGCCAGACTAAACAAACCTTAGTTAATAAAAAAACTAATGACTAATCAAATCTAATCAAATCTTACTGAAAAACAACTAAGGAATGTGTGCCAGACGAAACAAGTTTTAGTGAATTACAAATTAAAGACAGTGTGCTAGAATAAACAAATCATAGTGAATAACAATCTACGTCCTGTGAGCCAGAGAAAACAAATCTTAGTAAATAACCCACTAAAGGTTGCGTGTCAGATTAAACAAATCTTAGAAAATAAAAGCCTGTTTACCAATCTATACAAATCTTAGTATATATACAAATTATAGCCTGTTAGCCTGACTTAACCCATCTTAATAAATAACAAACTTAGACCTTTGTTCCAGAATAAACAAATCTTAGTAAATAAACGCCTGCGTGCCAGATTAAACAAATCTTAGTAAATAATAAACTTAGTCCTCCGTTAAGCAAATCTTAGTAAATAATGACATATGGTCTGTGTACCAAACTAAGCAAAGTTGAATATATTCTATTCTATGTTTTTGTAGATTGTTGTCAGTTTTTCTCCCCAAAAACTTGACTTAAGTTATAATTTTAGAAAAATCCATCCGTTTTTTTTAAGCGGTTGAACGTATTGGTTTCTGATATTGTTCATATATGCATAACATTCAGAGTTGTGAATTATGTCTGTGTACTATGATTTTCTGGTTTTATCAATTCTAGAAGACATTGAAGCAAATACTTATATTGAGATAGGTGATAACAAAATTCGTATCACAATTACTGACTTACAGTCCTAATATTTTTATCTTGCTTCCTATTTTGTTAAGACAATTTTTCCCTAAGTTTGACTAAAAAAATAAAGCAAGACCAAACATTGGAAACACATAACACTGTGGGATAGGATCGAGTGGGCTTTAGTATTGACGACTTAAAGGTTGGTCTTATATTTGTCGTGTCTGAGTACCAAATTATTAAAGAATGAGGAACACAATCACTTGTAGCAGAGGAGATGTATTATGGCTTAATACCGTGAATTAAAAACATATCTATTGCCTAAGTAAACTTAATTGAATGGATTCGGGAATTAGACAAAATATTAAGATGAAAATATGGAGAAAAAGCCCTTTATAGGAGTCGAAGGGTTCTTTATAGAATAAAAGTTGGATGAAGCATGGCACTGTGCAGGGTACGACACAAGGTTTGTTGAGGCAAAAGTCAAGGAAACGCGCGAACTCGTGTGTTCTTTTTTGTTGTCGAGGCGGGAAAGAAATATATATATATATATATATAGAGAGAGAGAGAGAGAGAGTTTCGACTTTACCACGCGTTATATAATGCTACTTTGGTCACGCCACCTAGCAAACATTAGAAGTACTATGTTAGAAAGTAAGGGATGTAATCCCTCTACGACGTTTCTACCGTGGAAGGTTTTCCTCTCTTCTAAGAACTTACTGGCCAAATATCAATTGTAACATCTTTTTGAATATCTAATTGGCATTATGATTTTTTTCTGAGCTTTCCTTTTAGTTTCATCATTATTTTGTAACAAATATTTCTTTATTTAAAAAAAAGGTTGACTCGTAAAAAAGTTTGGAAACTATTATTTCAAAGAAACCGTTAGCTCATAATGATTCAACCTTTTTTAAATAAGGAACTCGTAACATTTTACACGAAGAGATGATTACTTAAGACGATTTGCTCTCATTTGTTCACTTACTAGGTGACGCAAAATAGGAATGAAACATGTCTTACCCGTTTTGTGGTAATCTCCTTGTATCTTTCGGCGTCGACACTGGAACACAATCAGTGCTACAAGAAGACTGCAGAAGAACAGAGTACCGACTGTAAGTCCAATAATCAAGGCTATGGGCACATCATGAGAAACACTAGCAGTGTATGCTGAGCCTAAAATTAAGAAAAAGTGTCAACATTATTAAGGGTTACGAATAATATCAGTTTAATCTCCAGATATTAAGCATCAAGTCCAAATAAATTATTCAGCAGCATAAATCCAGACTTACGTTCAAGGCAAGCTGAAAGCATCGGTTCCCGTTAGATTACCGAAGTTAAGCTGCGAAGAGACTGTTCAGTATTTAGATGGGTGACCATTACAACATGTAATGTAAGCAACCTTAGGTCTGCGTACCAGACTAAGCGAAGTTTAGTCAATGAAGATATACAGTTTGTGTGTATGCTGCCTTAGACAACAAATTAATTTTCAAACCTATTCAATTTAATTTGACTGAAGACGTCTTTCTAATAATGGAAATTTTCTGTTCCCAAACTAATTACTGAGAGGGTTGATTGTATTAATCATTTCATTATCTAGTTTGGTCGGGCTGCAAGTTTTTCAGTTAGTTAAGTTAGCTAAAATCTTTGAGTGGAAATGTAAGTCAAATTGGAAAGTTCAAACGAGTGCACCAGCGACCAGGATAGGGGATACATGTCACCTCTACAAAGGATAACCAAATGTAAACAAAATAGATTCATGTCTTATCATAAGGATTGAGGAAATGAAAAATACAGTTAAAAATTGGGGATACGTGTGAGATGATGCAATAATTTAGTGAGATGACACCACACAAATAATATACTTACATAAAAATAAGCGAATTTTGAGTCAGTTGAGGCAGTATTCGTTAGGGAGTCGGTTATTAGTTGAGTTGGGATCCATAGAGCCCTTCGGGGCAGTAACAGGGGTTGACTCTGTGTAGCAGCAAGCGTTTCCTTGTTCATGGACCCTTACAAGCACTCCCTCTCTCTTTCTCACTTTCTCTCTCTCTCTCTCTCTCTCTCTCTCTTTCTTGTGCTTCGATATCTGCATAACAATGAACATATTCATATCTGGATAAATAAGCAACAATTTCTATAAAGGTATTGAATATATTATTGTGGTACCAATAGGTTCTAATAAATAATTGTTAATTGTTAACGGGGAGTTTTTCTTGTCTTTGAATTGCCAACACCCAGACAACTTGCTGCAATGAACCACCCTGACCGTCAGAAGAAGTTCCGGGTGGATTGTGTTATTCCCTATCTGTCGATCTTTCTAACATAACGTGGGCACAGAAGGGATTAATAAACAAACTACTTGGAAACGCATGCGGTAGTCACGGAACCAAGGCTATAATAAAGTAGCGTGACAACTATAGTATTACATTTGGTACCACAAATGTTGTCGTGCACCATGGTAATACATTTGGGACTGGTATCGGTTACCAGCCATAGTATCACATTTGGTGCTGTTACCAGGATAAGACCAAAGTAAAAGTACAGTGACAAGTATAGTACTACGTAACGGCCATTTTATTATAACTGCAGGTATTGTAAGCAACCTAAGGGCCTGCGTACCAGATTAAGCGAAGCTTAATCAATGACGATATACAGTTTGTGTGCAACCTTAGACTACAAATCGATTTTTAAACCTATTTCATTTAATTTGATGGAATAGGTTTCTCTAATAATGGAAATTTTCTGCTCTCAATCTTGTTCTTTTAAAAATCTACAAAACAACAAACAAAAGTCCCAAACATGAATGTGTAAAAATCTTTTATGTCAATAGTCGTAATAGATCCAACATACTGTTTTTTGACAAATATTACCCCAGAAAAAAGTAAGGTTATTCGAAAAACGATAAAGAAATTGATTTTTTACATTAGAAATTTCAATGAAGACATGTACACTAAGTGACTAAGACCGATTCTCGATTCATTTTGATCAACTCTCAATAATTTTGGAACGCCAGTTTTTTTGCAAAATACATATTTACGCAAGTAAAGAATTCTCCATATTCACCAAATTTAGTTTCGTGCACCTTTTTTAGGTTTCCTAAACTGAAAATTCATTTCATGAGCAGGGAAGAAATTTAAAAACTTCATCAGCACAGATGACGTATTGTTCCGTTCATTGTTTAGTTTTGTTTCAGTAAACTAAACTTCAGTCTCTTTTTAATACACCTCCAATAGTGTACTATTTGAATTATCAACTTCGAAAAGCCGTCTGTGAACATGAGAACAATATCGCAATTTTTAAAAGTATACCTTTAAAAATGTAGAGCATAATACGTGTATGTATTACCCCTATTAAAACGTTTATTATGTCATTTTGAATCCATAAAAAGATTAAACACAAATCTATGACAAAACCTATTTTATT
This sequence comes from Sepioteuthis lessoniana, assembly GCA_963585895.1. Lineage (NCBI taxonomy): Eukaryota > Metazoa > Mollusca > Cephalopoda > Myopsida > Loliginidae > Sepioteuthis > Sepioteuthis lessoniana. The sequence goes on from OY757915.1 coordinate 52,272,704, forward strand.
TGATTGGCAAACCTTCTGATCTCATGGAACACTGAATTAAAAGGATTTATTTTAACTGATAATTGAGATTTTTTTAACATAAGGTAGAGGAACTAATTATGAAATCACTAGATTATGAAGAAAAAATGTTGGAGTCATCAGCAAGAATAACTCCCAATCAAGGATATCTACTTACCAACAGTGGGAAATCCGTCATATTTGTTTAGAGTGATTTCTTCCAGTGGAAGTCAATAAAAAACGATCAGGTTTCTTTTCAGAGGTTGACTAAGATTTGCCTGGTAAACTATCAGTCAGAACAAGCAAATTGACCCACTACTTTCTACTGTTTAACAACACGGTTACAATTACAGAAATTTCCCCTGAAAAGAGGGAAAAATTATAAAACTCCTTCATAAAGGAAAGTGAACACGGAATATGGTCAAAACTACGGGTTTTGCTCAGCAGTATCAAATATGTACAAGTTTAAAAGAGATGGAAAGATCAAGAGAAAAAGCATTCTTTATTACAAAGAAAGCATCAAAGCCTCGGGACAAAACCCTGCAAATAGAAAATGGACAACCAGGCAAATGAAAAATAAATGGACGAAAACTGGAGTTAATGACTATGACAGAAATGCCAGATACAGACTTTATGAAATGGAGTTTAAATACAGAAAAACCAAATGCAAACCAACCCTAACAATAAAACATAAGAAAATAAGATTGTTGTAGGCTAAAGAGAAGAAATCATGGAATGTGGATGATTGAATGAAAGTAATATCTTGTGATGAATCACGAATCTGCATTAGCCAAGGAGATAATACTGGAACTTTTGTTTGGGTCATGCTAATATATTACGATGATTGTCTGGTGAAAGCAGTCTTATGATATGGAGTTGTGTGTCAAATAAAAAATCCAGTTGGGATAACTATCATTACCAAACAGTCAATACAGAAATATACATACAAATTTTCGACTATTGTCTAATTCCATCAAAAGAAAATAATGTTTGATGGTAAGGAAGTAATTTTTCAAGATGACAATGCATCTTCTTACAGAGTAGCCAAGCTTTTCTTTATGAAAAGACATAGCCAGAAAAAGTCCAAATTTTAATCCGATCGGAAATTTATGGTGAAATTTTTTTAAAAAATAGTCCATGACAAGGCTCCAACCTGTAAGGCAAATTTGTGAAGTACTATTCGAGAAAGCTGGAAGCAGTTTGATGAATAATATTGTTTTTGCGAGTAAAGTCGAAGAACTGAGGCTGTCATAAAAGCTTGATGATAGTGGTGAATCCATCATTTTTTCTTTAGTAATTCCATAATTTTTCCTCTATCTTATGTTGAAAATATTATTTTAATCAATTTGAGGTTATATTCCATGAAGTCAGAAAGTTTGCCTATCAAATAAAAAAAAAGTTTTGTCTCAGATTTGTTCTTCGTTTATTTTTATTTATGGACCAGAAAAGTTTTCTAAGAGTTGCCAAAATTAGTTTTCACACACACACACACACACACACACACACACACACACATATATATATATATTCTTTATAGTATTTTGTAACGTCTTTAATTGGAATCATTTTGAGATGAGGCTTCTTAATCTGAGAATTAATTTTTATTTATTGCGGACTTTTTGCCCTCATCTTGGTAGTTTTTGTGTTGTTTCTTCTTTCACTACGTTTCGGCCAAATTTCACCTCTGGCTTTCTTCAGGTGATTTACCGCGACCTCGGATAGGAATGCTCAGTCTTGTAACCGTATCCCCCAGTAATTACTGCCTTCCATAGTTGTTGTCTATTGCACCACGTTTTCGACCAAGTAAACCTCTGGCCGGCTTGGGTAGGATTTGAAACCGCTATCTTCTGACAATGCTCACCTGGAACCGTTAGAGACTCAACACTCCTATCCGCTGCAACACGAGCAAAATTTCTTGAACTATCTGGTTACTGTGATCAACTGCACCACAACTATTCTTAGTTGCTTCGGTGGCATTATGGCATTGTTCGAACTCGTAAAGCGTAAGTTCTCAAACTAGACTACTTTGCCCGTTATCTTATTCGAGAACTTATGCTTTAAGAGTTCAGAATCTATGCAGATTTCAAATACGAATGGAAAAACGATTTAGATTTCAAATCACACACCAACTACCATGATACTATCAACTACGGCGGATACCTCTCACAGTTTGAACAGCTTCGGTAACATAATATACGCGGCGAAAACTAGCAAGTATCAAAATATTCCAAAACTTTTGATATACATCTTACATTTTGACGATGGGCGCGGAACAATGTCCCCATCCTCACCAACTCATTCGGTGATGTGTCGAAAATATAAATAACAGAACCTTGTTGCGGAATCGAACTTTTAAACAAACAGTTCACATTTATTTATTTATTTTTTTTTTTGTGACCAACGTTTTCGATTGAATGGCATTGTATGTCCTTTAAGAAAAAGACAGAAAAAATCAAACTGTACAGGCCATGATTTCTAATGGTCGAAATGGAAGTTTCAAAAAGTACAGCCAGATTAGCTACAAATAGTAAACCGAACTACTTTTGAAAGACCAACGCTTTATTTCCTTATGTACAATAAGAAGAGCACAAGACTCTTATGGTTTTGTGGGGGAGGGGAAGGGAGCGGCCAAGCTTTTTCTAAGCTTTCTAAGGGAACCTAGCAAGCCACATTCGCCGACCCATTCAACAGTACAATATATAACCATTCATCCATCGCCATGCGCGCTGCAACCACCAAAATATCACATTTGCTCTATGAAAAAGGCCTACTTAAAATCCCGAATGAAATGTATGGTTTTATTTACAATTGATGATTTATATGATGGAAATGGGAGAAAAAACCCGAATATACAAAAATACAAAATTGGTTGCTCTCCCATCCTCCCGTCCGCAGAGATGGAGGCCGACTGTTTTCCGGTGTCCGAAAACAAGCCGGACCTACCCTCGGTGGGACGGAGATCCTAGTCTAGTGGGGCAAAGAAATACAGGGTTGGGTGCGGAATGGGTTGATAAAAGCAGGTAATGTGATTTTTATTCATATGAACTTTCAAGATCTTCAACAAAAGCGGGCTGGGGTACGGGTTGAGGTGCAAAAATAATGGAGATGGGAAAGATTTTGAGAACTAAGGACTAGATGACGGGGACGATGACTCACAACATACTGCTAACTAGGTTTCAGGGAGGAAAAACAATGCCTGCTTACCCAGGAGGGGGTGCCGAAGTACCCATACCGTAGACGTCATGGGCCGGCAGAGGAAGGAAGGATGACTCCAACGACAAGGCTCGCTGCATTCACCCACCTCTTGCTGAATGTTATGCGATCCAAGCGTTTTCTATCGCATCTGATTTTGATACTAAGCTGATGCCTAAAATACAAAACCAGATCGCGATGAGAAAAGCTTGCATCGTCATACAATCCCTTGTTTCGCGTCGTCCAAATCACCATTCGAGCTACAGCTAGGATCGCGAGAAACACCACACGCTTCTCACCCTGAAACGGAGGGTCAACATTGTCTACGACGTAACCAACGTCGAGCAGCACGAGTAGCTTGGGTTCAATGCGAGCCGTCCACTCCCCGACGTGATCCCAGAACGGGTGAACTCGCTCGCAGTAGTAGAAGGCGTGCTCAGCCGTTTCTTCTAAGCCACTGCCGCAGCGGGGACAATCAGACATGTCTGCCAGTAGTTCAAACCGAGAAGGGGTAACGCATTCCGAACAAGTCGCCAGGTGAGCGAGAACTCGGAGTTATTCAAGAAGCGCGAACTTGGCGCCCAATTCCAGTGGGAGCGGATCTCCCCCGCCGTCCAGCCGCGCCGCTCGCTAAGAGGGTCCGAGACGGAATCTACCACTAGCTCCCGATATAGCTTTTTCCGAGACCGTGAAAGGTCACTGGACCCAAGAAGGTTACAAAAGGCCTTTCGGCACTCGCGGACAAACAATGTTTCGCCCAAAGGCTTACGTCGACTTTCAGCCTTTGGGTCTGACTCGAGGCGAGGAAAAGTCCGACTCGCCTTTCGTCTCCACACTGCGTCCCCCGTCAAAGATCGACCCTAGTATGCAAGTCTTTCAGCAAGCCAGATCAGGCATACCCAGACCCCCGTTGCGAGTACGTTGGATACAGACCTGTCTGCCTCCCCAGAGCAATTTGGCGAGGGATTGTTTAAGCGCCAGCCGACGTGCCTTAGGCAGAGGAAGCACAGCCAATCGGTAAAGGATCAAGCGGAAGACATACACGGCGCACGACTCCGCTCCGCCCTTTAAGGACAACCTTCTTGAAAGCCAGATTCCTACCTGAGCATTCACCTTAGCTTGTACTTCCGACCAATTTCGCTCCAGCTGGAGGTCGGGCCCGAACCACACCCCAAGGATGCGGACAGGTCCGTCACTCCAGCGGAAGGGCCCTGGAAGAGTATCGCTACCTCTCCAAGAACCGAGCCGCAAACCTTCGCTTTTGTCAAAATTGACCTTGGCTCCTGCAATCCGCTCGTACTCACCAACCGCCTTCTTCACAGCCTCTATATCCAGGCGGCAGGATATAAAGACAGCGAACGCGGAAACCCTTGCCATAAGAGGGCTAGCAAATGGGATACCGCGCAGGTCCAGATTTGTCCCCTCATCCTTAAGCCTACGGAGCAGGGGCTCCAAAGCGAGGACATAGAAAAGAGGAGACAGGGGGCAAACGCCCTCGAACGCCTTCCATTCACCTGCACCACTGCCTGAGGGTTGTGATATATCATGCCAAACCATCTGCGGAACTCCGGTTGGAATCCGGCAGTTTCCAAAACAGTCGCCAAAAACCGATGGTCAACCCTATCGAAGGCCTTGGACTGATCTAAACTGATTAGCAATGCTTCTGTGCCGTCTTCTATCCCCTCTAGGACCTCGCGAATCAAGTGCAGATTGTCCTGGATCGATCTTCCCTTCACAGCGTAGGTCTGATCGGGGCCGATGACAATCTGTAAACGATTCGCTAAGACCCGGGCCAAAATCTTTAACTGTGTTAAGCAGAGTTATGGGCCTGTAATCGTCTAGACCCTCCCAAACATGCTTGCCCCCTTTCTTCAGCAATGTGATCATGCCCTTGGTAACGCTACCAGGGATGGCTCCCTGGGCGAACCAATGGTTGAACATATTCGTCAGAATAGATATAAACATGAGCGACAGCCTCAAGTACACTTCGTAGGACAAACCATCTAGTCCTGGTGACTTGTTGAGGCCGACCAGCTTCAACGCATCACGGACCTCGCATTCAATAATCACACCCTCGCAGCTAGCCACCTCAGCCGCCCTGAGGCTGAGGAAGTCGGCAAAATAGCTGCGAAACTCCTGAAGCGGGAGATCAGGACAGCGGGCCGATCACGAAAGTGCTCCCGAAAGCGATCACGAAAGTGCTCCCGAAAGGCATCATGCATATCGCGATTCGATCACAGCACGTGCCCATCTGGGGACCTGACAGAATCGATACACCGATCGGGAAACCGGAAGTCCCGTTTCTCCAGCAAGGAGGCACTAAACCTCCAGTAGCTGGCCAGACCAGGCCCATCAGCCAACCGCAGACCGACGCTAACAAGTCCATGGTCAGTCCACGCTATCAAGTGGAATGTAGGACAACAAACGAAGTCGCTATCAGCTCCTCCAACCAACACTCCGTCCAAGCAGAAACCCACCTTGGCAGAGAGCGAGCCATCCAGCCACGTCCAGTCGGAACCCGTCGACCAAATCATAACGAGTCGACAAGGCCGCCTTCACACCTTCCCAACCTTCCAGCACCCCCCGCCCGACCCCATTCATTTTGGGATCAGGGATCGCATTCCAATCACCCATTGACTAGCCGCTTCGTATCGTCCAGGAACGGCACCAACCGACGAAAAAAAGGAAGCCCTCTCCACAGCGATATTGACCGCAACCAGCCGGAACTTGAAACCCCCAACGGCAACATCGACCACAAACCAACCGGCCCCCGTCACCTGCAAAAACAACGTCAACATCAGCATCAAGGATGCGTCTAATTAGCAAACAGACCCAAGCGCTACTGCGGCTGCTGTATGCTGAGAAAACGTTAAAATGGTTATTTTTGAAATCTTTATTGTCAGTCAAAAATTTACACTAAATAGAAAATTTACTTACAATGTGTAATTGATACTATACAAGATGTGATCAACAAAACAAAATATACATTTAACAAATATATTTTTATATAATGATATGATGCTAATATTGTTCTATTAAAAAATTACACGGTTTTGTAGAAAAACATATATTCTTTTTAATTTGAGAGAATTTTTAAAGAATTACAGATTTTTATAGTTAGTCTTAACAAGGCAATAATATTCTGTTTTAAATCTCCAGTTTGAAGAACCTAATTAGTAATGTTTAAATGTGAATAAATGTTTTACTTTGATAGATGATTTTTTCTTTGATGCTTAGAGGTTGTATTTCTGTGTAATTTGTTACGTCTTGCAGCAACATGTTTTCCTCTTAGAGATACCTTGTCGATTAGAACCCCCTCTACCCAATAAAAAGCAACAATAAAGATTGGTGGAACTTTTTCTCTTCATCAAATACCAATTTTGGTAATTGAACCATTAAACTGTCTATTGGGAACAGATAAGCAAACACCAATAATTAAACTTCACGATAATTGCAAGGCAAAATTTCGCAAACAATAAAAATTCATGATAATTGCAATGCAAAATTTCGCCGTTATCTTCTATATATTACAAAAATCTCCAATATATATATATATTACAGCATTATATGGTTGTCACTATCTTACTTGGTGGGTTTGTGGCAGACCAAATGCGGTATAATTTGGAGAGTGCCCAATATCTGGGATAGAGCAATTATATAATAATAAATGAATATTTTTTAGTTTTTTTATATGTTTTTAATAGCATGGTTGCTTATCTGCGACCACTGGTTTCATGCCGTCTTTATTACGACAATCATCAGGCAGAGAAAGAAAGATATTGGAGAAATCGAAAAAATCGAAAATGCAGTAAGACGAATGTTTATGTTGAGATTATATTTGCGTATTATTGTGTGTAGTCGTATATGTGATCGTTAGTATGTTTATACGTGCGCCTCGCGGCAGATCTAAGGTTGACTCCTAAGTATAAGTGTAGCGATTTTTTACGGACATCGCAGGATAGACAGGGATTAGGGCGAATAAAACAATTAATTTTGTGTAGAGATGATTTTAACTAAGGAACAAATTATCATCATTATATTATGAAGAAAATCAATTTTTTATTTGACATGTAAGTATAATAGAAGAAGAATAATAGGTGAGGAGGGAATATCGTAGTGTAAGAGACATGTTATATACTATGGAGTTTAATGCAATACTAGTATTTATATGTTGGAATATAATCTGAGTTAAATTGCGATAGGATTTTGTATTAGCTGACAAGGTTGTGTTTATGTTATATTACGTATACGTTATTGTAATCTATGGTGGTACGTGCGTAAGGAATGTGGTATATATAATGTATTAAGTCGTTACAATGCTAATTTGTATTGGCTGTCTAAGTTGTGTTTATGTTATATTACGTCTACGTTATAGTATAGTAATCTGTGGTAGTATGTATGTAAGGTATATGGTAAATATACGTTGCAATATGTATTAGCTGTCTATAGAATGCGATTCGGAAATTTCACTCTTTCTTTATATAGAAACATCAATATCATAATAGATCGTCGTAACTAACAGATTCACAGGCTATCTAGTAATGCACAGAACTGTTGAGACATATAAAAAATATTTTCGCTTGAAAATTGAAGTTGAAAGTATACAAGGACTCTGTCCATCCTTCTACAACGAGCAACAAAAAGGTCAATTTTAAAGAACTCAGTCTGCTCTATTTACCCAGAGATGATGGGGAGAATAGTTGGATTCATACCTTTCCTGAAGGTGTTGGTGCTATGAGAAATGCAAACAGCCTAGTCGAGGATTTGAACTCGGGTTACCTTGTCCTGTTCCTACGACAATAACCGTTACGCCATGAGCGCCCTCTCTCCACGAGTTTTGCTCTGCATGTTTTTAAAAACTTATATAATGTTCTATACTTGGTATCTTTTGATGATTCGAAGTTTTCTGAAAGGTTTCAAGCGCTGGTTGTCGATTTTTCATAATCAAAAACGGAATTGATAGAACTTGATGTTAGTATCGGTTGGATACGTCTTTTATCACATCTCGTAAATAATGATAATTATAATGTTTGTTTTTGCTTAAACTGTTTGGTACCAAGTCCTGTTTTCCTTTTGTTACTAGATTTTGACGCGGTCTGTAAGATTTTTCTGTTTCAAAAATGGATGTAAATCGTTAACTTAGCATAGCGGTAAAATACGAAGAGAGAAGAGTTGATACGCTATATATCTAATATATAAAAATAGGAAAAAAGAAAAATTGGGAGTCGCTGGACTAAGTTGAAACGTAACAAAGGTTAAGGAAAACATTTAAATTCAAAAAAAGAGAAAGAAAATTAATGAATACAAATTACAAGAAGCCATGGAAAGCAGCATGGTGGATGTGAAGTAAGACGGATGAATCGAGAGTTGGGTCAACGGCAAGCCTCGTCAGATGCTGGGCGAAAGAACTTCATAGTTCAACGACCAAGGTCAAATAGTTAAATCAGGGAACTACTGCTACCCATCTATATGTGCGGCGTCTATTTATGGGGGAATTTTTACTAGAAATTTTTTGTGACCCGCTCATGAGTTCTCTTACCTAAAATGTATATAGTCACATCTATGACAAGTGCGCAGATTTTAAATAACGCCTGGTTCCGCAATGTATTACTCATGATAAAAATGCCAAATCGAAATATAATACAACGTTGGACCCAGACAATAGATCTGGGTGTCATGATTGGCAGGTGCTCCCCTGATAGTCAAATGGCAACCAAGAGAACATAACAGAAAAGCCGAACCGATGAGCAACATGGGAAAAGAGTTAAAAGCACTTGAAGAAGAACCGGAGACAAAATACACCCCGATTCACACAGAGCAACACTCAAAAAACTACCAAATTGGAAAACGCCAGGACATGATAGCATACATGGGTACTGGTTTTAAAAACACATTACAGACTGGTTATTGAAATGAAGAGATGCTTACAAGAAACAAACATACCCGAATGTACGACAAAAGGATAGGCCACCCTGATCTCCCCCCCCCCGAAAAGGAACCGTTCCCAAGAACTACAGATCCATAAGGTGCCTACCGAAAATACTAACGGCACAAATTAGTGAGGAGATTTATGATTCGTTAATAAGCCGCAAATTGTTCCCTGAGGAACTGAAAGGATGCCACAAGGGAACAAGGAACGACTATACATTGATTAATACATCATCAAGGACAACAAAATGAGACGGAAAAATCTAGGTATGGCGTGGATTGACAACGAAAGGACTTATGATATAGTCCCACAAAGTGGGATAATAAATTATCTCAAAATGTACACGATATCCGGGGAAGTTATAAAGTTTATCCAAAATACTATTTAAAAAATGGAGAGTGGAATTGACAACTGGAGGGAAAAGCTTAACTGAGGTGAAAATCCAAAGAGGGATCTTCAAGGCGCTATCATCATTACTATAATTGTAATGATGATAGCGCCTTGAAGATCCCTCTGAATCTCATACTTAACAAATGCACAAGCGGATACAAACTCCACAAATGGCAAGAAAAATATCAACCACCTAATGAACATGGACAACATCAAACTGTTTGCCAAAAATGAAAAAGAATTGATAACCTAAATAGAGACAGTGAGATTATATACAGTGAAGATAGTGGGAAGGAATTTGGCATAGAAAAATGTGCCATATGGAAAACAACAAATGACAGAAGAAATAGAACTACCAATTCAAGAAAAAAACCAATACGCTCGGAGAAAAGGAAAGTTACAAATACTCGGGAATATTGGGAGCGGACACCATCATACGTGAGATGAAAGAAAATTTTATAAAGATACCTCAAGAGAACGAGAAAAATACTCGAAACCAAACTACATAGCAGGCATCTTATCAAAGAGATAAATACCTGGGCTGTCCTTCTCGTAATATATTCGGGACCATTCTTAACATCTGTTGCATATTGTAGCGCTGGAAAAACAACGAAGGACTCGTAGATATATAGAAATATAATTCATATTTTTATTCTTCGACGGTGATATTTGTGTAAAGTAAGAATAGTCAGAGAGAGTTCGCACATATTTTTCTTCTGTGGAGAGGACTCTTTGTGTGAAGTAGTGCGACAGTCGAAGAACACACACAGGTGAGCCGACAGGTTTGCTTGACTGACCAGCGGATCTCTCCCTTCGTTTGAGTGGCCAGCGGATCTCTCCCTTCGCCTGAGAGACCAGTGGATCTCTGCCCTTCGCTTGAGCGACCAGCGAATTTCTGCCTTCAGTCCAAAATTACAGATCTTATATTGTCTTTCAAGTCCCATGAACACGCCTCTTCGCCCATGTACTTTTCTGATTATGGCTGGTTATCGGAACTCACATACTTCCGTTTTTTTTTTTCGGTAATTTCTTTATCTTATCTGCAAACGGAAGTATCTGTAATTCTATCCACAGGCAATAAATTACATTCTCGTCCTCATTCTTTATTTTTCTCTTTCCTGTGAAACCACTTTGTTGATGTTATCTTGCGATAGCAATGAATCTGCTAAGTTCATCCTCGGCACACTGTCGCTAGCTAAGTAAGTATATTACGCATCAACTAGAGAAGAACTTCTATGACTGAATTTCTATAAATGAACAAGAAAACTCATGGCCATGCATAAGGCATTGCATCCCAGAGACGACATTTACATTCACATATGTGTCAAGAAAAAAGAGGAGAGAGGACTCACCAGCACTCAAGATCAATCGTATAATAAGCGAATGCAGTAAACTAATGCAAAGAGAGTGTAAGACTAAACACGACTGGTTGTGGAATGTGATCCACTGGGAACTGTGCAAGAACTTTAAGTTTAACCATATGAAAATATGGTATATGCACAACCCAGAATCCGTCCTAGAAAATGAGACGCACAAAATTCTTTGGGATTTTGCGATACAAAACGGATCATCTAATCTCAATAATCTAATAGTGGACTTTGCCGCTCCAGCTGACCACAGAGTAAAACTGAAGGAAAGTGAAAAAAGAGAACTGAAAAATCTATGGAACATGAAAGTGACAGTGATACCAATTGTAATTGGCGCGCTCATTACAGTCACCAAAGGACTTGGAAATAAGAGGACGAGTGGAGACCATCCAAACTACTAGCATTGTTGAGATCTACCAGAATACTAAGAAGAGTCCTGGAGACTTGAGAATATTTGCTGTCACTCAGACTCCTGTTGAAAACCATCAGCTAACGCTGGTGTGAAAAATTCTTAGTTAATTAAAATAAAGCTAGACATCTAAACACTGTCTGCGGCTCTAATACATTATATTAGAGCCGCAGATAATGTTTAGATGCCTCGCTTTTGAATAAAAATTATCAACAAACGAAAATGATTTTATATCACTCAATAAGTCACTATTCGCAATAAGGTAATTCATCTGATCTTGTTTTGTACGTTGCCATAAAGGAATCTCTTCAATTAATCGCAGTGAGATCATCCAGTGTAATTGTTGGCAATTCGGGGCATTATTCTGTAGCGAACGTTTTTTTTTTCTAAAACTAGAATTACTTTTATAATAAACAGGGTTAGAGATATAGTGGTCGCTAACAGTTGTGCTAATACAACAAAAATAAGTATTTACGAAAGTAGAAAAAACATTAAAAAAATAATACAAATTTTTTGGCTTTTGACAGACATGCAAAATAACAAAATTTAAACACATAAAAAAAAAAGGAACAAACAACGATAACAAGAATTAGTATATATATATATATATATATATATATATATATATATATATATGAGTTTTATGTGAAGCAAGGACTATATGGATAGTACTTTTACAATGAGGATATTTTACGGACAGAGATAAATGGTTTTCTTTTGGGTCTCTTCTTGTAAGAAATTTTATATCTAAAAGAATATTTTAAAAGGTTTTTCATCAAGGAAATATAGTTACTTACAAAGTCCCGTAATGAGTTTATAATCTTGTGGATATATCTTTAATCGTCAAGGTTATTTTCATCAAAAGTCCATCGTATATTTGTTTTATAGTTCCTTCACCATATTACTTGTCCGACAGCCTGAGTCCAACTGAACGTTCTTTTTTGAAAAGGGGGAATCTCTCAACTCGAAATAGGAAGTAACAAGGGGTCATAAATCAAATCCTTCTTCAGACAACTGGTCTAGCACTAAGGGTGTTCTCTGGATTTACTGGTGCCAATTTTGTTACATTTACTATCATCCATTTAACGCTGTTAAAAAAATTATTGTCTTTCTTCTCTTGAGAACAAGTGACAGCAAGTCTCCTTGTTCAAACATTATTATTATTATTATTATTATTATTATTATTATTCAACATATATCCATATCTATTTAAAAAAGGTTTTGAATTTGGGGTCCCATAATTCAAAGCAGTTTCTACTTGACTACCAAAGTGCTAATTAAAGATCCACCCTCGCGTTCCCATCCAGGAAGTATTGAGAGCTTGAGTGATTGAAATATATGACATTCGCTCAGCTGTCGGTCGCATGCAGCATATTATTGTTGTTGTTACTCTCTGATTGGACAGTGATCAGAAACCGAAGCAGGACTGAGGAATCAAAGAACGCCTTATAACTATGAGTGGATTATGGCTGATTTTTAGAGTTTGTTGGGATATGCAATTTATATTGCAGCATCGCTTGCCATAAAGTTCAGCAGGTGGTCAGAAATGCCAACAAGTAAATATATGTAGAGGATGATCTCTATTTAATCATATTTGGTGGCAGATTTCTACAAAATATTTCCTGGGTTCCCTTGTGGCATCCTTTTAGTTCCTCGGGAAACAGTTCGCGGCACATTTCTGCAAAACATTTCCTAGCTTAAGAATATATTGCAGCATTACATTAAGTTTTTATATTTCTTAAAATGCGTTATTTATTTCAACGTTACAAGTTACAATGGATTTTGCGTTGCAGATTATCTATTTTGTTTTCCATTAAAATCTCAAATCTCAGTTTCAGTCCTGTGATATAACTTTTTGATAAAACGTTAATTTCCTTCAAATCAGTTCTCTTGTCAACACACCTGTTCCAGCGAGTTTTCTATTAGTTGAAGTACCTTTAAAATTTTCTTTTGATATAGTTTGAAGCTGTGCCGTTGTATTTCTTTTAATGTCCTCCACGTTCTCAAATCTTCCCCTTGAGATGAATTTTTACTTTAGAAAACAAACTAAAAATGTCGCTCTGAGATGAAGGTCTAGTGAGTATAGACAGTACTGCACTTACACAATCCTGAGTTTCGACAAAATATCGAGACTGGCTTTATAAAGACGTCTAGATTACATAAGTTGGCCAGCTGTCCAGACATCTTCAGTTAAATTTTTTTAAAAGATTGAGTTTCAGTATTTTTATTACATACACGTATATGTATATGTGTATATGTATGTACAAGGGCGCTGAAAGTTTTCAGGCTAACAAAAGAGAGTGACCAGATATTCATCACATAGTCCAAAACATTTCTTAAAATTCACCAAGAAAGTTATTTAAATTTGTTCGGGAGTGAGAATTTTTCTGCATGTAATCGAATAAAATTAGTGTTTTAAAAACAAATTGATGATTTCAGTTTGATATTGTTATGGTCCTTAAATAATAAAGAAATCCTACTAGCCAAGACCTACTTATATTTTTCCAAAGGATTAAATGTCGTATTTACCAAATGAGCTGCCGCATGTGATTTTTTAAATCTATCTGTCTATCTATCTATCTCTATATATATATTCTTTAAGACAGAAGGACAAAAAACACAATAGCCATGATTGATGAACAATTAAACAAAAGAACGAACGACACAATGCATTTATTGTATACAGACAGTTAAGATGGTTCGAGACAGTAGAATTAACGGATTAAAAGTGTTAAAAACCGAAAAGAGCGAAAATAATGGAACATTGGGATAGGTAAATGAAACACGTGATAAAAGAGCGAAGAGAAAGTGAAGGGAGAAAACATTTGAGAGTTTGTAAGAGAGAAATTAATCTTTGTTCATTATTAGTTGGTTGGGTCAGTTATTTTTGTTATGTAATCAGGAATGACCGGAAAGAGGAGGTTAGAAGACAGAAAGACACTGTAGTATCACCTCCCTTACTAAGGTCAGTAAATGGGGCAGTCAATACTAACTCAACAGAAATCTTGGTCCTTACTTCCACCTCGGCCAAGGAATGCTATCCCAGAATCCATCGCCTCTCACTCTTCTCTCTTCCCTTCTCTCTCCTTTTCTCTCTCGCTTTCCCTCTCCCTCTGGCCAATCAGCGGAGATAGTAGCAGTTGCCGAAGACGACCCAAGACAGAAAAGGAGGCAGTTGCTGAAGAGATTCCAAACACTAAACACACGCGTTGACCGCCGGACATTTTCTAGCCAACACGTGGCGTTGTATACGAAAAATAAAATTCCTCTTTTAAAGTTAATATTTGTACTTCTCATTTATTATCTCAAATAACATAACCCAAGTACATATATTACAATGGTGACCCCAACTAAAAGGATATAAGACGCAACTTTTGAAAATTCCAGGATAAATTCAACCAATTTTTTAACTTCACGTCGCAAACGTTTCAAGACAGAACCTACGACGTAAGTAAATAAAAAAAAATTCTTTTCCTATTTTCTTCGTCTACAACAACAACAAATATATATATATATATATATATATATACACATATAAAAATATATATACACACACACAAAAAAAAACAATTAAAAAAAAAAAATAAATAAATAAAAATGGAAGAAGCTTCTCTACAGCAAATTAACATAAAAACACCAGAATTCATGGAAACGGCAGTGAATGGCTGGTTTTCCATTCTGGAGGCACAATTCCACCTGCGCAATATAACGGCATCTACAACAAAATTCTACACGGTAATATCATCTCTGCCTGCTGTGGTGGTAGCTAAAATACCGATAACAATTTTAGAATCCAAAAAATACGAGGAAATAAAACAGTCATTAATTGAGGCCCACGAAAGAACAAAGCCGGAATTACTGGACAAATTAATGTCAACAACATCTATTACTGGCCGTCCTTCAACATACCTGCAAGAAATGCTATCGATAGCAAAACGGATAGGTATCGGAGAAGAAATAGTAATACACAAATTTCTTCAGGCCCTACCAGCGACAATTTCCCCCGTCATTGCTTCACAAAATGAGTTAAGTCCAAGTCAACCTGGAAAGCTAGCGGATGAGCTTATGCCTCTACTTAACAATACCAACGTGACAGCGTTCACCGCTCAGCATAGGACACAAAAAACTGAGAAAAGCAAAGACAATATTATTTTACCGACTGGTATTAAACCTTTCTTCCCAGAACAAAAAGCCAAAATATGCAGAGCACACCTCTACTTTGCCGAGCAAGCAAGAACTTGCAAACCTTGGCCGAAGAAGCAAAACACAAAGATACTACCAAGCTCGCGTCCACCTACACCAACTCCAACAGACTCGGAAAACTAACGGCGCGAACCATGTCTGTCCCCCTGAGTTCGCCGCTATTACAAATCAATACACGATTAGGGACAACTACATTAAAATTTATAGTGGATACAGGTGCAAGTATCTCAATAATACCAGCGTCTAGATTATACGGCGTCACGTTAAATCCAACACCGGTATCACTCACCACCGCTAATGGAGAGAAAATAAAATGCTACGGACAAGCAAACCTAGAGATTGGGATACCAAGTTTGAAAAGGTCATTTTCCTGGACATTTGTGGTCGCAGATATCACCAATCCACTCCTTGGATTTGACTTTTTAAATGAATTTGGTCTCATAATCGACTGCAAAAATAAAACAATTTACGACCCGTTAACAGCTACCAAAAAGGAATTAATATTAAACACGACATCTCCAGTAAACGTGGTCATTAACAAAGTAGAACTACCATCATTTATTCAAACCAGTCTGGATAAATACCCAGAAATCATTTCTCCTCATATAAACAAAAATAACAACTACTGCGGTGTTTATCACAGAATTGATACAGGTAGCCACTTACCAGTTTTTGCAAAATCCAGACAGCTATCAGTGGAAAAACTATCGGCGACTAAAGAAGAGTTTAAAAGACTCATAAATGAAGGCGTGATAACTCCTTCAGACAGCGAATGGTCAAGCCCACTACATCTTGTACCTAAGCAAAGTGGAGGATACCGCTGCTGCGGAGATTACCGTGCATTAAACAGCATCACTAAAAGTGATAGCTACCCCATTCCCAATATAAATTCATTCACAACAAAACTCGCTAATAAACAGCGATTTACAAAAATTGATCTGATTTCAGCGTACCATCAAATTAAAATGCACCCAGATGATATTCCTAAAACGGCAATTATCTGTCCGATGGGTCTTTTTCATTACGAATTTATGCCGTTTGGGTTAAAAAATTCGTCGGCGACATTTCAAAGGTACATGGACAGAATCTTCCGACAGATAGACTGTGTCTTTATATATTTAGATGACATCTTAATTTTCAGCGACGACGAGCCTTCCCACAAGAAAGATATAGACACAGTTTTTAAGATTTTACAAGAAAATAACCTGAAAATATCACTATCGAAATCTATTTTCAATGTAACATCGCTAGATTTCCTAGGTTTTAGAATTAATTCAAATGGAATCACACCAACTGCTAACAAAGTAAAAGAAATAGAATCTTTTCCATGTCCTACAGATGCTAAAAGCTTACGCAGATTTCTTGGTATGGTAGGATTTTACAGGAAATTAATACCAGGATTTGCGAAGTTAGTCTTACCTTTATCCGAAAGAATGAGATTAACACCTAAAGGATTAATTACCTTGAATAATTTGGAAAAACAATACTTTTCTAACATTATAAAAATACTTGGTGAGATAACAGAATTATCTCATCCTCAACCAACTTGTACACGGTATCAACTAGTCACGGACAGCAGCAAATATGCAATAGGTGCTGCCTTACATCAGGTCATAAATGGAAATCCAATACCAATAGGATTCTTCTCAAAGAAACTGACGACAACACAGACGAGATATTCCACTTTTGACCGTGAACTTTTTGCAGCATATTTGTCAGTGTTACATTTTCGCCACCTCATAGAAGGTCGTGAAGTATTACTTCTGACGGATCACAAACCAATATGCGGTGCATTTCTCAGTCTAAAACCTGCTAAATCAGATAGACAACAAAGACAGCTAGCAATTATTACAGAATTAATTTCAGATATAGCCCATGTGAAGGGTAACCAAAATGTAGTTGCAGATTATCTGTCTCGCCCAACATTTGCTGCACAAATAGATATATACGATCTGCCAGCACTTGCAGATGCACAAAAATCAGACACTGAAATACAGTCCTTTCCAGATTTAAAGAAATTCACATTGTCTGGAAAAGATCAATTTGTGTTATGTGATACATCAACGTCATACCTTTTGTACCGTGCACACTACGAAAATCTATCTTTGACAGCTTGCATGCAATATCACACCCTGGAATAAAATCATCTATCAAAATGATTAAGGCTAGATTTTACTGGCCACATATGGATAAAACCATAAAAGAACTATGTGCATCATGTACATCTTGTCAACAAGCAAAAATATACAGACATACCAAATCGCCTGTACAAACGTTGGAAATACCATCATCAAGATTCCATACTGTACACATTGATATAATTGGACCACTACCACCAGCGAAATGTTATGGGTAAATAGTAGGACAGACTAGGTTCTTCAGCCTTGGTTAGGCAACTAGTCTAGGAGAAGGAAAACTCTGAATTCAAACCTGTTAAACTCCGCTTAAAAATTGACCTTGTGTCATATCCTGCCCGAGCGGAGGGGTTGGTAAATAGTACCACCAGCGAAATGCTCCAACAATCCTTACATCAACCCATGTCGGTATGTTTTAACATGTATAGATCGAACCAGTCGATGGATAGAAGCACAACCTATATCGGATATTACAGCACAAACCGTAACAGAAGCTTTTGTAAACACGTGGATTACGCGCTTTAGTGTTCCACTCCACGTCATATCAGACAAAGGCAAACAGTTTGAGAGCGAACTCTTCCTTGAACTATCAAAAATTATTGGATTCTATAGGCTACGTACAACATCCTATCATCCACAATGCAATGGACTTATAGAAAGAGCCCACAGAACCTTAAAAGCAGCTATTATGGCCCGAAAAGAATCTTGGATTTCAGCCCTACCAATAGTTCTCATGGGAATTCGAAGTATGCCCAACTGCTCCAATTTTTCCCCTTTTATGCGGTCACAGGTGCACAAATGTTATTACCACAACTAATGATAAATACAGAAACAGTTACACAAAATTTTACAAGAGAACTGCACAAAACTATGGCAAAATTCGATCTGACAGACTTTTCAAACTGAGAAAAATCAACCAAAAAATCATACGTGCCAGATCAATTTCAAACTTGTGATAAAGTTTGGATTAGGATAGACCGCGTTCGAAAACCGCTAGAAGCACCCTATTCAGGTCCTTACATGGTACTCGAACGAACACCAAAATATTTCCTAATAGAAACTAACTCAAATATGCATACACAAGTTTCAATAGACCGTTTAAAACCTTACATTGAAAACAAACAAAAATGTACACAAAATGCAACTACCAATACAAATAAGAAGTCTGAAAGTTTACCTCCTGAAAAAGTGCAGGAACATAAAATGAAAACAAGAACTTCAGGTAGAACGGTTACATGGAAAAAGGATAACGAGTATATTTATTATTAAAACAAAAACAAAAGCAAAAAAAAACCCAAACAAAACCAAACAAAAACTCCGTTTACTGGTAGGGGAGTATTGTAGTATCACCTCTCTTCCCTTCTCTCTCCTTTTCTCTCTCGCTTTCCCACTCCCTCTGGCCAATCAGTAAATGGGGCAGTCAATACTAACTCAACAGAAATCTTGGTCCTTACTTCCACCTCGGCCAAGGAATGCTATCCCAGAATCCATCGCCTCTCACTCTTCTCTCTTCCCTTCTCTCTCCTTTTCTCTCTCGCTTTCTCTCTCCCTCTGGCCAATCAGCGGAGATAGTAGCAGTTGCCGAAGACGACCCAAGACAGAAGAGGAGGCAGTTGCTGAAGAGATTCCAAACACTAAACACACGCGTTGACCGCCAGACATTTTCTAGCCAACACGTGGCGTTGTATACGAAGAATAAAATTCCTCTGTTAAAGTTAATATTTGTACTTCTTATTTATTATCTCAAATAACATAACCCAAGTACATATATTACAACACAAACAAACGAAAAACAAAATAAAAAATAAAAATATAAGAATAAAAAAAGTGAATGAAAAGGTAAGAAAAAAGGAAAGTAAAGAAAAAAGAAATCACGAAGAAAGAAAAACTAAAAAGTATAGTAAAGAGGGGAGGAAAAAAATTAAAACTCGAGTAAGAAAAAAAAAGGAAAAGTGGAAAATCAAAATAAACGTGAGAGATAGAAAAGAAAAAAAGAGAGAGAATCAAATGGAGATATTAATGAAAAAGGTGTAGAAATAGCTGTAAGAAAGAAAGAAAGAAAGAAAGAAAACTTTGGGGAAAGAAAAGAAAATTTTTTCCCAACTATTTTGTAACTTTCTTTCTCGGGGATTGAAAAAGCGACTGAAAGTAATAAAAATAGAATTAAGATCCTAAAAGAGAAGCGTTGTATTTAGACAGTATTACTTACGGCAAGGATCCTCTTTATGTACGCAAAGATGCGGCATGCATAATTTATATTTTTCTGGTTCGTTCTGGCAAAATTCTCGGTCAACTTTCATCTTTTACCAAATCAAAACCTGAGGAATACAAAGAACGATTTAAATAGCGAGGTAATTGGAAAGAAAGAAAGAAAGGTTTTAATTGTATATCAAACACTTGTGGGCTGTTTAATACTTGATCTTGTTTTGTTTTTGTTTTTTAGTATTGTTTTTTTTTTTGCTTGTTTTTTGTTTTTTGAATGCATGATTTGTAAGCGAATAGTTTGTAGGTAAACATTTTTGCAATTAAACTACAATATTAAATAAGTCTTTAGCGCTAAGCAAAAGTCAACAGAAAAATTTTACTTCATAGGAATTTGCTTGGTAGATGATCATGTTTTGTATGTATCTTATATATATATATATATATATATATATATATATGCTACATTGAGCTTTGCAATTAGGTTGTTAGTTTCAATATTCATACTTTCTCGGATCTATTTATATTGTTCCTAGGGTTTGATTTCATGGTATATCCAACTTTCTATGCTATATAATGTTAAATATTTTTTATATATATAATTTCTAAGAGAATAGTTTGTTGGTAAGTACCATTGTTATTGAATGAATTGTTAGAGTATGGCAAAAGTTAATAGAAAAATTTGCCTCACTGGCGTATGCTCTCTATACCTTCGGTTTTGGTTTTTATTGTTTTGATCCTTGGGAGTTGCATTGTTTTTGTTCGTTTAATATTTGATTTCTCATTATTTGTGGAGAGATGATTTTGTTTTTGCTGTTGAGGGTTCTCTCTATTGAGTTGATGAGAGATTTGATATTATCAGTTATTTTTGTTGATTGGGCATGACTTATTTTGGATTCGAGTTTGGTTGGTGCTATTAGATTGTGTTTTGCTTTGGTTCTGGATTTATTTGGGTAATTGGCAGATAGGTTGGCAATCTCCGTGATTTTTTCCACTGGGCATTCATTTTAGTTAAAAATTTGAAGTTTTCTGAAGAGGGCCCTTTTTGTATTTGGTTTGTCACGTGATATCCCACGGAGACGATAGAAATAAGATTAATACTATCCTCCCGTTGGAATGAACAGTGGCAACCCTTCAAAAAAGTGACCGTTAAGAAAGAATGTAGGTCACAGAGGGGATATCAACAGGTGTTGGTACTCAGTAACCTCAGGTCGCCGGACACCGGAAGGGGAGAAGAGAGAAGCCAAATGATTGGCTGGGACCCCAAAACGGAAGTGGGGACTCCTTCCCCTCAGCGGAAGTAAATAATAAGAAAATCAGTTGTTTGGCAGGGTTCGTAGCGGGCAGACGGACCAAAGCCAGTATTCCGGGTTGAAGACAAAAGAACATCTGAGACACGAGGGACCCCAGGTTCTTCAAGCCAGTGTAAAAAAATAGAATAAAGTCTATTAGCCCGTGAAAGAAGAAAGATTCTCCAGTGGAACCCCGCCGAAAAATAAGATAAGTAACTTTGGGGCCATTTCTCCTTTATACCCAAACTTTATATACCACCCTCTCTCTCTCTCTCTCTCTCTCTCTCTCTCTCTCTCTCTCTCTCTCTCTCAATTTGAAGGAAAACGAAAGAACGAAAAAGAAAGACATTTATGTCCATGGACTGTTCAATTCATTATACATATTTGACGCTTTGAAAGTGTATCTCTTTGTATAGTAAAGGATTCATATATTTTTATGTTACCACGTGGTCTATGTTGTTCTTTGCAGTTCTGCGACGAATTTATTGTGTCACATTTCCTTTTCAGCTTCTATTCGCCTTATGTTATCTTGCTTAGAATTGTCCTATTAATTCCTTTAAAAATATCACACGGGAAACCGGAGTTGCCGACTACTACAATATAATATTATTACGACTAAAACCTATAGGTCTATATCTTCTGTTGTCTAGGGGATGAAATTAAGCGGCCTGATGGGTGTGTGGATAGTGTGAAATTTGGAACTCCTTGCCAGCGGTGGTCAGTCTAGCCCTAAATTAATGCCTCACATAATATGCCAGTTCTTATATGCCTGAGAGAAAGACTCTGAACGAGGACTTATTCTATAAGGGATCAAGTGCCAACCTGCCCCGTCTTCACACATGCGAAAATAAAACCCCTGTTCTGCGATAAAAGTAAACCTTTCGCGTCATAGGTTGATTTCAGCTGGGTGTAGTTTTTTAGCTGTTCTTCAAACTTTGGCCACACGCTTGATTCTAGTTGCTCTAGATTTTCGATGAGAGCCCTGTTGAGGTTGCTGATTCGCGTAGGTGTTATCTTTTATAATAGGATTCCATTGTTTTCCTTGCTTCAAGAAATGATGTATTTCAATGGCCAGGGAGACCTGGGTTCAATCCCAAGTCGAGTCATACCTAAAAAAAAATGGTACTTGATGGCTACCTTGCTTAACACTCAGCATTATAAGGTAAAGATCAAGGGTAAAGTGAAGCAATCTAAGGAAAGGAGTAGCGCCGTCCCCTACACCTTGGTGTAGTAGCTATCGAAAAGGGAGCCTTCGGGTCACCCTTGACTACGGTCGGCAACTTTATACATCATCTACGTCATCTCTCTCTTTCTACCCCCCTCTCTTTTGGTGGATATATTGTAAGCTTTTAAAAATGCTCGCTAGTTCTCTTGACAGTTTGAGCATTTGGTTTCATTAGGACAATTCATGTGATCTGGATCTTTTGGGCCACACCACATGTCGGATGTCCTCTGCAACTCTCCTTGTAGAGGTCATATTTTTTTTTACATTGAAAGCACTTTAAGAATGTGGGGATGTATTGTTCTCCCTTTTCGAGATAGCATCCCATCTTTATTTCCTTGGCAATTAAGCGTTTGAGAAATGTCAAAATGTATGTGTGAATTTGTATTTCTTCCCCATTCCTTGAATATTTGAATTGAATATTTACTCTCCCTGAGAGTAAATATTCAATTCTTTATTTCTATTTCCCAATTGATAATAAAGATAAAAAAATTTAGAGACAGATTTATAAATGGGACAAGAAAATATTTCGTTACTGCTTCTTTTTATGATAGAGTCATTAAATACTTACCTGTTCAAACAAGCAATCTACGTTACTGGATGACTTTATATGTAGCATAGTGGGTCTGGTATTGGTTTAGTATTCATTGGTTGGTTGAATGCAATCAACAGTAATATCTTGATCGTGAATAGAGAATGCACCAATAATTTCACACTTATATTCTATATAAAAAAAATAAAGCAAAAATAGTAAAACACTGTTTCCTATTTGCCAATAAATTGATGATAAAATTATCCATGAGGACCGGATTCACGAAAATAACAAATAGTCTGACAAGACCAACTTGCCTACACTCTTCTGTTAACATACACATACTTGCAATCTCATGTCCTTTATAACTAGAGATTTTCTCTTCATACATATCCAAAAAATAGCCTTAAAATTGTAACTTTCCATTTTCCACGCGCATCTGTGTGTGCACGTGCGTGTGAGTGTGTGTGCACATGTGTATGCTTAAAATAACTATCTTCCTCCCTCTAATAAACAAACATCAATTTTGACAGTTAGGTTCGAACAATGTTTTTGTTTGATTTTTTCTACTCAGATGATAACCAACACAGACAAACAAACGTATACACACATAGTACAGATTTATGTCTCAACACTTTGGAAACATTAACCTTTTTATGAGATCGATTTAGATATGCTCAAGAGAACAGTGAAGTTCTCAGTAAACGTTAGTGCTAGGGTTAGGAATTTATTTTTCATTTCCATTTGTTATATAATTACGGAATGATTATTTTATATAAATCATTTTTCGTTAATTATATTTTATCATTCAGTTTGGTTGGGCTTTGAACTATTCGGCTCTTAGTTCAGGTACACAGACATCACAATTGTCATAATAAACCCCAGATAGGAAATGGACTGGAGTGTGAAAGACGCCATGCCCGGAAGCGATGGGCTGAGAATTTGGATATTTTGAAAAAGACGTCAGTTGGGTCTCGGCTGTGGGCCAGACGAGTTGGTTGTCGAATGGGGACCAGTCCAGATGGTAGTCGACTTGGGCCATGTTGACGGACAGTAGAAGTTGAGTTCCGACCATGGTGTTGAGAATTTTTGGCTTCGACCGTTGAGGCATACGGTTAAGTTTTTCGGGTCCCGACCAGCGGAGATGAAAGGAGATCTAAAACTGCACGAGATGTGCCGAGCGCTTGAGTTTTGTTAACATAGTATGATACGAAAGACTTTTTAGAATTGTATCTCTCTCTCCTCGTGTCGAAGAACCGAACTCAGAAGTCAAGAAGGTAATAAACGTTCGTACCTGAACAACAGTGAGTTCGCCTGTATTTGAGTCCGCCAGTGTTTTTGCATGTGTAACGCTTATGATTGATATAGCTATACAACACATTCCTCTATTTTTTTAAATGTAATGGTTAAAGCGCTGGACTGCGGAATCGTAGTAAGCGAGTTCGTACTCCAGCTATGCTATTACGTTAATTTTCGGACAAACACTACCCACCCAGCTATGGGTTAAATAGTACCGCTACTGTTCTTCTACAAGGATAGCTTTGGCATTAGATAACCTACGAAGGTTGATATGCCATTAAACAAAGAAACCAAACCAAAACTAGTTTTCATTGCCATTCCTCTAACTCGAACGTGCGTGTGGGGTCCGTGTGGGGGGTGAGCGTGGGTTAAGATAATTTCTATGTACACAAGTACAATATCTACAAGTTCTGAAGTAAAATAAATAAGATTATGAGGTGCAAATTTTCAAAGTGGAGAGAATTTACTGGTCACGAAAATCATCATTCGAAATACGAAGATTTTTGTCTAGGTATCTTAATCACCTAAATAGTGGATATATTTAAGGGTTCATGTCATTGCGTATGTATGTTTATTTGAAAATAAAAAATGGCATGTAAAAAAAATTTTCCTTTTTCAAACCATATAACTATTCAAGTAATATCAAAAGGTTGTAAAATACAAGCTCTGTAAGCATTTTGTAAAGTAAAGAGGCAAGCCAACAGACGGCGCACCTGAACTGAAGTCTGTATACAGATAAATAGTCCTCTCGTGTGTGAAGATGCAAGTAATTGCTACACTCCACTACCAAACCAGAAGTGTACCTCTTTATGGCGCCATAGACAGGATTTTGGTTTTAATCTACGATTAAAAAGAAAAAAAAAAGAATGGCCACGGAACCAGAAAATGTTAATCAGTAATATTAGCAGCTTTTACAGTTTGTTCTCCAAAAATTAATCGGTTATTATTTGAATTAATTAGCCCAGACTCACTAAACACATTAACTGAACAGCAACTGTTGCAACAAATTCGGACGATAGCTGTAAAAAGCAAACTCAATGTACGAAAATGTAAATCAATTATACATTTTCTGGTCAAATTACGGTCGCAAACAAAGCTTTGTGAATTCTTGGTCCGAACGAGGGCTGTCGTCGGCGAAGAAGTTACTTAGAATACATGGTAGCTGGCCAAATGGTAGCGGGAATTGAATACCAAACACCAAAGCAAAATATTAGTTGAAGGCAACACACTCATGACGTTGGAATTAAAATTTAACAGATTACTGAATCTAGAAACAACGAAATTGACTCCCCTCCTCCAAGGCAGTACACCACCGTTAACGGCGTTTAACTCTGAGGTTGGAACGTAGAGAAGATCTACGACGAGACGAGGACCTCAAAAATCCACCATATTTCGAATGCATGTGTTGGGGAGAATTATCGTATCCAAATGGACAAAAGGGACGGAAGAACTGTCCAGCGACCAGACTACGGTATTTTTATTGCAGGATTAAAGGGCTCTCTAGAAAAAGTATGTCGTAAGCTGAAGCAGGTTCTCAGTAGTATGTCAACAGATAGTTTGACAAGAAACCGGTCAGCAATACTCACCAACAGAGAAACTGCGCGTGAGCAGAAGGCGGGATGCACCTCACCCGGAATAAAGATAGGTTCCGTAGGAGCCCTATCTCCAGAACCATCACCGTCCCTGGAAATAGAAGTTTCGGTGATAGCAAAATATAATGAAGATTTTTGATATCTTCTAAACAATCCAGTTAGCTTCAGAAAGTACTCCATCTCCACAATCGAGAATACTGGTACACAAACTTGTTCTGGTGGGTCGGAGATACAAGAAATTCTAAAAGGCAAAAGTGACACCCTCATATCGACAAGCCACTGAATACAACCACAATTTACAGATACGTGTCTTATTGAAAGTGTAAATTATACGACCAGTTATACTTTTTTATGCTTATAAAG
This sequence comes from Sepioteuthis lessoniana, assembly GCA_963585895.1. Taxonomy (NCBI): domain Eukaryota; kingdom Metazoa; phylum Mollusca; class Cephalopoda; order Myopsida; family Loliginidae; genus Sepioteuthis; species Sepioteuthis lessoniana. The sequence goes on from OY757915.1 coordinate 52,298,828, forward strand.
GTCGGCCTAAAAGAAACGAGGCAAGTAGTGTATGTATTAGAAAACACGTTCGGGTTCTGTCTTTCAGAATCCGCACTGAAAGATAAAGATTTCCCAAATCAGATTTCTAAGCACATTAATTACCATGAATAAAAAGGGTTTCATCTGGAGAACGTCTCAGATAAACTGACAGTCATCCTATTCCCACTAATTGAAAGTAAAAGGTTCCGATTAGAGTTGTAGGTACTGGACCATTTTAAGTCAAGCTCATTCAACACCTCTCCATATCAACCATTGCAAATGAAAACGAGAAGATCACTAGACAACCATTGTCCCCGGGGCGATACCATCAGTAATGCACACACCAATTCTGGTCCCACTGTTATATGCCGGAAAGAAGAGACAACAACTCTTACGTATAAAAATATAATCTGCTTCTTTTCTTTTCCTTTTATTACGAAATGAACAAAATAGTAGAGTGAAGGAGAGGGTCGAAGATGGCTGAGTTTGCATACACACTGGGCGAGATACGAATCTTCAGTGAACCGTTTTTCTTCTTTCTGCTTTTGAGAGAGTTACCGGGTCAACCCAAAGCATTTGATCATCTCCGCTTCTTCTACACGTTTTTTGACTTTTGGGGGTTCTCAAGAAACCTATCTTCTTTCTTCGGGTATCATACCCATTTTCGACTTCAGCGTGTCTGTTTCTTCACGTTTCTCAGATTTTGTGCATCTGGCATTATATCGAGGCATTTTATTATCTTAGATTCTCCTGCATTTTGGCGAGTCTCGTAAAGCTCAGACCTCTCTCTAACTCTCGCCTTTAGGAAGTCTGGTGCAAGGCCAGCGCTCAAAGCAGCGTGACGTCTAGTAACTTCTGCTGGGTCCTTCGTTCTCTCAGGTTCAAAAATCTTCAGTCGTCATATTATTTTCCGGACAAGTACACAATTCTCGTGACATTTCCACCGTTTTTGTTTACCTTAGGAAGCAGGTGGACTTTCTGTTTTGACATCCACGTAACTTAAGTGACCTGTCAAGGGAAATATTAAATATTCCCCACGATCCTATTTTTCAAAATGTTCACATGTGAACATTTTCCCATCATCTTCCTCTGACTCTCTCCTTATTTACAACTTGAAGCCCAATGTAGAAAATAAAAAAAAGAACAAAGAAAAAAAAAGAAACAAAAGCAATCATGATAAAAAAAACTTTGAAGAAGTCTTTTACAACCCATCTCAGATATTTCATCCATATAACGCTGTCAAAGAAACAGTCCCTTTCTTTCTTTTTTTCCTTTTTTTTAAATGGCATAACGCATACATTTGTACAACTTTCGTCATTGCTTTTTTTTTTCATAAGTGATCTCAGTCACCATAAGTAGATACATAATTAAAAAGAAAAAAATGTTCCTTTCCTTCAGGCTGTATTACACGCCTCAGTTTTAAAATCGACATCGGGTAAACGACATGCAACCAATACGAAACTTTTTTTCTGATCAGGCTTAATAAAACACACATTTCTGCTTAATTTCCGACATACTATATTCGTTTTCCGGAAGATGCTTTCATGTACAGCCCATTTCGTCCAAATGTTGTATCGTCCCAACCATCAACAATTTATATATACACATATGCATGCAGAAACATATTCAACACAATAAGACGAGCGGACACAGTTCTTTAGAAAAATATACCTCTCACTTTATTTGAAAGGGTTTGAAAGGGTTACTAAAGGTTTTACTGTGTGAGAGGTGAGTTGGAGACTGAACAGAACTGCAACATATTGACCCCCACTCTTATGGCCATAACAGCGTTTCTTTCCCGTTCTCCTAGGCTGCTCAACCGGGGGCCTGGAGGCCCAGCCTCTCTAGGACTCTCATTCCGGCATCTTCTCTCCAACTAATCTGAACTTCCTGTCGCCGGGGTTATATAATAATTTGACGTCCACTCTTCTTCCTGCAAGCGTCACAATTTCTCACTCTATTCAACCCCTCGACAGTCAAGATCGCCCCTAATCTCCTGATATCTTCGACCGGATGCATCTGTTATTTACACAGGTGCATTTCTTCTTTTGACAGCTTGACCGGGTCGGAGGTCAATTTACAACACAAACGGAAGAATTAAGCAATAAAATGAAGGCGGGAAAAGGAGAGGAAAATCACCAGAGACATGATTCTATAAGAGACAGGCCAAACAAACTACTTTATGAGCCACAAAACCTGTCCCATTTTTACACTAACTCACTTTTTCTAAAGTTTAAAAATTATTCCAAGCAGTAGCCGCTGCTTCTTCTGTGTACAACCACAATTTACAGATACGTGTCTTATTGAAAGTGTAAATTATACAAATTTTTAATCTGTCTCCATTCTGCAAGCTCTCATACCAAGACCCCCTGATTTATAGATATTTTCCTTTTTTTTAAATATGCTGAAAAGAGCAGAAATCACGTGAAGCAAAAGCAAAGGTCAGCTACCTTTTTTGTCTTTTCTGTCGGTGCCTAATGGACTGTAACCACTCAAAAATAATCTTGCTAGGATCCAGATTCACGATTGATGCTAAATCGCGATACGCTCCTGTAAAAGGTGAAGCATTCACACTCGTAATGTGCTGGATGTTCGTCCTGGGTTACCCTGACTTAAAAATTGCAGTAAACCACCAACCACTGGCGAAGATATTTTTCGGACCAGGTCCTGGAAAATATAAAGAACCCTCGTTTGTTTAATTTCAAGGAGCGTCCCATGAAGTTGAACGTCGTACGAGACAACATTTCAAGACACCCGGCGTTAGCAACTCATATCGGAGCTGTAACTGGTGGCACATTCACTATGCCATACAGGCTTCAGTCATTGACTGAAGCTTCAGTCATGTGGAGGTGCCCGTAGTGTAATGGTTATCGTCGTAGGAAATGGACACGGAGACACGAGTTCAGATCCTGTACGAGGCTGATTGTATTTCACATAGCTTGGGAAAGGTATGAATCCAATTATTCTCCTTCTAGCTATGGGTAAATGGTTGGGCAGACTGGCTCTGTAGGCTTGGTTAGACAACAAGTCTAGTAAAAGGAAAGCTGAATTCAAACCTGTTAAACTGCGCTAAAAGTTGACCTTGTGTCGCATCCTGCCCGTTCGGAGGTATTGGTAAATATATACAAGCTTCAGTTCATGCTAAACTGGGGGCTGTAACATGGTATAGGATCGTGGCTACAGCGGTCACTAAGGAATAGTGCCACGCCTCAGCGAAACGCATTCGAAAGGGTTTTCCTAAACTAAGACACGAACTGCCTTTAGCGCTCTGACGAAAGACGAGTTGTACCTATAAAAACAATAAAATCCTCATATCGAGACAACTCCGAGCTGAGGTACTTAGTGCATCAAGGAGTCGATAGAATGTTGGCTAGCGATTGTTTAGGCCCAGTTTGGACGCCAGTCTTCGACAAACAAGAGCCCAGTGCTGGACGTGTAATTCAATAGCCTCATTTCAGTCCAGAGAATCCAGAGTTCCCCTTCCAAAAAACAGTCACAGACCAGTTAGAATTACATGGGAAATAAATAGTATACGCGGACCGATATACTGGCTGGCTAGAGATAGCCCCTTTATCATCAGAGAAGGCTAAGGCTGTATGCGATACCCGGATGAACTGGTTTTGTACATCGGTGTACCTGTTCCTGACGAATTATCATTGGATGGTGGACCACCGTTGGACTCCCATGAATACAGTGCCTTCCTTAGTGATCGGGGAAAAAGAAGCGGATATCGTTTGCACTCTACCCACAAAGTAATGAGCGAGCAGAAATAGCGGTCAAAACAGCCAAAAGAATGATGTAGACTGCACTGATGCGTATGTTCGCTTGTGTCATGAACACGCGGCTCGGACAATGCTGACCAACCGAAACGCTCCAAATCAAGTCATGTCACCAGCGGAGGTGTTATACAGCCGGACAATCAAGGACGATCTGCCTATACTTCACGAGAAGTATCAAGTGTATAGATGCTGGAGGGAAATGAAAGAATTAGGAGAAAGGGCGATGGCAAAAAAAAACACTAGCTAAATATAACACGCACAGTCACCCACTAAAGAGCATCAGGTCGGCGAGTCGGTACAAATCCAGAACCAGGAGGAACCTTAGCCACGACGTTGTAAGAAAAACGGGTAGAGTGGTGGAAACACTGGGTAAAAGGCAGTACCGGGTACGTATGGACGGGAGCAAACGAGTTTGCATTCTAAAGAATCGTTGGTTCCTACGTAGAATAGAGCCAGTCGCATATATTTCCCATACTGTATCCGCCCTCCCAAACACCAGTACTTATTAACGAGATATCTCAGAACGACGCACGTGAGATGATAGAAATGGAAGAAATAGATAGCGACGAAAGGGTGGAAGAGTATATGGATATCGAGGCGAACGAAGACCAACAATCAGTGGCTTAAACACCGGCCGGTCAGAAGTTGCGACGCAGCGCGATGGTATCACAAACACCGAGATCACTGTCCCTACAGATGCATGTTCAGACACACATCTGCTCTGGGTCGTCCCGACATGTGACCACAATTGTTGCGCCTTGTGGTCACAGGAGGGAAGAAACATGTAGAGTAAAGAGGCAAGCCATCAGATGACGCACATGACTGAAAGTCAGTATACGCATAATTAGTCCTCTCATGTGTGAAGAAGCAGGTAATCGCTACACTCCTCTACCACCGGAAATATACGTCAATAAATTTCATTGAATTTGTTTTTTTCGTTTGTTCGACTGTAATTTTTGTAGTAACTTCTACAGAAAAAAACGTCAGAAAGAATTGTTTACCGCAAAAATCGAAATGGTTATACGCAAGCATACATTGATATGTGGACAATAATTTGGTTATGCCTATACACTTCCCCTGGTATAGTACATTCAGATTCGCTCAGGGGTTTAACTCGGGTGGGCAGGAGGACATGACTTGGATATCCGATTTTCGTACGAAAGGAGCTAATTCACATACTGTTATTAATATTCACCTACAAGTTAAAAGAAAACCGGTTTCAGGATCGTTCTTTTTCCAATGGTTTTCAGATTTATTTTAATCACAAATAATTCAACAATGAATTAATTTCAATCCCTCGTATATTCCTTATTATTTTGAATCACCTTGAATCTTGCCATTTATCAGGTAGCTTGTTGATTCATCTTAAGTAAAATGCAACCGGTTTCGAGATCAAGAAGTTTTCCATGAATGTTTTCACTTGATCAGTTGAGAAAACCTTTTGTCATTCAGAGCATTTTGTAGAGAACGAAAAAGATGGAAATCACATAGTGCAAGCTCTGTTAAATATGGTGGATGGGATTGAACAGACGAGCCAAAATACAATATTTTTCTCCTGTTTAATTCTGGCTGAATGTGGCTTTGTATTATCTTGGACATGCACAATGTTTCGATCGACGAGTGCAAGGTGTTTTCTTAGATTTCATGCACTTGTTGCAGCTGTTGAGACTATCAGTCTGCAATGAGTGTCTGATTGCAATTTGAAAAGTTCAAATGAATAATACTGCAATGATCCAACCATACACAAAGCATAACTATTCTTCCATAAAGGCCCAGCTTTGGGGTAGGCAGCAGAGATTCATCTTCTTTAAACCACTGCTTTTGTCTCATAAAAAGGCCTATTTTTCATCACCTGTAATGGTATTCTTGAGAAACAAGTCATTTCCCAGCTTTGAAAAAAGACTTGTCACTATGGATATGAAATCTTCCTTATTTTTCTCACAGAGTATGAGAGGGTCAAAAGCCTAGCTTGCTCATTTTTTCAATCTTTTACAGATCTTCGCAGATTGTGGATTGAGATATGTTGAGGTTTGAGATATGTTCGGATTGACCAATTTGAGCGTTAAAGTCTAAGAAGGACGATTTTGCCTGCATCCGGGATAGTACGAAGTATCTCATCGAGCTGGTAGTAGAAACTGCTTATTTTTCTTGGTTTTTAGTCATAGTTAGGACATAAGCAGCGATCTGTGTACGATATCTACTGTCGACTAATGGAAACCTCAGCGTGAAAAATATGTCACTTACTGGTTTGGGGTCTTCAGACATACTTGGCAGAAAACTATTCCTGACCGCAAAAGCCACATCAGACTCATTTCTCTCTGTTGAAGTTTTCCTGCACTAGTAGAAAGTGTAGCTCGTCTCCTCTCTGATGCTAAAAACTTCAGGTGAATCTGACTACAGAGCCGCAATGTCAATGTATTTTTGGATCTCCTTAAATATTATGGTTCTCCTCCTGGTTTGTCCAGCATTGTTCTTATATACTATGCTACTAGGTTTGTTGGACTTTTTTATTCTGAGTGACGTCCGACTTCATGGTTATTTTTCTTTGTTTGAGTACATATTTCGCTGGGAAAGCTGGCAAGGTGTTTTAGGATATACAAGAGTTTGCCAGTTTCTTGTGCGCCCCTTTCCTCCTCTGAGAAGGTACTGGAAAGGTCAGTCCCAGACGAGATCAGCTTCGCAATGGTTGCAGTAACCAGCTGGAAGTACTGGAAGGCGTGTACATTCGCCCTTACCAGGATGCACCAAGATCCAGACGCTGACACCTCATTGACAGCATCTTCAAGGAACCGCGTGACTGATCGTGTTATAATCAAGTCCACTATCAAACAACAAGTGAGGAGGAGAATGAGGTAAGAGAAAATACCTATCAGGAAGCTTGAAACCAACATGATTAAGATCAAGTCTCACTGAACTTGTTTCGCCTAACGAAAATTCCAGTAGGTACTGTAGAAGAAAAGTGGTGCAAATAAGTTGTGTATCAGATATCGAAACAGAAACTCAACTCTGCAGTAAGGAAGCGTGAAGATTGGTTTGACTGAAACAACATGGAGCTGTAAGAGCTGATTAACAAGGGGAAACTAGTCAGGAATAAGATGCTCAGCAAGAACACCAAGTCTGTTAATGCCAGATATAGAACATGCTGTTTTGTGTAAATGTCCCATGATTGTTTGTTGTTCCCAATTTTCTTCGCATCATGCATAGTTCTGTGAAACCTCCCAACTTTACCATTACTCTGTGGGGGGATAAAATGACGTCGTCACTTAATACTCATTTATACCCTATAATGTCTTCTTTATGATCGCGTTGATAATCTCTGGAACGTTATCAGTTAAAAGTTGAAGTGGCGCTCCAAACCTCGGGAAAATTTCATCGATCAAAATATGTGCCAGTGTATCAGCCTTCCTGTTAGGGTCTGCAAAAGCTTCAGGCCCAACCACTGTACATATCTATGAATGTAACTATATATTGGTCACCCGAATGAGTCTTCGGGTAGGGTATGGAGATACCTAAAGCAAGTTTAGCGAAGGGAAACGGAGGGAAATTGCATTCCAGCATATGAAGTTGCTGTTTTCTTAAATTTCTAGTCTGGCACAGACTAGAAATTTAAGAAAATACATTTACCTACAAAATCGTTTATTTCTTTTAACAAACCAGGCCTGAAATACTTTTGTTTGATTACGTGAAATGCCCACGTGGCCATTTTCATCACTCTTTTTCAAATGTGACAACACATAAAACCAAATCAGAAGTTCGTCGTCAGGCTGAAACAAGTAATTCACTATTTTGTATTTTTTCTGTTCTAATTTAGTAGCCCTACCATTCTTAATTTTACTCTTCAAGTCTAAAATGTCTTGGTCAGATTCCTGCTCTCTGATTATATCGTTTGTGCGTCCTCGCTGGGTCTTTGGCAATTTTGTAAGAGGCTCGAAGAGATTCGAATTTGTCACACTAATTACGTAATTCCTATCATCTATTTCCATGGGAGAGTCATTATTGTTCATTTCATCTACAGTACGTGACAAGAGATCTACACAAGCATTATCTTTACCTTTGAGGTACAATATTTTACAATTATGGCCAGCCATGCTTAAAGCCCATGTCTGTATTTTCTTATTTTGTATGGGCGAATTTTATAAATGCTCTAGGGTTTATGATCTGTATACATAGTGGAAGTTTCCCTATAGAGATAGTGTATTGCATAAGCCACCTTCTCTACGGTTGACTACCTTGTCTGCATATCACTTAACTTATGGGATAAGAAATAAATTGGCTTTTCAGTTTCTTTCTTCTTTTTCTGATCATAAAACAGCGGGGACAAACACGCACCAATAGATTGATCAGAGGTATCACTATAACGCCTATAGTCCTTATTTGAGTCGGTGGTAGGAGTTGAAACTGCTCTTATAACTGTGACTTTATCAAAATCCGGCTGTATCCCATTTTCACTAAAACCAAGGTATTGAGTATCCTTCTTAAAAAATTCACACTTAGAGGGTTTCAATTTTAGATTATGTTTTCGCAAACTACTTAAGACATTGTCTATGTGTTTCAAATGGTCATTCATTGTATCTGAGAATATCAAAATATCAAGATACGCGAGAGCAAAATCCTCCTGGCCCAGCAACACAATTAACATTAATTCCTAGAATATATAGAATATACTGGGTGCGTTTGCGAACCCAAATTGCATCACATTAAAATGAAACAAACCCCGGTGACAAGTGAATGCACTTTTCTCTCTATCATTTTCATGTAGGATACTGAAGAGAAAAGAATAACTTTCTTCTGTACCATGATTTTAAATCTAATTTTGAAAAATATTTTGCTGATTCTGGCGATGTCAATATATCCTCAATAACTGGAAGCGTCTGAGCAAATTTTTTTGTAATTTTATTAAGTGCTCTGAAGTCAACACAGAATTTCTTACTGCCATCTTTCTTTTCAATTAAAACTATAGGAAAATCGCACGGGCTGTTGGACCTTTCGATTATGACTGCTTGCATAATTTCATCAACCGTTGAATCAACCATTTTTCTTTCTTTAGGCGGTGTGCGATACGGACGCTTCATGTGTTCTTACATCGATCCGTATCTCTACAGTACTAGTTTTACCTGGGTTTATGTCCTCATTAACAAAGAATCCCTGTTTCTCCTCAGTAGCTTATCAACTCCTGGCTTAAACGCTGGTAAGTTTGTTTTAAATCTCCATCTGAAATCTTATAATTTTGTCTGTCGGACAAGGTAATTTCAGTTATACAATCCACTCCACTAAGTTTACCTATCGGACAGCCACGTTTTATTGTGACTGTTTGATTAATGTTGTTCATTATGAGCAATGGGAACCAAAGAAATTTGTAAAGTTTAACCATTGCATTAGCTCTTGAGACGCCGCAAAGATTGCTAACGTAACCGCTGTTTAGTTGTTCAATCTCGTATACTTTGACACAACCGTTTCTAAGTGTAGACCGTGCAATACAAGTGTTTTAATGTAATTTGTTGTACTAATCTAATAATGGACGAGATATGGACGTCTTCCTCTGGAGCCACGTACTCTCCTGCAAATTCTTCAGGCCCCCGAATCGAAATACATTCTCACCCCATTTTGCATGAGCCAATCACAGCCCTGAATTAAATTTTTATTAAGATTCTTCACAACGAAAAAATCATGAGGGATGGAATGATTTCCTATTCGAACCAGCAAATGAGAACGTCTGACTACATGTAATCGGGATCTATTAGCAGTCCGTAATTAAACATCCATCCTTTGCAGTTCAAATCTCATAAATTTTACTACTGATTACTGCTACTTCTGCTCCTGTATCTATTATCTCCTGTATCTTCTGCTCCTGTATCTTCTATCTCCTGTATCAATAAGTTCTATCTTCTATCCTAAAAGAGACCAAATTCGGTGTGCGTACGTTACCAACTCTGTGCGTCGGTACCATTTTGTCTTGTAAGTAGGGCGTCTCACAAACGGATTCCTGTCCTTTCACGAGGCTTGATTTTCCCAGAATCTCAGTGTGTGGCCCTCTTTTCCACAACGCCAATACCTAATCACTACCACACTTCTTTCTCTTTCGCAAAATTTGTGTCTTGGTCCATTACTACTTTCTTTCTAGTACTTTTCTATATGACTTCCCTTGTCCCTTTCGGATTTAGCAGGACTTATGGCTTCAATTGGTATTCGCCTTCTAGAGTGGCAAATCTCCAAAGGCTTTTCTTCCAATTCAGCTCTTGCATCGAGCTGGATTTTCCATTTTTTCAGAAAGAGCTTTCTGATAAGCTCCCGTCAAGGTTTGTGGTTCATTCTTTATCAGTACCATCTTAATGTCCCATTCCTGTAGGCCCCTTATAAAAAAAATTCTAGCACTTGTTTTATAACTACTTGGTTTCCCCTATCAGCTCTCATGTATGCGCTCTCTGCTAAACGTACCACTCTGCATGTAGTCCTGGATTCCCTCTATTCTTCTCTGCTTAATATTGGCTAACTCGACAATTTGAGCATTGGGGTCGGACACTTCCCCATAATATTCCTCCAAAGCTACTCTAAGTTCAACCGATGTAAACTGAACGTTGTTTGCTGTTAGTTTAAAAACGAATTGTCCGACTGCTCACCCTGTTGTAAGAAGAGACATCTGACATTTATCTTCCTTCGATACCTGTATCACTCTAAGATACCGCTGCATATCCTCTTAGCTACGACTTGTCTACGCACAGATGAACGTATATTTCTTTTTAAAATGACTCTTCTCTTAGCATGTTCGTCACCGAATTCACCACATTTCTTAACTCAACAGTTAGACTTTGAACCAACTCGAAAAAAATGCGTGGTTCCATATTACAACAATTTTTTTAAATATATGAATACGCTAGAAAGAGCAGAAATCACGTAAGGCAAAAGCAAAAGTCACCAACCACCTTTTTTTCTTTTTTCTTCTTCTAAGAAACAACTGGTTCCAGTTGTCTCTGTTGATAAGCCACGGTCGTCTATTCTTGAGCTTGATGGCATTCCAGTTCTTTATCAAATATGTTGATGACGTATCTGGTCTGTAAGCAATAAATCGAAGATGTTGTATGGCAAAGAAATACAACAACGCTGATGTGTAAAAATATAGGGAATCAGGTGCATTTCCTGTTTTTGTTCCCAGTGTCCGACTTCCGTCTAGCGTGCTGTCCACGCGATTTATGCGATATGTCATAGGATGAGGTCTTCAAGTTAATATCCACCACAAGTCATTCTCCATTATTTCACGATACATAGCTATGACCATTGTTCTTTCACTGGCATGTGCATCCGAATCCCAAGAAAGAAATTCATTATACTACCACCATCGTACCGGTAATAACAGGGGTTATCTTTTTCTTAAAGAACAATAAAAATACAATCTGTTTTGTGTATTTCAGTTATGATGCCTTTTGAAAATCGAAAAGACAAGTAAAATTACGTTGACATACTGCAGAGTAAGGATAGCTTCTGCAGAAATAATTTAGAAGATGCTATCCATTTTGCCTGTCGCTTCTCATAACGTCGGATTTTATTCCAAAGCTAACCTATATATATATATATATATAGAGAGAGAGAGAGAGAGATTTGCTTTGATATATATATATATATATATATATGACGTTTACAAATATATCTATTTTAACCCATCGAAATATAAGTACAAACAGGTAAACTTGCACATTCCTACAAAAACGCAAATTCATAATCAGATGCACACATGCATGCGCACGCACATACACACACATACATATCTACATGCGGGAGAAGTGTTCGAATAGATGTTTAGATAAACCAAAAGAGAAACTACTCAGTGATTCGGAATGGAAGCAATCCTAATTATAACAGCATGCTAAAAATTAATGTCTTACCGAGGTACCAGATGAACGACAAGACGAAATCGAGTCGTATGCATGTAACTTGAAGGTGATTTGATGTGACTAGGCGGTTCCTGATTGTAAGTGGTTGTCTGGAATGTTCTACAGTTTTGTTCGAGATGGCTCTGAAGGGCACATATCTTAATAGAAACACAAATAGAATGACATTTTTTATATTGATCAAAAGCGTGTGTGTGTGCGCGCGTGTGTGTTCGGCTGTAATTTTCAATGTATTAGCAACCGTGTGAAAATAGACAAATGGATGAATGTAAAATAAATGTAGGATGCGTTATTGTATTTATATATAAAGAGAGAGAAACGCGAAAATACTACTATATAAAAAGTTCCCCAACTTAATAAAGGACGACATCGACTTCTGAAATTTCATACCAGAAAAAGTTCTAACAGATAATATATTAGTCAGTTTTGACCTGACCAGTTTTGACTAACATCCTCATTATATAAGAATTGAGGCAATTAAGTTCTGGCTACAAAAATACCAAGACAAAATGACTTGTAGATTCTCAAAAGAATTTATAATTGATAGTCTAAAAAATAATCATAGAAAACTATTTTCATATAAAAAAAGTAGACAAAAGAACAAAAAAAAAAAAAAGAACAAAACAATCAAATACTGATTTCAAACAACTTGTGGGGGTTAATCAGGAAAAAAAAAGAAGAAAAATAATATCCGAGCGTCCTTTCCCCAAATACATAACAAATTTATAAAAACAATTCAAAGAAATTATTTTTTTGTAAACCAGATTGAAATAATTATACAAATGAACAACAAGTTCATTTTACCAAGATATATTTACTTCTATGTATATATGTATATGAAAAAATAATTTAGTTAGTTCTTAATCGTTAAAATTTAGTTAGTTCTAAAAAGTTACTATTTGAATTAGTTTTATTAATTATTAATAAATTATACTTCAATTTTTTAATTAAATTATTGATAGTTTTGATATAATTTCTAATTAAAATATTTACTAAACTAGATTTTTATTGCAAGCAACATCAAATACGTTATTTCATTTAATATAAAAATCAAAATAGCCATAATATTGTTTTTTAAATTGAAAAGGAGAGCGACGAGGTGCATACGATAAGTTTCCAGACTTTTTTCATATGGGCATTTAGAATTGTCGTAGACGCTTGAAAATTCAGTATGTTATTGCTATACATCTTATAAGATGATTGACCAATTTTTATGATTTCAGGTTCAAATGAACAGCCACAGCAGCAATTGGAATACACCCTACTAAAGCCTGATTGTCACAGCTGGTGAATTTCAAAAATGCAATCTGGATGCGAGGACACTTTAGAAGAACGATATGCAATAAAATTCTGTTTTAAACTTGGAAAAAATGCCACAGAAACAACATATGGAATGCTTCAGACTGCTTTTGGAGCATCTTGCATGAATCGAGCATCAGTTTTTGAGTGGCATAAGAGATTCAAGGAAGGCACGGAGTCTGTGAGGGATGATGAGAGGTGTGGGAGGAGTAAGAAAGTCAGTACACCAGAGTTGATTGGCCAAAGGGTTAGGGTTAGGGTTAGGATTACTATGTTGAGGTTTTAAGGGAGTTCAGGAAGAGATTCCGTCGGAAGAGCCTAGCACTCTTCAAATCAGGTCAGTGGCATTTCCACCAGGACAATACACCTGTCGACTACTCCATCCTTGTCACGGACTATTTGACCAACAGTTCCTCACCCTCCCTATAGTCCAGACCTTGCTCCCTGTGACTTTTGGTTATTCCCTAAGCTCAGAGGCTGTCGTTATGAGACAATTTTGGAGATGAAAGAGGCCATGACGAAGGTCATTGACACGCTCACACAAGAGGACTTCCATGGGGCCTTCCAGAAGTTGTTGGAACGGTACAACAAATGCATTGCAGCCGGAGGAGATTACTTCGAAGGGGACTAGAGTTTCATGTGTGTAAAAGTGCCCATACGAAAAAAGTCTGGAAACTTATCGTATGCACCTCGTAAATTTATACCTTTCTTAAGGCTAACAGTGAAATGCTAGCAGCTTCGTTCAGAATTTGAACTCGCTTCGCCAAGATTAATCAATATTTGTCCCCATTGACGGAGCAAGTCAGTGCGTTCTACGTGTACCGTTCTTCTGTACCGTGCTTCAACAAAACTATATATCATATATACTATGTTCACATAGCGGCACTTACTTGAAGTTGAGCTCTGAGCCCAGTTAGTTCGAGCAAAATATAATGATTGTTATTAAAATCGTGATGAGATAACCGTTTATTACTCGCAATGTATTAATTTATCAGCCCTTATGCGAAAGTTTTGCCACCAGTCTTTGGGTATTAAAGGAATTCTATTTCTGGGCGCCTCGGGTGCTTAACAAGCAAGACAGCAAAACTTCACGAGTAGAGTTCGAGTTTCCTAAGGTACCCATTCATACGGTCTTGTGCAACATCTAAGTAAAAAGCTTAGTGAATTACTAAAGGAATTCTGTTTCTATGAAGACCCGCCAACAGGAGCAATCAGTCTGAAAGTAGAGACCACCCACCGACATCCGCAAGTTCGTATTGAGTTTCGGGTCTAACGAAACACAAAGCCATAGTCTACAGACTCTATGTTAAAAAAAAGCCATGCTGAACTTCAACCAAAAACCATCTGAACCTTATTGGATTGAATGATAAATAAAAACAATAACAATAAAATAATAAAACTAGATAAAATAAATAGATTAATTAATTAAATGAATACAAAATAATTAACAATCTCCCAAGAGGCCTGTGATAAAAAGAACAATCTAAGCATGTTCGGAAAAGAGGCTTCCAGGCACCAAAAAGAAACTCGGAGAGAAACAGCTCATACCACGAGTATTTCATTTAGTTATAAAGTCGCGTTTTTATTGCTTCACTCGTCTCTTTGTCTCTCCTTCCTTCTAAAGTCCATTTGTCTCTCCTTCCGACTGAACTCCATTTCAGCTAATGTGCCAAGCAGAAGAAAACAACACATATTGGAATTTGAAAAAAGAAACAACCAACAATATACTAACTCCATAAGTATACAATTAAAACATGAGTAATTTAAATCAAAATTGTGACCAATGTATACCACTATACGGGAAAAACTAAAAATCTTCTTATGTATATAGACTTTTATCTCTAAAATATGTCCTGCTCAGTTTCCTTAAGAGACACCTCTCGGAAATAATCAGTAACTGTGCTATAAGCTGTCAGAGGTTTATTACTGATCCTTGATACATCTGAGTTTCACAGGTAGTGTGCCCTTATTTTATTATTGATTGCTTATTCTTAAACTTTGTAATAAATGGTCAAACCCAACAGACTTGTTCCTGTGTTGTGGGCGAGAAAGCCCTGGATGAACAAACATCTCAAAAGATAAAACACTGTGTCCGATATGACTAGACTACTACTACGATGACTTCCGGTTGATTTTTTCGTCCGTGTATTGCCAATAATCTAAAGGGATGATCATGCCCTCAGGTTTATTTTGATGATATCCTTATGCCTGAGTTTTTGGTTTACCTTTCTCTAAACTGAGAGTACCGGATCTGTTTTGGCAGTCTGCTGAGCTCAGTTCTGTTTAAGTGGACAGCCCATCTTTGGTTACACCGGGTGAGTTTCGATTTCTTCTCTGTGAATTTATTTGGAGTATGTTGCCACCATTTGACAATTATTATTTTGCGCAAGTGACGCATCATATAGATGTGAAGTCTTTGGGCATCCGCTTTGTAAATCATACAAATTTCCGCACTATACTGGAGGTTTGAAGGAACTATGTTTGTACATTGAACATTTAGTTTTTATTGAGAAGTAATTAGTTAACCCATACCATCTTCCTCAGCCTTGGAAGCATTTGACGTTCATGTATCTAGTCTATTGTTATGGGCGACGTTAAGATAGACCTATTCAGAGCCTTGCTTCATGCTTCTTACACGGGAGACTGATTAAGGACAAACTTCTCGACCCGATGGCCACTGGCCCCAGGCTAGCGACAAAACGTCTGATTGACTCCTCTCTCTACTGACTGACCGCCGACTCCGACAGACCGCTGGGGTCAAAAATTCCTGTCATCATATATTTTTCTGACGCCCACACATTTTCTCCGGCGCCCCACCAACACAATTCACGTGATATAACCGCTGTCCATTTTTTACCAGTTTAACACGGCTGCACATCCTGTTTTTTTTTTAACCCACGCTAACTGGGCAATATGTACCTCAATGATGGAAGAGGAAAATGACTTCGAAAATTCGAAGCTCATTTCATACTCAAGATGAACACCACGTACGAAAAGGCCATGTTTCACTCGAAAGCAAAGCGTCCCGGAGAATGTGTCACAACATTTGAGAGAAAGTGTTATATGAATTTGCAGATGGTTGTAACTTCACCAACAAGAATAAAGAAATCAAAGACAGATTCATTATCGGACTTCAAGACAAAGGATTATCGGAACATCTTCAGCTTACTTGAAATTTAATAAGGCTTTAGAAATGTTCATAACAAATCAAAACACAAATGGAAGAAAAACAGACAAAAAAACGTCGACTAAGTTCGAACGAAACGATCACAATTCGGAAATACTCTCAAACCAAACCTGAAGAAAAAATATCTAGGAAAAATACGGCAGATGTAACCGGCTACATGACTAAGATCAGTGTCGAGTAAAAGGACAAACTTGTAAAAAATTCGAGCATCTCAATCACTTTGCTATATATTGTAGGGCGAAAATAAGCAACGTCTGAGAAATAAACATTTTTAAGCTCAGAGGAAAATGAAATACTCAACCCATGGTTCGCTAATTTGAAGATTTACGGTATCAACCTGAAATTTAAAATAGACCCATTACAGTAATTATCCACAAAACATACAAAAATATTTGGAGTATACGGCTTTTAGGACCAGCAAAAGGAAGATTTAGATGCCCAGGTAGTACATTATCGTGCGAAGGAAAATTTCGGACTTCCTCGACATTTAAAGGAAAAAATTGTATATTCGAGGTATACATATTAAATAGTTGTGACTTAAAAAAATTACTGTCTAGAGAGGTCGCCCATGTAATGGGAATGGTTACTAAAGTCGACCAAGTCAAGAATATTTTCGAACAAGGAGCGTGAATGAAAGGTGAACCAGTGAAAATTCATCTAAAAGAAGACGCAACAGCGAGACAGATACTGTTTCCACTTCTACCAAACTGGAACGTCTAGAAAGCGTGATATTTATCCGACCTCTCACCAGGCCGGCTTTGACACAAGGTCATTTTATAGTAAGAGGCCGCAATCTAATCGAGATATGCCGTCACAAAAATGCTTGATCCCGTCAGTATTCTCCATTTTATTATCGTTAATTCTTACACTTAGTGATGAATGGTTAAACCCAACAGACGTGTTCCCGTATTGTGAGTGAGAAAGCCTTAAATGAACGAACCCAACTTAAAACATAAAACAATAACTTTCCGAACAGCAATCTCAAGTAAAATGGTAAATGGAAACATCTAATTCCAGTGAGCCTAATATAAGCACACACACACACACACACACACACACACACACACACACACACACACACACACTTCATTTCTATGTTATGTATGGCTATAACCTTTCTTTTCAGTTTAATTGTTAAAATATACATAACAACTTATGTTAATTTCTTCCTTTTTGTAATATCTTCAACCTCTTATCTTTCACTGTAAAATAATATAGTTTAGCCAATTCAACTTTTCATAATTGATTCCTTCGACGTTTAAAATCTTAATTACAATATCAGTTCTTACATGTTTTTACACTGTAAAAAAAAAAACAATGAATAAAAGTTTTTTAATATCTTGAAAGCATATTTAGAATTGCTTACATGAAATCCCATTCTTTATATTCTTTCACGTTCTTGTTATTTACTAAGTTTTGCTAGCAAGTAGTCACCCATCTACGTACTGAGCCTATTCTTTTATGGCTAAAATCAGTGTGTTTATTATATAGTCTTTTGGTCGATCGATCTATGAACCTTATTTATGATTGTCCGTTCTATGTTTTATTTTTCATGTTATTTAAATATGGGTTCGATTCTATGATCAGTCAGCTCCTACCCGCTCATTTCAGTTCGTTCTTCACTTGGTTTCTTCTTCGGTCGTTTTTGTCTTGGCATTTCGGTCGCTCTGATTTCACTCTGGTTGCCATCTTTGATTTTGTTTGTTGATGAGGAGTGACACAGCGACTATCATTTCCTGTGTGCATATTATTTTTATTTCTTGACGATTTTTAATCTTCATTACTCGTTTGATCGAAACGGGGAATTGGTGAGCTCAGGTCGAGTGGTTCTCACCAACTAACTTATTCCAACCCTGACTGAAACTACTTAATGAGAGCCGTGGTCTCAGATTGACCCGTTAAATCACACCGGTTGACTTCAATTGTATCCTTCCAATAGTTTTACGACTCAGATACATTTTAGTAGCATACCCAGGACACTTATTTGGGGGGGCTCACCCCTCTGCAGAAGTTCCTTAAATATACATTCTGAATTCAAAATAATGTTGCGTCATTATTAAAATACTTTTAATAAATAAATAATTCAATAAATATTATTCTTAATGTATTTTTGATTTTATTATACATGATTTTACCGAATTTGAAATGTGAAATATAATTGTCCGTTAAGAAAAATACATGGCACTAATTTGATAAAAATCTATTAAAATACAAATTGTGACGTGGTATGCCAACGAGAGAGGAAAAGGGAAGATAAATTCCCCTACACTCTGTGTTTGAACTAACAAGTCCCAAGACTGACCGTTAAAAGGGAGATATGATCGAAAGTCAAATTACTCGCACTCTATGATCTGTAACGAATCCAGGTCAGAATGAAAGCCAAAAGCTGCCTGCACTCCATAACCTATAATCGGTTGCACAGAGAAGGGAATGTAGATCATTGTAGTAGCATGACTGGATGAAATAGAGAGGAAGAAGAAAGAGGCCAAATGATTGGCCCGAGCCTTTAGCGCCAAAAAAATAGTACCTTTTTATCAGAGGAAATCTGGAAAAAGAACCTTTAGTTTTAGGACAGAAGTCGGCGTGAAAAGATGTGCTGATTTATAGCCCAAAACTCCGGGTTTACTCGCCCGCAAAAAGAATTTTTAGTTCTGGACAGACATTGGCAAGAGCTGGACGCCAAGTTAGCCAAGCTCTGGGAAAGAGTAGAACAGAGTCTTTGAACAAAAGATAGCAGAAAGGCGCCTTCAGCCAGATTCTAGAGAAATGCCGCACGCCCGTAAAAGAAAGGAACCTGAGAACTTGCCTTCGAAAAGATAAGTACAACTTAAACTGCTTTTCCTTCTACCCTTCCTAAATAGTGGAATTATATGCATTCAGAAAAGGAAAGAGGGAAATTGAAAGGACTCGGTTTCGTAACCGTAAATTAGAGAGCGGACTTAGATACTTTCTCAAGTAAAAGAAAGAAACGAAAAAAAAAAAAAAAAAAAAGAAAGAAAGAAAAAGGGGAGAAAGAAGAAAAGGACTGTTGAGAGAGAGACATTTGTGTTTAATACTGTCTGCTGGTTTAATATAGCCGATACCTTAAAGAGAAAGAAAGAAAAAAGAAAAAAAGGAACTGTTTCTTAAATCTCATAATTATTTGTTTGGTCGTCGCTTATTAAAGTTTTGTTACATTTTAAATGCTCTCTTGTGTTAAAATCTATTGGTTATGTTGTTTATCGATCGAGTTGCCTTCTTTTGCACATATCTTTTTCAGCGTCGTATCGCTTTCATTTATTCTCGCTAAATGTCTTATTCGCCTTAAAAACATTACAGGGGAATTTTGGAAATTTGACTATAGTGAATGATATTTTGTTTTAACCTAGAAGTCCATGCTTTCCGTTATCCGAGGGGGTGCGAAAACGAGGGACTTGAAGATGAGTCTAGCCCAAAATTAACCCCCACATTATTTGCCAGTACCATATGCCCGAAATAGGAGTCTTGACTAAGACTTATTTTGCGAAGGGTCAAGTGCCAGACTGCCCCCGACGTCACATGTGCATAAAATAAACTCTCGTCCTGAGATAAATATCTATGCAGCGTCACACAAAGTAATTTTAATGTCAGATTCTTAATATTTAAAGTATGGGTTTAATGTCGGTTTTAATATCTAATAACTCGTCCTCATACCGAATGATACATTCAAATCTAATTCATAAGCATAGATATTCTTAATTATTATTAGAATCATAAGTTTGTTGATTATTCATTTGTTTGTTTTTCCTAATTTTATTCACAAGAGAATGTTGTAAAAGTTTAATCTTATTGCTGTTCATATTTTTTTGAATCCTGAAAAAACGTCCTATCAATAGATTTTTAAAAAATCTAAATGAATTATCGAATGAATAAATAAAATAATTCTAACTTATTTTTTTAATTACTTAAAACTTATTTTGTTACGTCTCGCTCTGGCCAAACAAACGACATATATATATATATATATATATATTTATTTTCTTGACGGACGCTTGTGTGAAGTATGAGCAATCAGGAGAGGTATTAGAATCGTTCGTCTATGAGGCCTGGACACTTCGGTGTAAGTTAGACGATGGTCGAGAAAACGCACACGGGGTAACGACGGGACAAGCTGGCGTGAACAGCGGAATTTTCACTCTCTTCCGTTCAAATCGTCGGCCTTATATTACCATCAAACTCCCACGCGGAGATTTGGACACGCTTCTTCGCCCACGCAATCTCCTCTCATAACTGGCCAACGGAATATGCAACTTCCGCCCTCTTTGGAGTGGCATGTTTGATCATCGTCGAGCGAAAATAAATGTCATGTGACTGCACCGTGGGATTTTAACCTCGTCCCATATTGTCAGCCAAGCTGTATTTTGCACTCCTCGCCATTTTATTTTTCAAAATGTTTACTCGTGAACATTTTAAGTGAATCTCTCTCCCCACACCACACAATCGAAACAATTGTACAACGTGGGTTTGCAAAATAGAGAAAATAACAAAAGCATATAATACACAACAAAAAATAAAGATAAAAAATAAAAAAAACGCTTTTTTTTCTCAACACAAAATCGGTGTTTCCCTTTTTTTTCTGGAAAACCCCGACAATTGGTCATGTTCGTTATGTTCTTATATCTCCAACGAACTGTTACCTTTGTTTGTTTGTTTTTTTTTGTTTTGTTTTTTTTGTTTTTGTTTTTTTGTTTTTGTTTTTGTTTTTTTTTGAAGAAAAGTTTGTATTGCTTAAAGAGTTCGTTTTCTTTTTTTTAAGAAAAGTTTGTAATGTTTAAGGAGTTCGTTTCTTTTTTTTCAGTTATATCATTCCAGTTGACCATACTCGATGCACAACGCAATAGTCGTAGGCGGTAATCACGCTCCAATTTTCGAACTGACATCGGGTAAATGACATACGATTCACACCATGCGTGTCTCTGCCCGAGTTCAACGTTACACACGTAACTCCATAATTTTTCAAAACATACTATGTTTGAACACAGATAACTGTCATCATCTGCTGTGCATGTCATTCAAAGTCTGACCAAGAAAAAGAAATGAAAGAAATAAGAATTATTTACAGCTTGATTCTATCTGTTGACGATGGGTGTGCGGCCTGTCTGGAAGATCAGTCGTATCACCTATAATTTCTTCACCCCCAAACCATTTTACCCTAAAATAGACCCGTGAGTCGTAATTTTCCGGGCTGCTTCGAGTGCCCTCTTTCATTATCCAGGGTACCATTTTTTGTCTCCAAGTCTGGCTATACACCTTTGGAGGGCATCTCCTCATCCAACCCAGAGACATTCGGGCGCTGTGGGCTCGCTGTTCCCACAGCACCATTTAATAATAACAATCTTATCTGTTCCCCTGTAGGACGTTTACCTTCTCTCTTCCTAACAATCTACCGTTTGGCTACCACTCCCCAAAATATTAGTATGCTAACTACGGCAACGCTAACCCCTATAATCAGCGTCATTGAGACTCCTGTCGGCCTCTCACTAAATCTCTCTACTTCTACCTGTTCCAAAGCATTTAGCAGTTTTTGGATAGGAATCTCTTCCATTTCATGTTATTTCCCCGGTATGGCGTCCACAGAAAAATTAGGAAATTTCTTTGTGATTGGGGACCATATTATCGGATTGGAGATGTTTATGGGTCTAATCTGCAGCGGGCCGACGTTCCCGAAACTTGAACCGCCGTTAACATACGCAACCAGTACCATGAAATCACTGTAAGCTGTGCATCCACTATTCATTCGCACAGTGGCCAGTGGATCTCTGGCAACAAACTTACTACGCGTTCTGTCCCCACAAAGTATCACGAAACGCAAATCCACCGTTGTCGCCACTATCCATGATCTTTGGTCCAACCTCAATGCCACTGGAAGTCGAGTATTCGTCGTAATCGTGACCTAACAATTCCTCTCTATTTCTCCTAGATTATGTCGAAAGAGCGACATTTCGCACGACTCTCTCGAATTTGTGACGTAAACGGGACCAGAGACTTCGCATGGCTTACTCTTACTTGCAGAACACCGCGCCGCCTCAGTGCGACGCAATAAAATATCCCGGGTCCCAGCCTTATTCACGGCAATCATTTCCGAATCCAGCGTAAATTTGGCCGATAATCCGGAACCCTTCACCGAACCTGGACGTGCAGGCAATGGAAGCGGGATGTTCAAAATATTATACACTACGTAGAAGTGTTTTCTATCCAACAACGGTACGTCTACTACAATTACAATAGACCTCGCATCAAAAAGTGTTGTACAACCCAATATTTCATAGTAATGCCATATATCTGTATCGGGATCATTCGCCAGTTTGAAGTTATCCGGAAGTGTCCGAGCTATGCTATGCAGTATCTTCCGTAAGTCATTTGCTAGGCGACAAATGACCGATTGACAATAAGTTTAGCTGGAGTTCCAACTACTCAAAGCCATGTGTATATCCAATAGATATTTCTTCAGTCCCTCCACCATGATTTTCTACAACCAGTACCTATGGGTAAGGATTTCTAATCTGGCTAACCGTTTGTCTAAACCTTGATTTGCGTTCGCCATGGAAACTTCTATACCCTATAGGTTAACAATAAGTTCGTTTATTTTGTGCCTATTGTCGGATACTGCACGTCTTGTGACATTTATCATAGAGATGCTATCTTCCATCACATGTAACAACTGCCCTTGTGTATTTGTTAATCTACCTAGTGCCCTACTGATTACACGAAGGTCATCCTCCGACGTAACTCCAAAAAGATAGCTCAGGGCACTGCCCACAATTGGCAACATCGAACGTCTTGACCTATACGCCATAGACCTATAGTCATCATACCTTGATAGTAAGTGTTCGCGTTTTTTCTTAACTTCCATGAACTCATCATTCACATTTTTTTACTAGTGATTCAAAGGTGACGTCCCCGAGGAACTCTTGTGGAAAATCTTCCTTTGCCCCTGTCTGGACATTCCTTATGCACTCATCTAACGACTGGAAAGCGGCGTCGTATGGTGCGAGATCAATTGCAAATGTTACCAACCACTTCGCACGTGTGGGTGATATCTCACTCTGATCGTGGAAGATGACGTTCTGGTAACCCTCGATCGCCATGCCTGACCCGGAAATACATAACAGGATAAAGGGAACGTGGGTCGTCATTCTGGAACGAAAGAGACACACCCGTTAATATGACTATGATCAACCTCTATCGACGTGATATATGGTAAAACGCAGTTCATTTTCCAAACCAGAATTTACTCAAGGGTTTTATTTTACTTTATTCTATTTTATTTATTTATTTAATTATTTATCTATTTTTACACGGGCTGTAACTCTTACCTCAATCCAAGTCAAGGAAGCTACTCTAACTCTTCCGTCACCAGCACCCGACATTTCACTCACTATCCTCCTCCACAGATTTCTCTTTCATTAATCTTCTCCTCCTACAGTATCCCAGCAATCAAGTCAAGTAGACTTTTCAATTGTTCCTTTCTAATTTTCCGGTCATTGACACTAACATTAGCCACACATTCTCCAGTAAGTACGCTCGCCTATGCGACCTGTAGGTGCATCATCTCCTCTCGACTCAGCGGACGCTTGTCCTACCTGGAAATCGTCATTTACCTCATTTCCAGGTGATCCATCTATGACCCTCTTTCCACGGGTAGACTCTGACTTTCCATCCTCAGGAGGTTCGTCCTTGGAAGTGGGCGTGAAGCTAGTGATGCTCTCTATATCACAGGTCGAAACGCTTTTATCCACTGTTCTGTGTCGAGTTACGATACGGCGCTCCATCAATGGTACATCAGACTCGTCGTCTGAGTTTTCGCGCCGATGTTGACACTTGTGCACTGGAAAGTCGGCTTTTTCCGTCTCAGAATCAGTGTTAGAATCGCTGGAATCTATCGGAGCAGCCAACGCGATCTTCCGTAGCGGCCTGACCGAAGTGGGAATTTCCCATTCCTCGATGGAAGCCGCTCGAAGGTGCTCGGCATGCGCCTTCGTGACCGAACCCGTCAATTGATTTCTAATTCTGTAAGAGACAGGACCAGTATTCTCAATCACCGCATAATATGGCCGCCAACACACGTCCAATTTCCCCCTCTTGTGGTGGTTCTTATAATACACTAAATAACCAACCTTAAATTTGACGTCCTTAGTCTTACTCCGGGACCCCTCTATTCCCTTTTTCCTTACTTTCCTAATGTTATTTCTCACTAAAGTGAAAGTGCGATGCATTTCCTGCAGGGCGATTTCATGATGTTCCGCACCATAATATATGCGACGAGGCCTCAATATATTATCCAATGGCAGAATAACATCCATATTATAGATCAAGTAATATGGAGAGAATTTTGTGGTCTCACTTACATGGAATTAGACAGCTGCCAACATTTGATTTATGTAAATGTCCCATGACTTCGTTGAGACCAATTTTCTTAGCTAGAACATCGTGCATTGTTCTATGAAATCTCTCAACCTTACCATTCCTCTGGGGGTGATAAAACGAAGTAGTCACGTGATGCACATTGAGATCCTCTAACGTCTTTTTCATGATTTTATTGACATTTTCTGGTCTTTATATGTTAAAAGCTGAAGTGGTGCTCCAAATCTGGGTAAAATTTCATCTACTAGAAGATGCACCACTGTTTCTGCCTTCTTGTTAGCAACAGCACAAGCCTCAGGCCAACCACTATACATATCTATAAATGTAACTATATATTGGTTACCCGAATGAGTCTTTGGGTAGGGTCCAGAGATATCCAAGGCAAGCTTTGCGAAAGGAAACGGAGGTAAATCACACTCCTGCATATGGAGTTGCTGCTTTCTCAGATTCCTCGTTTGACACGCAATGCATTTACTTACAAAATCGTTTATATCTTTTAGCAAGCAGGGCAAGAAATATTTATGTTTGATTGCATGAAACGTTTTCTCTACTCTCATATGACCATTGTCATTGTGGTATTGCACCAACACACTTTTTCTTAATTGAGACGGCACATATAGCCTAATGAGTGGTTGATCATCGAGCTGAGACAAGTAATATACTATCACATCTATTAATATGAACTTCTGTTCCATTTTAGTAGCTCTACCATTCTTAATCCTAGCCTTCAGATCCAAAATATCTTTGTTTCACCAATCATATCTATCCCAGTCAACGTGGGTCGTTCGTACGTCATTGATGTGTTGTCATTTTTGTACGACGCAAACTGCTTTGGTTCAAAACGGTTTGAATTTATTGCACTAACTAAATAACTCCTATCGTCTGTATCTACTGGAGGATCTTCATTGTCCTCACTTGCATCCACGGCACAAGACAAGAGATCTGTGCAAGCATTGTCTTTACCCTTGAGATACTGTATGATACAGTTGTATCCCGCTATGCTCAAAGCCCATGTCTGTATTTCCCTATTTTGTATGGGCGAATTGAGTAAATATTCCAGGGGTTTATGATCAGAATAAATGGTGAATGTCGCGCTATGCAAATAGTGTGAAGGGCATAGTGTATGGCATAAGTCTTCTTCTCTATGATCGACCACCTTGTCTGCGTATCACTTAACTTATGGGATAGAAAATAAATTGGTTTTTCTACTTTCTTATGCCTCCGATCATATACCATTTGGGACAAACATGCACCAATCGACTGGTCAGAGGCATCGGTATATAGCTTATAGTCCTTATTTGGGTCGGGATATGCTAGTATCACCATCTCCGCAAGTTTCATTTTTAGACTACCAAAAGCAGCCTGACATGTGTCCTCCCATTGGAAACGCGCATACTTTCTCGTTAAATTAATCAGTGGGTCGGCTATATCAGAAAAATTTCTAATAAAACGACGATAATACGAGGTCATTCCAATGAAAGATCTAACCTGTCTAACAGTAGTAGGAGTCACGACCGACTCTATAGCCTTGACTTTATCAAAATCTGGTTGCACCCCCTCTTCACTAATTTTAAATCCTAGATATTGGGTCTCTTTTTGAAAGAACTCACATTTAGAGGTCTTCAATTTCAGGTTATGCTCCTGCAAACTACTCAAGACCCTATTTATATATTTCAAGTGGTCCCCTATCGTATTAGAAAATATCAATATGTCATCAAGGTATGCCAGAGCAAAATCTTCCTGGCCTCGTAAAATAATTGATATCAGTTCCTGGGAGACTCCAGGGGTGTTTGTGGGACCGAACGGCATCACGTTAAAATGAAACAAATCCCGGTGGCAAGTGAATGCACTTTTCTCTTTGTCATCTTCATGTAGCTTAACTTGCCAATACCCCGATTTCAGATCCAGTTTCGAAAAGTATTTTGCTGACCCAAACGAAGCCAGTATATGATCAATAACCGAGAGCGCTCGAGCATACTTCTTTGTAACCCTGTTAAGTGCTCTAAAATCAACGCAAAATCTTTTAGTACCACCCTTTTTTTCAACTAAAACTATCAGGAAACCCCATGGACTATTGGATCTTTCAATTATGCCTGCTTGCATCATTTCGTCAATCGCTAAACCATTTTTCTTTGTTTGAGCGGTGTGCGATATGGGCGCCTTTTTATGGGCTAATGCGTGCCAGTATCGATACGCATTTTGACAGTATCAGTCCGGCCCAAATGTTTGTCTTCACTAACAAACAAGTCTCTCTCTTTAACAGCCCATCAATCTCTGGTTTGAAATCTTCCGGTATATTTACCTGTTCTAATTCTTCATTAGAGATTTGGCTCGTTTGTTTATCGGGCACCGTAATTTCAGTGATGCTACTCGCCTCACTGACCCTAGCTATTGACCATCCTCGCTTCAAAGTGACTGTTTGATTAGTATTGTTCATCATGAGCAACGGAAACTTACGAGATTTTTTAATTCTAACTATAGCATTAGCCACTGATACGCCGCTGAATTTGCTAACACATCCGAAACTCAACTGTTCTATCGTATATTCCTGTAGTTAATGTTGTCAAGAGCGGACGTAAACGACAACGTGAAATCGATTTTTGGATTTACTTTCAAAAACTCCAGTCTCTTCCACGTACACCTCACACTAGAGACAATGACCGAATCCCAATTCTGTGTGTCGGTAGGCTGCGATGGATTTCGCAAGTCAGTTTCAGGGCGTATTGACTCAAGCGCTTCTGTCCCTCGTGTCCTGCGCTTTTCCTACTCTCTCGCTCTTTCCCTCTTTCTCCTTCCTTCCGTCTTTCTCTCTTCTTCCGTCTCTCTCCTTCCTTCCTTCCTTCCTTCTGCAAGTTGTAACAACACGTTCGTCGGTCGACGCACTCAGAAAGAATCATCACTTCCAGCCGTCACCGTGCGTATTTTATGTTCGCGAGATCTCGCAAGAATTTGCATACGTGCAAATTACCTCTCGCTGGTTCGAGATCTCCCATCGTCAAATATGCTTGAGGCAGCCATATCTGTTTTCTCCTTCCGCTCTATAAGCCAGACACGTCTGTGCGCGCTTCGAATGTCCAGGTACGTTACGTCCATTACCTTCACACTCCTCCCTGATTTGGGAATCACACAACGTACAGCGCTGAGCAGGCCTCTTTAGTCTGCTACTTGGTCTGAGCGGAACGCTCTCGGCAATGTCTTCGTCCTCGGACGTGTCTCCGGGCCCATGTTGACCACGGTCGCTGTAGTCGCTTTCAGATGCTGCGGGATCACCCCGCGGTAAATACAGCATCGGCACTTCATCTTCAGAGGAAGTGATGCTGCAATTAGTGGCGTCTGCGCCTCGCAATGGACGAACATCCTTTACGTGGCGCGGTGTCCCGTCAACAAGGACCGAATGTGGGCTGTACACACCCGTGATTGTCCCCTTTCCGAACTGGGTTGTACATCGCCCATGAGGGATCTTGACCCAAACACTATTCCCTACCTTGTAACTGCTGGGTCCGGCATCCTCCGGTGGTAACATGACATCAATACCTTTTATACGGGCTGTATACGACTATATCATGTTTGCTGGTGCGGTTGAAGCCAACGCATCATCTTTGGGAGTCACATTCTACCAGTATACATCCTCTATCACCAAGCACCGTGTTCTTGTGGCAATTCGTTTTATGGTACGGTGAGATCTCTCCACAATCCCGTTGCCAGTCAGTACGTATGCGCATCGGAATCTCATCTGAACGCCCCAGCACTCGGCGAATTTAGAGAACGTCTCTCCGCTAAAGGTCGTGGCGTTATCTGTGAGTAGCTCAACAGGCGTCCCCCTCTCGCAAAATACAGTCTCCAACTGCCGAACAATGCTGGCAGCATCCTGGCATGATAACGGCCTCCAAATAGCAAATCGACTGGGACCGCAGTCGATTAAGGTTAGGTAATGACAACCTCCAAGGTGAGTCACGTCCATTCCAACCCTCCTCCAGTTCTCGCATACGCCCAGTCTGCCTGCCGAGGCGGGACCTATGGACTGACACTCTTCGCATTCTCTAACTACCTCCTGCACAGCTGCCTTAGAGACTTCAGTACTCACCAGTTTCACGAAGTAGAGGGTGCGCTTTACGCCAGGGTGCCCACAAGATCGGTGAATGGTCCGAATGCGAGCGGAATCCACCTCGCCCATAGATGCGGTGCATACTGACTCAATGGGTTCCACTTCTTTCCGAAGTGCGTCCAGCCATCGCTGGGGCACTCTAGTGAGTGGGTCGGCTCGGTTCACATGGAATTTAACGAGTGCCACGTCAATTGTCAGTCTATACTCCGCTGCTAATTCTTGGAGCGTACTCATTCGCCGTCTTATTAGCATCTTGCACCCTTGCTTTCCCGGACAGGGTATCAGAAATCCACCGGTGCGCGCTGGCCAAGTCTGTCCGCAGGTGAATCACGCTCGTCTTCCAGGGCAGTGCCAGATTAATGCCCCTCAACACTGCGTAAGCTCTGCCAGGTTGATGTGCTTATCTGCGTGCACCGGTCGTAGCCAACTTGCGTCTTCAATTATGGCTCCGTCATATTCAATAGCCACCCCGGTGGCCAGGGAGCTGGCATCCACTCACTCAGTGACTTCCTGGCCATTCACGCACCAATCACCACGTGCTGGATCAGTTTGTGACGATCTCAATTTCGTCAAGCATCTGACGCAACATGGGGTCTTGTGTATCGTCGTCCCATCCGGTTGTCACAGCGTTAGATCTCCGTTTCACAAACGCAGCTGCAACACGGAGCCAGCCGCACACTGGAAAATACCCGGTCAGCCGCTCACACACAGAAAAGACGGCACGACGGGTAAGTACGTTGGGAACCTTCGGACGCTCACCGTTGCGTCGCCATCTAAGCTTACCGCGCTCCTCCCAGACGAATACGCCCAACACTCGAGCGCCACTACTTAGTTGTTCCGGATCCTTACATGTCAGCCCAAACCGTTCAAGGTGCGTCTTCACTTGGGCTGCCAAACACACACTTTCTTTAACAAATATGTCATCGACATACGAGGAGGTAGCGCTACGACAGTTTCAGACAGACAGCATAATCTGTGGAGCTACATTTAACCCGAACCCCAAGCGGGTGAGACAGTACCTCTGCCCTTTAATTTTCACCGTTTGGAACGGCCACAGCGACTTGTCAACGTGGATCTGCAGATATGCCCGGCGCAGGTCCACTATGGCGGCTTTTGGCCCCTGCTGTCGCCATTCCTGCATGGTTTGAGCACACATGTCCGCATTCGCCGTATAAGCATTCACGTGCTCATTCAACTCGTGATAGTCCATAACTGGCCGGAGCTTCTGCTTACTTTCCTGTAATATGACCATTAATGTTATCAGGCCTTTAGGAGGGCCAAGTTCGCTCTCCGGGTACGGAATCAGCCAACCGTTCTGAATCCAAGCCTGCAACTCCCGCTCATATTCACCTTGGAGTCGCTTAGGGGAAGGATACTCTGAAAGCCTGCTTTTCAAAGACACAGGCCATTTCCAAGATGCGGTCCATACGCGCTTGGCCGCGTCATATTCAGCGTGAAAGTCAGGCTCGTCGAGGGTAATGGCAGCACACATCAGTCTTTCATGCAGAGGAAATTTCACTTCGCCGGTGTCAGACATAGTCATTCCACCAAGTTGTCTGATCGCATTCAGCCCGAGTAGCAGATCATATCCAAACAGATCCCCATCTACAACCAGAGCTCGTATGGCGACTGAAGGTCCATTACCGATGCCAATTTGGACCACGCTCTCTCCACAACACATTGACGAGTTCCCTCCAACAACTTCCACGTCCGACAGCATGGTTTGCGTACTAGGGTTTGCGTATAGCCTGTATCCACCAGGGCAGTACGTCTTACTCCGTCAATCTGCACAATGACTGCAAGCAGAGCGCCATTCAGATGAGGTCTGGGGGAGAGACTGGCGCTGAAGACTCGTCCCCTCGCTCGTTTCCCGGACAATTTCGTGCAACGTGGCCCTGTCGTTTGCACCGATAACAAATGAGTCTTTGGGGGCCTGGGACTTCCGCCCCGCCTAGGACAATCTCGAGCCATATGGTTGGGTTCTTGACACACATAGAATCTCCTTAGAGCTGTGGCCTCCTTCTCCTGACATCCCGGTAGTTGAGCTGCTGCAGTTGCCGATTCTGTGCCTGTGAGACTGTCCTTCAATATTGCTCGGGCACAGGCCAATATTTCAGATATCGGCAAGTCGTCTACTCGTCTATTCTCTGCATGCTCCGGCAACCAAGCAATAAATGCGCAGACCAGACCTCCGAACTGAGTCGCGAGCTTGCGTAGCTCCGCCAAGAAGACGTCCACCGTTTCTCTTGGACGCAAACGGCGCGCCGCAAACTGCTTATAAGCCGTCACGGGACTAAGGGCAAATGCTGTGTATAGAACATCTTTTATACAAGCAAAGTCAGCCCTCTTTTCCTCACTCAGCTGCTGATACACAGCGTATGCACCCCCTGGGAGGCGCATCGGCATCACGTACTCAATATTCTTTACCCCGCTCAACCGGCACACCAACTCTGCCTTCTCCTCCCATTCAACCACCGATTGCCCGGCATCGGTCCCGTCAAAGAGGGGAGTCAATTTTGGGTTAAAGGCCATAATTGGTGAAATAGCTTGTAGTTGATGTTGTCAAGAACGGACGTAAATGACAACGTGAAATCGATTTTTGGATTTACTTTCAAAAACTCCAGTCTCTTCCACGTACACCTCACACTAGAGACAATGACCGAATCCCAATTCTGTGTGTCAGTAGGCTGCGATGTATTTAGCAAGCCAGTTTCAGGGCGTATTGACTCGAGCGCTTCTGTCCTTCGTGTCCTGCGCTTTTCCTACTCTCTCTCTCTCTCTCTCTCTCTCTCTTTCCCTCTTTCTCCTTCCTTCCGTCTTTCTCTCTTCTTCCATCTCTCTCCTTCCTTCCTTCCTTCCTTCTGCAAGTTGTAACACGTTCGTTGGTCGACGCACTCAGAAAGAATCATCACTTCCAGCCGTCACCATGCGTATTTTATGTTCGCGAGATCTCGCAAGAATTTGCATACGTGCAAATTACCTCTCGCTGGTTCGAGATCTCCCATCGTCAAATATGCTTGAGGCAGCCATATCTGTTTTCTCTGTCCGCTCTACAAGCCAGACACGCCCGTTCGCGCTTGGGATGTCCAGGTACGTTACGTCCATTACCTTCACAATTCCCTGCCTCCACCGTTTCTGAGCGCAGTCCGTGCCATACAAGTGTGCATGTGCTGGGGTTTTAATACTACTCGTTGAGTTAATCTAACTATGGAGGAAATATGGATGTCTTCTTCTAAAGCTACGTACTTTCCCAATTCTTAACGCACCCAAATCGAAGTACCTTCTCACTCCATTTTGCCTAAGCCAATCACGACCGAGAATGATATTTCTATTGAGATTTTTCACCACAATAAAATCATGGGGAGTGGACTGATTTCCTATTTGGACCTGCAATCGAGAGAGGCCATCTACCTGTAATGGGGACCCATTAGCAGTCCTTAATTTCACGTCTTTCTTTTGCAGTTCAGGTATCGGTCGAAACGATTCATAAATCCTATAACTTATGACCGATACCTCTGCCCCCGAATCAACCAAGGCCCTATACCTCCTATTCTAATGGCGCCAGAATTCGGCGCGCCCATACTACCAACTATGCATGTTGGTACCATTTCGCTCCGTTTGCAAGGCGTCTCACGAACGGACCTCTGTCGTTTCCCGGGGTTCGTTGTTTACAGAATCTCTGCCACAACTCCAACACCTAATGACCAGGTTTCTACCTCTCTCAGGAGGTTTTTCTCTCGGCCCCATAGTATTTCCTTTTGTGCCTTTTTTCTGGCACTTATTCTTATTACGATTTGATTTCACCGGACCCACAGCTTCTATTCTTAACCGTCTCCTAGAGTGACAAACCTCCATGGGTTCGTCTTCATGCTCTGAGCCCTCGTCATTTATCTTCCTCCGACACGCGCGCCACATGGAAATA
Organism: Sepioteuthis lessoniana; assembly: GCA_963585895.1. Taxonomy (NCBI): domain Eukaryota; kingdom Metazoa; phylum Mollusca; class Cephalopoda; order Myopsida; family Loliginidae; genus Sepioteuthis; species Sepioteuthis lessoniana. The sequence goes on from OY757915.1 coordinate 52,331,385, forward strand.
CTTCTGCATCTCCTCCAACCAGGCCTTGTACCCACCATTTTCTCTACATATTAGTGGCTGGATATTCTTTATCAAAGATTCACCCCTTAACGTGTTCGTCACCGAACAAGCCACATTTCTTAATTCGAGGGGTTTGACCCTCGAATTAAGAAATGGATTGGATCAAGTAGGACAAGGACGATTGTTCCATTTTAACCTTTTTTTTTTTTCTTAGTTAGCAATTATCCCAATATGGAAACAAGAGCAGAACACACACAAGGTAAAACCAAAAGTCACCGACCTTTCGTTGATGTCGTGTTGTGATGCTTAAGATCGTCTAGCACTGTCGTTTATGGTAACCGGGTTCGTTCTGAGTCCTTGCAAAAACTCGGCTGGCATGGGCACCAAATCGTGTATGTTACATTTCGCTCTGGCCAAACAAACGACATATATATATATATATATATATATATATATATATACATTTATTTTCTTGACGGACGCTTGTGTGAAGTATGAGCAATCAGGAGAGGTATTAGAATCGTTCGTCTATGAGGCCTGGACACTTCGGTGTAAGTTAGACGATGGTCGAGAAAACGCACACGGGGTAACGACGGGACAAGCTGGCGTGAACAGCGGAATTTTCACTCTCTTCCGTTCAAATCGTCGGCCTTATATTACCATCAAACTCCCACGCGGAGATATGGACACGCTTCTTCGCCCACACAATCTCCTCTCATAACTGGCCAACGGAATATACAACTTCCGCCCTCTTTGGAGTGGCATGTTTGATCATCGTCGAGCGAAAATAAATGTCATGCAGTTCACAGATCACCTTCTTCCGGTGCATCACTTTGTGACTGCTAGTGGGATTTTAACCACGTCCCATATTGTCAGCCAAGCTGTATTTTACAATTTCTTTTTAATGTCGTGTGTGTGTGTGTGTGAGTGAATTATTACGTTAAACATATTTTTGATATTCTTCCTCCTTACTTCGGGAAATGTTGGAGTCCGTTGGGATATGTAAACTTTTTTTTTACTTCAGAGCTTTACGAGAACAAGTCGTACACCTTTGAATTCGAAGCGCATAGATTTTTAACATAATTTATAACATAATATAAATTCTCTCTTTATAGATTATTAATGGATATTTTTATACTGATGGTATCAGAAAATCAAAAACACTTCTCGGCAGAAAGAATAAAATGCACCAAAACCATACGCGAAAATTATTCTCCACATCGGTCTTCCCACAGATATGTGACAGAGAGAACTCCACCCCACCCACAGACTGATTAATTAATTAGCAATTCTAGGGAAATAATTAAAGATGATTCTTTGTTTTCTCTCTTCTAATCATTTCATTTCCTATCCTATTTTATTTATTTATTTATTTTTTAAACTTTTGACCGACGTCCCAAGATTCGTTAAGTGGATCTTACGATAAAAACAGTAATGAAATCTGTATAGTCTAGAGGGTTGAAAAAAGGTTTAAGCTAAAGATGAAAACAACATAAGTGGTTTGGTTTGGTTTCTTTGTTTAATGGCATATCAACTCTTTTTAGGTTATTTAATGCCAAAGCCATTCTCCTAGAAGAACAGTAGAGGTACTATTTAACCCATAGCTGGGAGGATAAGGGGGTTCATACCTTTCCCAAGGGTATTTGCTCGAAAGTGAACGTAACAGCGCGACTGGAGTACGAACTCGCGTATTACGATTCCGCAGTCCATTGCTCTAACCATTACACCACGAGGACACCCCCAACATAAGTGGATCTTACAATAAAAACAGTAATGAAGTCTGTGTGGTCTAGGTAAGAAAAAATTTCAAGCTAAAGATTGAGACGATATAAGTGGATTTATCCCACTTCAAGTACCGGTAGTATGGAAAGAATCAGCGGGGGGTACTGAATCTAAATTTTAAATATCTCTTTCAACAAAGCGTCGACCATATGTGGAGAAAGTTGGTCAGCTTGGCGGTTTACATAGGATTATGCATGGGCGTGCCCAGAGATCATCGAAACCCCGCCCCCAATTTATATAAGCAGGGTACGACGCCCATAGATCAGACAGATCAGATCAAGGAAGACGAGAGATCAAGAGAGACAGAGAAGGGCCCAGTGCAGAACCCACCCGAGAATAGTCCTAGAATTTCGGGCGAAACCTAGATAAGCCTAGAACTGGGAGTTCGAGGCAAAAGCCGAGACGAACAATTATTTTTTGTTAAGATAACCAAGAAACGATAGTTGCCTCCCTTATACCTTCTGTCACACTTCCGAACAAACGAATAAGTTTCGTAAGACTGTTTCCTTTCTTTCTTTTTGTATTCTATATACTTCTGTAAATACATATATAGTTAGACAAAAACAATAGCTTTGAGAAATTTGAAAGCGTTGTTTTCTTTCTTCTTGTGTACTTTTGTGAACCGCGACAGGTACAATCTCTCTCCCAACAGCGATTTCATTTCGGCGTGGATTCCTGCCAAAATTGGAAACGATCTGAGGTAGCTAAAGCACCGCCATTCGGATCAAAATACAGAACGTGGTGAATGGTAACAGTTTTCTCGGATTGGCAAGCAGAGCCGAGGAATTGAATGTCGACGAAAATTCCCTGGCGGAACTAGACGTATCGGTCAGGGCTAGATTCACAACGTCAGAGATATAAAAAGACCGCGTCTGTCAACGATGAACCATGTTGGAATTTGAAAAATCAGTAATTAGAACAAAACTCTCAACTCACTTCGGTAGTTATCAGAATTGTGACGCGAAAGATTTACTTTTATCCCAAAACGGAATTTTATTTTCGCACGTGTGAAGACGGGGCATGTTGGCACTTGATCCTTTGTAGAATAAGTCCTCGTTCAGAGTTTTTTTCTCAGGCATATAAGAACTGGCATATTATGTGGGGGATTAATTTATGGCTAAACTGACCGCCGCTGGCAAGGGGTTCCAAATTCCACACTATACACACACCCACCAAGGCCACTAGTCTTCCTCCCTTAGAACAATGAAAGATATGGCCCTCTAGGTTTAGACGTAATAATATTAGTTAAAGTAGTCGGCAATTCCGGTTTCCAGTGTGATATTTTTAAGGAATTTATAGGACAATTTTAAGCGGGCATATCATAAGGCGAATAGAAGCTGGAAAAGAAATGTGACATAACAAACTCGTAGAAGACACTGCAAATAACAACTTCGACCACGTGGGGACATTAAAATATATCAATCTTTTACTACACATAAATATACACCTTCAACGTGTCAAATATATCATAAATGAATAGTCCATGAACATAAATGTCTTTCTTCTTTTCTTTTCTTTCGTTTTTCTTCAAATTGAGAGAGAGAGAGAGGGTATATAAAATTGGGTATAAGGCAAAACGGTCTCAAAGTTTACTTATCTTTTCTTTTTCTTTTTTTCGACGAAGTTCCTGTGGAGAATATTTCCTCTTTTACGGGCTAATAAACTTTATGCTATTTTTAGTACTGGCTTGAAGAAAATGGCTCCTTCGTGTCCGAGATATTCTTCTCGTCTTCTTTTACCCGGAGTACTTGGCTTTTGGTTCCGTCCGCCACGAACCCTGTCCAACAACTAAACTTTCTTATTGTCTATTTTCGCTGACGGGAAGGAGTCCCCACTTCCGTTTCAGGGTCCCAGCCAATCGTTTGGCTTCTCTCTTCTTCCTTCGCGTGTCAGGCGGCCCGAGGGAGGTCACCGAGTACAAACATCTGTTCTTAACGGTCATTCTTTGACGGCTTGCTACTGTTAATTCGAACACGAGGATAGTAGTAATCAAATTTCCGTCTTCTCAGTGGGACACCACTGAGAAGACAGAATCTAGAAAATCTGACCAACAAATAAAAAAATAAAAATACAAGAAGAAAATGGTCAAAAGACATTATATGTCTTCTTTTATTGTATTTAATAAACCATCCGGTATCTACAACATGTGGCGAAAAGGGACTAAATATACAATATACTTGCTTAGATCCCAATAAATTACGAATGTAAACGGATATATCCCCTAAAAGCAACCGTTCGACAGATGCTAAAAAAGATAGTATCAAAGAACAGGTACCCATCGAAATGAAAGTGTAACAACTAAAATGATCCCAGTTGATAATGAAACAGATTATACATTAGAACAATCAACTCAAGTAATAGTTGTATAAAAACTCCAGCACTAGAACATGAATACAACAAATTAGAGAATTGTTTTCATGAGGCCTACGTTATTTTGATGTAAACCCTGAGTGGGTTTGCATCATAGACGAGTAAAAGTTAAGTTGGCGACCGCAGTCGAAGGTGACTCAAAGGCTCTTTTTTCAATAGCTACTACACCGAAGTGTAGGGAAGGGCGCTACTCCTTCCCTTGGATTGCTCCACTTCACCCTTGATCCGTACCTTATAATGCTGAGAGTTAAGCAAGGAGGCATCAAGTACCATTTTTTGAGTCTCAACCTGGGATTGAACCACGGTCCCCAGAGCCATTGGCGAACACTTTACTCATTAGACCATTAGCCCGAAAGCATGTTTAAAAAATAAAGAATGGCAAAAACAAGAATGTCAAAGTGGAAACTAGAAAAGCAAGAAAAATTAAAAGAAAATATAAGATAATATCAATTGATAAGATCCTGATAAAAAAAGTTGAAGCGAAAAATCCAACCAAAGGCCCAGCATATCTGAAGATATGAAAAACAAACAAAATTCTTAAGACACAACAAAATATTTCAAGACGACCCAAAAATATTCAATCGAGAAATATGAAAAGAGAAAATGAAAGTAAAGGAACTCACCATGACAAAAAGAATTTAAATCATTTTGGAGTCATCATATAATAAAAAAGAAACTTTCATATAATAAAAAAGAACTTTAATAAACAATTAATGTTTATTAAAGTTCTTCTATTGTAATATTTTGAACATTCTCGTACAAAATATTAAATAAATTGAAGTCACCAGGAATAGATAAAATAACTAACTTTGGTGCCACCACCTATCCTCCATATATCAACTAATGACATCAACTAATCATTAAAGAACCAGAAAAATGTCTGAAAAAATGGCTCACTGAAGGATTAACATACCTACAACGAAAAACAAAGGAAATCACAAACGCAAAAAAAAAACTACCGACCCATCACATGCCTTCCCACAATATATAGCACAATATCAGCGATTAATGAAGTGAATGGTATCAATTATTCCATAAATAAAAAAATCTATAAAAGAGTTCTACAGTAGAATAAGAGCCATATTTAGAACAGAACTGAATACAGAGAATAAAGTTATAGCAATTAACACTCAAGTAATACTAGTTGTAACGTACAGTTTTAATACAATAGACTGGGGAAAAATAGCCGAAAAAATATAGATAGTAAAGATAGGAAATTAATAACCTTCTACAGAATGTATCACTCAAGAGCAGATCTAGAACGTCTGTAAGTCAAATGAGAAAATGTTTGAAAAGGTTTAATCCAAGTAGAATTGACCTACGAAAAAACTACTATAGGATAAAATAAACATTTAGACACTGCAACAGATTGAATGCTACTGTTAGTAAACACATACAAGAAGCAAAAGAAAAATATTCAATGATTAAAAGAAAGTAATAAATTTGCTCAATAAATCGTCCTCACACCGAAAGAAATATAAGTAAAAGAGAAAGCAAAAGAGACAGCAAAAACTTTAAGAAAGAAGAAAAAAACACAAAAACTAAATCAATTTAAAAATCGGCGAGGAACAAAAAACCCATATACATGATACGCACAAAGAATTAAAAACGCTGATATAGATACAGTAAAGATTAATCGATGGCTGAAAAGTGATGGACTGAAAGCAGAATCAAGAGGGATTAATAATAGCAGCACAAGACTAAAAACTATCAGGAAAACATTTAAAAAAATGGATCAAACCCAATATTAAGATAGTGCGAACAAAAAACTGAATAAATGGACTCTTAGTGTCCAGTTACTCAATCCTAACACCGATAGAATATAAAGAAAAACATGATGAAATAGGATATTATATTCATGGGAAAATATGAAAATACTTTCGGAGTATTCATTTGTGAAAAATGGTATAAAATCCAACCAGAACCAATAACAGAAGCAAAAGGAACTACTATTCCTTGGGACTTAGCAGTCCAAATTGATAGAAATATAAAGAGCAATTGACCAGATATTGTTGTTAAGGACTATAAAAGAAAAACATGCTTTCAAATTGATATCTCAGCACCAATACATAATAACATATCAGTCAAAGAATATAAGTAAATACAAAGACCTGGAAATAGAAATTGAAAAAAATGTAGCACCTTAAAACTACCACCGTGTCAGTAATAAGGGGAGCTCTGGGTATGATCAAGAAAGGGACAGATAAACACATTAACAAGATACCTGGCAGTTCCAGCCTATATGAAATGCAAACGATTGCACTTTGTGGAATTGCTTATCCCCTTATAAGTGTACTATCAATGTCACAAAACTATCAACCAAAAGAGGTAGCAAAAATATAAATACGTAAGTAGAGGTAAAAATCCAAAGAGGCATCTTCCAGGGAGACTCGCCTTGATACTGCTATTCGTTATAGAAATGATACCACTCAACCACGTACTTAGCGGGTGGTGGTGGGGGGTCTACAAATTTTCAAAATTTCAGGAAAAGATTAATTCCCTTATGAATATACATAAGGGGATTAATCTTTTCCTGAAAGACTAATTACGGCAGTCAATTGCAGCTGAAGCAATATAAGTAGAAATAGAAAAACTACAAAAACTAGGAAGCAGAAATGGGAAGAGAAATAACTATGGATATTTCAAACGACAGCACAAAATAGCGTCGTAAGGACGATGTTATAGCGAAAATAGATAATACGCAACAATATTTGGTTATGTAGAGAAAAAGAGAAAATGAATAATCATATAGTAAGCGAATATAGCAAACTAACACAAAAGGAGTACAAGACTAGGTACAACTGAGTGGGAAAAGTGGTCAACGCGGAATTGTGCAAAAGATTGAAATGTGACCATACGGTATATGCTCAAATCAGAATCCATGCTAGAAAATGAGACGCATAAATTTTTCTGGGATTTTAAGATATAAACAGATCACCTAATGTCGGCCAGAGGAATAGACCAAGTGATAATTAACAGAAAAAAAGAAAAACGCGAAAGAACGTTATCTTGTGAATTTTGCCATCCCAACGTAAAATTTATTTTTACTGAATAGACTAATGCTTGAAACTGAAAAGATAGACCAATGCTTGAACTTTACCAGATAACTAAAAAAGCTGTGGAACATACGGGTGACCGTGATACCAACTGTAATTAGTGTGCTTGGAATGGTCCCTAAAGGATTGAAAAGAGGATTGGAACTATTGGAACTGTTAGAAATCGAAGCAAGAATGGTGACCATTCAGACTACAACATTGGGCTGAAATACTGAGAAGAGTCATGGAGACCTGAGGAGACTTGCTCTGTGTGCAGTGAAAGCCTACAAGCTAACGCTGGTGTAAAACCACGTAATGAGTAAAATAATAATAATAATAATAATAATAATCTCTAAGAAGCCATGGGAAGCAGCATGGTTAATGTGAACTATGGCGATTGATTCCATCGCAGGCCAACGGCGTACATCACTAGATGCTGGGTAGGTGAACCCCACCGGTCAACGGCCAGGATCAAACAGTTCAGATAGAAAACTATTGCTACTCATCTACAAGTGTTTGTTTTGTTTTTGTTTTTATATGACCCGCTTAAGCGTCCTCTTACTCAAGAAAACTAGGCCAGGCTTGTGTCAGGTGCGCAAATTTTAAACAACACCTGGTCTGGTATAGCCACAATGATAAAAATGTCTAATCAAAGTATAACGCAACGTGAGACCCAGGAAATAAGCCTGGGTGTTATGATCGACAGGTGCTCTCCTGATAGATCACATGGGAGACCGATCGTCATCCTGCGAATGTAAGCTGTTCTTTTTTCAGGTACACGAACGATAATCTAAGGAACCACGCAAATCAGAAACGCAAACAGAAAACATGCTGTAGTGTTATATGCTCATATGCATTACACATGCATATACATGCAGAATCATAATGACACAATAATTAAACAGACAAGCGAAAACTTCTTTAACAAAATATGTACCTCTCACTTTATTGTAAGGGTTCGAAAAGGGTTATTCAGAGTTTTACTATGAGAGGGAGTTGGAGACCGAACAGAACTGCAATATTTTGACCCCCACTCTTATGGCCGTCAGCGTTGTGTCTTTCTCGTTCTCCAGGGCTGCTCAACCGGAGGCCCAGGGGCTCAGCTTTCTGCTGAGTGCTGGCTTTCTCTACCACATCTTGTCAGCAACTTCTCTGGACCCCAACTCATCAGGGGTCCAAAGGGCTCCTTCGGCCTGGCGTGACTTTCCCTACCACATCTCGTCTCTTACTCCACTCCAACTGTAACTTCTTTAACTCATCAGGGGCCCCAAGGGCCCCTTCGGCCTGATGTGGCTTTCCCTACCACATCTCATCTATATCTCCAACTGTCTGACTTCTTGTCTTGACCGAGTTATATAATAGTTCAACGGCCACTTAATCGCCTATTCAATATTTGGAATGGCATGTTTGATCGTCATCAAGCGGAAATAACTGTCATGCAGATCACAGGTCACTCTCTTCCGGTGCATCAGTCTATGAGTGTACCATGGGAATTTTAGCTTGTCCCATTTTGTTAGCCAATTTCCACCCATGCGATTTCCTCTCATAATTGGAATGTGTCACTTCCTTCCGGTGCATCACCTTGGAATGGCAAGTTTGGCCGGGTCGAAGGTCAAAATACAACACTAGGGAAGACAACCAACTTTCACTACACTGCTATTTTAGAAGCAACCATTGTAGGGAATAAATAATTTAAAGAAATATTTGAATTGAATTAAAATAATTATTAAAATATGCAGAAACTCCCAGAGGCCTTTGACAGGAATAGGGGCGACGCCTGCGCAAAGAAAAGGGACTGTCCCGACAAAAGGAGGTATCTCATTCTCTTTCAAGAGCGAGCAGCGGAGTGACAACACCTTGCAAACAGGTGGAGGACACCATGTGTTCGTCTTTAGACGATGCATTGGCTAACTCTTCCACTGGTAGTAGGCGTCTCTTTCACTACCAACCATGACTAAAACACAGGATTTAGACGAACTCTCAAAAGTGACTAATGTATCGCAAACACGTTGTTAAAGCTTTAAATACTGCATAAGGACAAATAACAAATAACGCATTTTAACACCTTGACTGGGGTATTCAACTATTTCAATTGTATTCCTCACCCACTGAATGGTTATTGAACCCAGAAATAAAGGAAAAATATTTTAAAAATATCTTCGTTTCCTATCTGTTACTATCTTCTTTCATATGATTCTTTTACAGTCTTCTTATCCAAGAAATTAAACCAACAAAAGTGGGATAAGAATAGAATAACCCAAGTCAGATAGCAAACGGCAACACAGCTTACCCTGTGATCCCCCATACCATACACTAAGAGGATATAGAAAAAGAATGATGGGGATCTGGCAAGAATGCGCTAGTTTTCAGACAACAAGCCTTTGACTCGCAGACTACGTTAGGACAATAATAAAGAAAAGTTGGTTTTCCGACTTTGAAATTATAGAAATACACCAGAAAACAAACAATGAACAAGGCAGTAAAATAATATCAGACAAACCAAGTACTGACAAATAAGAACAATCTAACCGAAACAATTCAGATAAAAACGAAAAAATAAATCACGTACAAACATATATACCAACAAAAAACAACTGAATTAAATGAACTAATCTATGCTGGAGGAAAATTAGTTTGTAAGAAAATCTGGTTCCCTTAAAGAGCACGAACAAAAAATCAAAACCAGGGAAATTCGACTGGAAACGCAGATCAGAAATCTACGAAAACAGGCAAAAATTATAAAAACGCTGGAACATGTTGGGACAAAAAAGAAAAAGCAACACAAGAAAAATAACAATACAACTTGAGGAAATAAACCAGAAAGTATTGGCGAAAGAATGAAGATTAAAAAGATATAGACAAAGTACAGACAATATAGAACATTCCAAAACAACCAAAAAAAATTCTACCAAGTTGGGGGAGATGACACGAAAACATACCAACAACAGAAGCTGAACAATTTTAGAGTAAAATATGGCAACGAAAAGAACGTAACAAAAAAGCCGAATGGATAAGTAACATGGCGATAGAGTTCGAAGAAGGACCGAAAGCGGAAATACACATTGATTTACAGAGAATGACACTAAAAAAATATCAGATTGGAAAACGCCAGGCCATGATGGAATACATGGATGCTGGTTTAAGAAATTCACCACAAATCATAACAGACTGACACTCGAAATGAAGATGTTTAAAAGAAGCCCATGTAACAGAATGGATGACCAAAGGAAAGACCACATTGATCCAAAAAGATCCCCGTAAAGGAACCTCCCTAAACAACTACAGACCCAAAACGTGCCTACCTATGATGTGGAAATTACTAACGGCAGAAACAGAGGAAGAGATTAATTTTTCGCTAACAAGCCGCAGAATGTTCCCTGAGGAACATAAAGGATGCTGCAAAGGATCTTGAGGCACAGGAGAACTACTCTACACTGTCCAGTACATCCTCTACGAGAGCAAAACGAGACAGAAAAATCTAGCTATGGCCTAGATTGACTAAAAAGGCATATTTTGTGGTCCCACAAACTTGGATAATAGACTGTCTCAGAATGTACAACTTATCAGATGAAGTCATAAACTTTATAGAGAAAACCATGAAAACATGGAGAGTGGAATTGACAGCAGGAGGGAAAAACTTAGCGGAAGCAAAGATCCAAAGAGGTGTGTTCCAAGGAGATGTAGTATCACAATTACTATTTATAATTGCGATGATGCCACTCAACCACATACTCAGGAAATGCACAGCAGGAAATCGCAAGAAAAGATGAATTACCTAATGTACATGGACGACATCAAACTGCTTGCCAAAAATGAAAGAGAATTGGACGGAATGGAACTACCAAATCAAGACAAGATTAGAAGGCTGGGAGAAAACGAAACCTACAAATACTTGGGGATATTGGAAGCTGACACCATCAAACATGAGGAGATGAAAGAAAAAATAAGAAAGAATATTTCAGGAGTACCAAAAAGCTACTCGAGACAAAACTATATTGCAGAAACCTT